>CAIGQQ010005973.1:814202-874202 GCA_903798035.1 Danio albolineatus | reverse complement strand
TGTATGTCTGGACTATATGGGAAAATGGTGCCAAGTTATTATTATTAAAGATATGCTGAAGTTGTGTGATTCCCTTAACTGCCCATGTGCGAAAGTTGAGTGGCTTCTTGTTAGCTAAAAAATCAGGGTTGTTCCAAATTGGGGTGTATTTAGATGGTGTGAGTGGGGACTTTGTGATCTGATGGAATTTCCACCAGGCTGTCAGAGTTGCTTCTATTGTTGGTACTTTAAAGCAGTGATGTTTTTTAATTGTTTGACTGTGAAAAGGTAATTCTGAAATGTTAATGTCTTTGCAGATTGATTGTTCAATATCTTGCCATGTGTATTCTGATAAGTTAGGTTTAATCCATTTGTGTATATTTTGGAGCTGATTTGCGAGAAAAAAGTTATAAAAATGTGGTGCTTCTAGTCCTCCTTGTGATTTTGGTTTCTGTAGGGTTGTCAATTTAATTCTTGGGGTCTTGTTTTTCCAGTAGAATTTTGTGATAAATGAATCTAGAGATTTGAACCAGGTATGAGTGGGTTGTGTTGGGATCATTGAAAATAAATAGTTTATTTTTGGGAGTATGGTCATTTTAATTACTGATATTCTGCCCATGATGGATAATGGTAGGTTCATCCAGCGTTGAAGGTCGTCATCTATTTTTGTAAGTAGTGGGGTATAGTTAAGGGCAACTAACTCTGACAGCCTGGGGGAAACCTTGATACCCAAATATGTGATGTAGTTGGTGCACAGAGGAATTTGTGATGATTGGGATGTCACATCCACACTGGTGTGATTTAATGGTAGTATAGCAGATTTATTCCAGTTGATTGAGTATTCAGAAATATTTGAGAAAGTGTCGATAAGTTTTATTGTCTCTTGTAATGATGTTTGGGGATTTTGTAAATATAATAAAATATCATCAGCGTAAAGACTTATTTTATGATGTGTGTTTAATGTTTGAATTCCTTTGATGTAGGTGTTTTGACGAATAGCTGATGCAAGTGGTTCAATGAATATGGTAAATAGAGAGGGAGAGAGTGGGCATCCTTGTCTAGTTCCCCGGTGCAGAGTGAAGCTGCGTGATGTTAGTCCGTTAGTAATGACAGTAGCTGATGGTGATGTGTAAAGAATTTTAATCCAATTAATAAATGACTCCCCGAAACCAAATCTTTCTAATGTGGAAAACAGGAATTTCCAGTTTACTCTGTCAAAGGCTTTTTCTGCATCAAGGGTGACTATGATAGATTTATTTTTGTTTATTGATGAATGGTGTATTAGGTTGATGAGTCTGCTTGTGTTGTTGGATGATTGTCTACCTTTAATAAAGCCGGTTTGGTCTGAATGGATTATAGATGGCATGATTTTTTCTATTCTGTGGGAAAGTGTTTTAGCAATTATTTTAGTGTCTACATTGATTAGTGAGATTGGACGATAGCTTGATGGTAGTGTTGGGTCTTTATTAGGTTTGAGGAGAAGAGCAATTGTGGCTGTGTTCATGGTGTCTGGGAGTTTGGATTTTTGTTTTGATTCGTTTAATAAACGGATGAAAAGTGGTGATAAAATAGACCAAAAGTGTTTGTAGAACTCAGCAGGGAAACCATCAGGACCTGGAGATTTATTATTGGGCATGAGTTTAAGTGCATTAGAAATTTCTTGTTCTGACAAAGGAGATTCAAGAGTATTTATTTGCTGTTCGTTTAGTTGGGGTAAGTTGATATTGTTGAGAAATGAATTTATGTTATCCCGAGATGGATTTTTTTCAGAGGAATATAATTTACTGTAAAAATTTTGAAAGATCTGATTTATTTCTTCTGGTGAATTGGTGGGTTTTCCAGCTGAGTCTTTAATGACTGATATTGTTGTTTTTTCTTTATTGTGTTTGATTTGATTAGCCAGATATTTGCCAGATTTATTACTGTGATGGAAGTGTTCCTGTCGTAGTCTGTGAATAAGAAATTGAGTGTGTGCATTAATTCGTTTATTTAATTCTGATTTATATTTTCTTAGCATATCTTGTGTTTCTTCTGTTGGATTATTTATGTTAATGTCTTCTAGATCTTTAATTTTCTGTTCCAGTTTAACTTGATGTTCTTTCTCTTTCTTTTTTTTGTAAACGGAGTATGAAATAATTTTACCTCTTAATACTGCCTTTCCTGTTTCCCACAGAAGAGATGGAGATATTTCAGGGGAGTCATTTATCTCTAGAAAGCAAGCCCACTCTCTTTTAAAATAACTGTCGAAATCATGGTCTTGAAGAAGAGAAGTATTAAATCGCCATCTAGAACTGGTTTTATGCGCAGTGGATATATTCAGTTTTAATGTTACAGGAGCGTGATCACTTATGATTATTGGGTGGATCTTTGATTCAGAAATATTGCACATAATAGAATTACTGGTGAGAAAGAAGTCAATGCGGGAGTATGAATGATGAACTGATGAAAAAAATGAAAATCTTTAATGTCCGGATGCTGGAGGCGCCAACTATCGCCAAGTCCAAGATCACTCATGAACTGTTTTATAGTATCTGCAGATTTCCAGATGCGTTTATTGCTGATGTTGTTGGATCTGTCTGTAGTTGGGTCTAAAACTGTGTTGAAATCACCTGCTATTATGACGGGGCAATTAGAAAGATTGGAAATGGAGGAAAAAAAATTCTGGAAAAAGGATGGGTCATCTGTGTTTGGGCCATACAAGTTGCCTATTGTGAGTGGGCTATTATTAATTGAGATGTTGATTATAATGAAACGTCCCTCTGGGTCTGTAATAGTAGTGTTATGAGCAAATGAGATTTTTTTATTTATTAGGATACACACTCCTCTCTGTTTTGAGTTGTAGTGGGCAGAGTATAAATGATTGTACTGTGATGATTTAATTTTGTTTTGATCGGATTCTGATAGATGAGTTTCTTGTAGAAGGCATATATCGGCTTGTAATTTACTTAAATGGTTAAAAACTTTGATCCTCTTTGCCTGTGAGCCTAGTCCACGGACGTTCCAGGATAAAAAAGTGATTGGTGACATTTCTCAGAAATATAGTAAATAACGACGTACCTGATAGCGATGTATATTAATATGTGGGCTTGTTAGTACTGCATATGTATAGATGCGAGTATATGCATTTGACAAGGTGTGGTATTGTACCTGTGTGTGTGTGCATGACAATACAATATTACTGATGTACTGATAGACATACAATTTAGACATGGACTTAACATAACGTACACAATAGAGCAATGACCAGACAAAAAAAACCTGAACAACCAACATAACGTTCGACTTCGCCCATCTGATGCTGAGTTTGACTGCCCTTCGTTGTACCATCTGTCTCCCGATCACCTCCGGCCTGCCTGACGTCTCTCCTGCCTGCCGATTTGGATACTGGTTGCCTTGTTGCCCATCGCTCTCGCTGAGCGATCACATTATCTCCTGAGTCACGAGCCTCTGCTCGTCGTTATTTTGAACAGTTAATAAAATCCTTTGTTTTGACAGCGTTTGCATTTGGATCCTTCTCTCTGGTTGTGACATTACACACTAGTCATCATGGATCCAGCTGACGTCACAATCGCGCTCCGCTGTGGAGCTTCAAGGAGCTATGCTGGGCCGCCACGAGGAGGAGTTATTCAGCGCTCGACAGTCAGTTGAGACTTTGAATGCTCAGGTTGCAGAGCTTACGGAGCGACTTCACAATCTCACTCATGCCGCACTCGATGCTGAGCGACCCGCGTCTGCGATGGCCCCGCCCACTGCGGAGCCGCGAGTAAATAATCCACCTGTCTATGCCGGTTAGTCCACACAGTGTCGTTCTTTCATCATCCAGTGTGAGGTGGTGTTTTCACTTCAGCCCAGGACATACTCCTCTGACTGTGCTAAGGTGGCATTTGTCATATCCCTCCTGACTGGTCGGGCACGTGACTGGGGTGTGGCAGTATGGGAATCCCAAGCCTGGTGCTGTTCAGATTTTTCAGCATTTAAGGAAGAGATGATTAAAGTTTTTGATCGTTCTGTTTTTGGCAAGGAGGCTTCTCGGCTGCTGGCATCCCTTAAACAGGGAAAGCGTTCTGTGGCAGATTACGCTGTTGAATTTAGGACCCTGGCCGCCATGTGTAATTGGAACACTGAAGCCCTGACGGCTCGTTTTCTGGAGGGCCTCATGGAGGAGGTGAAGGACCACCAGACTGCTTGGATGATCTTATCAGCTTGGCCATTCGACTGGACGCCAGGATGGAGCTTCAGCGTCGTGTGCGGAGCCTGTCAGTTCAGCCCAGGTCTGAAACCCCGGTTCCCATTTCTCTTCCTGTGGCCATTGACCCAGTTGATGAAGCTGAGCCTATGGTCTTGGGTCGCTACCGCCTGACCGCCAAGGAGAGACAACGACGCCTTGGCGCAGGTCTCTGCCTTTACTGTGGCGGGCAAGGCCATCAAGCAGCTACCTGTCCATTAAAAGCCATCGCTCGTCGGTAGCCGGGGGAGTCCTGGCGAGCGGTACCTCCACCTCCCCAGCTCAGGGCTCACGTACTCAATTGATTGTGTCTGTCATTGTTAACAATGTCTCTTTTAAAGGTGCGGCCTTAATTGACTCTGGGGCAGAGGGAAATTTTATTGATGAGGACTGGGCTCATTCAAGAGGAATCAACATTTTGCCTCTCAAATCCCCTGTTACTGCCCTTGCTCTTGATGGCCGACCCATCGCCACCATCACCTCTGTTACTAACTGGGTGAGTGTGGTCACTTCTGGCAACCACAGAGAGGAACTTAGTTTTTTGGTTTATAAATCCCCCACCACTCCTATAGTTTTCGGTCATCCCTGGTTATCCCGTCATGGTCCCTGCATTAACTGGGCAGATAATTCTGGCTCGTCATGGAGTCTGTATTGCCATGCACATTGTCTGTTGTCTGCTTCGTGTTCTGTTCCTCTTTGTCTTTACAGGAGGAGGAGACTGATTTGTCCGGTGTTCCGGACACCTACCATGACCTGCGGGTGGTTTTCAGTAGGTCCCGTGCCGTATCTCTTCCTCCTCATAGACCATACGATTGTGCCATTAACCTCCTCCCATGCACTTCCCCGCCCCAGGGTTGCCTTTTTTCCTTGTCTGCTCCAGAACGTGCAGCCATAGATAAATATTTAACTGAGTCCCTGGCAGCTGGTATCATTCGTCACCCTCCCTCATACGGACGAGATGATAAGCATTTCGTAGGTCCAACTTTGTGAAAAATCTCGCCCCCTGCAAGAGATCAAAGGCTGAAGACATAAGCGGTAGGGGGTACCAGTTTTTAATGGTTATGTTATTCAAACCTCGATAGTCTATGCAGGGGCGCAGAGAGCCATCCTTTTTCTTCACAAAGAAGAACCCCGCTCCAGCGGGAGAGGAGGAGTGACGAATGGAAAACCGCCTACTGGGCATTTTCAATATCTGGGCACGCCTACTGGGCATTTTCAATATCTGGTTCTACCCTTCGGGCTTACCAATGCTCCGGCAGTCTTTCAAGCACTCGTCAACGATGTTCTCCGAGACACGATTAATCAATTTGTTTTTGTTTATTTGGATGATATTCTTATTTTTTCTTCCACCATGCAGGAACATGTCCAACATGTCAGGCGAGTGCTTCAACGACTGCTGAAGAATCAGCTGTATGTAAAGGCGGAGAAGTGCAAGTTCCATGTCCAGTCGGTTTCCTTCTTGGGACACATAATTTCAGTGGAGGGCCTTCGCATGGACCCTGCGAAGGTTAGGGCTGTCTTCGACTGGCCGGCACCTGACTCCCGAAAGGCGTTGCAGTGGTTTCTGGGCTTTGCCAATTTTTACCGGCGATTTATCAGAAATTTCGGGCGGGTGGTGGCTCCTCTGACTGCACTAACATCCACCAGGGTCAGGTTTATCTGGTCGGGGGGCTGCTCAAACTGCCTTTGATAATTTAACATTTCTGTTCACATCGGCACCCATCCTCATCACTCCTGACCCTGCCCGACAATTCGTTGTGGAGGTTGATGCCTCGGAGGTAGGTGTCGGAGCGGTCCTCTCTCAAACTTCTCCTCAAGATAATAAATTACATCCTTGTGCGTATTTTTCACACTGTTTGTCTCCCACAAAACAAAACTACGATGTCGGCAATTGGGAGCTGTTGGCGGTCCAGTTGGCTTTGGGGGAGTGGCACCACTGGTTGGAGGGGGCGGCCGTATCCTTTATTGTGTGGACCGATCATAGGAACCTGGAATACATACAGGCGGCCAAACGTCTGAATGCCAGGCAGGCCCGCGGGGTCTTTTTTTGGGGCGCTTTAACTTTACGTTGTTGTATAGGCCGGGCTCCAAAAACACCAAACCTGATGCCCTGTCTCGCTGCTTTGGTTCTCCGGTAGATCCTTCCCCTCCCGATACCATCATACCTTCCAGATATGTGGTGGGGTGATCTCCTGGGGAATTGAGGAGCATGTCAGGCGAGCCCAGGCTGGGGTTGAGGTGCCCGGTGGGTCTGCTCTTTGTTCCTGATGCGGTTCGCACTGCCGTTCTCCGGTGGGGCCACTGTTCTAAGGTCACCTGCCACCCGGGGGTGAGGAGGTCGCTGGCTGCCATTCGCCAGCGGTTTTGGTGGCCCGCCATGACTGAGGATGTTCGTCGGTTCGTGGGGGCATGCTCTGTCTGTGCTCAAAACAAAGCCTCCAATTCTCCATCCATTGGTCTTTTACAACCCCTCCCCATTCCTTCCCGCCCCTGGTCACATATTGCTATGGACTTTGTGGTAGGCCTCCCTCCATCTAATGGCAATACGGTGATTCTCACTGTGGTGGACCGCTTTTCTAAGGCAGCCCACTTCATTCCCCTTCCTAAACTCCCTTCTGCTAGAGAGACTGCTCGGGAGGTCGTAGACCACGTCTTAAGGATTCATAGTCTTCCGGAGGACGTGGTCTCTGACAGGGGGCCCCAGTTTGTTTCCCATTTCTGGAGGGAGTTCTGCCGGCAGATTGGATCCTCCGCCAGTCTGTCGTCAGGCTTCCATCCACAGACCAATGGCCAGACCGAGTGTGCCAACCAGGATCTCGACCGGATGCTCCGTTGTTTGGCGTCCCACAACCCCTCATCCTGGAGTCAGCAGCTCACATGGGCAGAATATGCTCATAACTCATTGCCGGTATCTTCGACTGGTCTGTCCCCGTTCATGTGTTGTCTGGGATATCAATCCCCTTTGTTTCCTTCCCAGGGCTCTGAAGCAGCTGTCCCCTCGGTTCAGGCATTCATTGACCGTTGTCGACGCACCTGGACTAGGGCCAGGGAAGCATTGCTTCAGGCCAGGGGACGTACTAAGGCTGCAGCGGACCGTCACCGTAGGCAGGCTCCCAGGTATGTCTGTGGGCAACGGGTGTGGTTATCCACAAAAGATCTGCCTCTTAAGGTTTCGGCAGGAAAATTGGCACCTACATTTATTGGGCCTTACTCTATCATTAAGATCCTGAGCCCGGTGACTGTCCGCCTTCGGCTGCCCTTACATTTCTGTCGTGTACACCCTGTCCTCATGTTTCCAAAATCAAACCTGTTTTATGTTCCCCCCATTCCCCTCATGTGTCTTTCCCTGCCCCTCCCCTTGTTATTGACAATATCCCTGCCTTTAGGGTTAGAAGTATCCTTCAGGCCAGACGCCGTGGACGGGGATTTCAATATCTAGTTGATTGGGAGGGGTATGGTCCTGAGGAGAGGAGTTGGGTCCTGGTCTTTTACATCCTGGACCCTTCGCTGATTGAGGAGTTCCATCATCGCCAGTCTATCTCTACCTCGGGCACACCAAGTGGCATGCCTGGGGGGAGGGGTACTGTCAGGACACTGGCTTGATCTTTCTCTCTCTCTCTCTCTCTCTCTCTCTCCCTGCTTGTCATTCGTGCAGTGTGCACTCAGCTGATCGCTATTACTGATCAGTGCGCACATGGTTTACTGCACCTGTTACCTGTTTCCTTTTAATTTTCTTGCTATTTAAGCTCTCCCTTTTCCACTTTCTGGTCGCTAGTCTGTCCTGTTGATATTCAGGCTTCTTGCTGCATCATCTTGTCTTGATGTCTGTCATTATCATTCATTACTTTCAAAGTCTGATTCTGTTTTTCTCTTTGCCCAGTTTTTGCTCGGTTGCCTGTGAGTTTTTATTTCTATTTGTTGAATTCATCCCGGCTAGCCACCTAACTTCGACTTCGCCCGTCTGACGCTGAGTTTGACTGCCCTTCGTTGTACCATCTGTCTCCCAATTGACTCCCGCCTGCCTGACGTCTCTCCCGCCTGCCGATTTGGATACTGGTTGCCTTGTTGCCCATCGCTCTCACTGAGCGATCACATTATCTCCTGAGTCACGAGCCTCTGCTCGTCGTTATTTTGAACAGTTAATAAAATCCTTTGTTTTGACAGCGTTTGCATTTGGATCCTTCTCTCTGGTTGTGACAGACTGTTATTCACGCAGAAGATGGAGACAGGTTCAATATATGGCAGACCTCTTCTGGTCTAGATGGACTAAGGAATACCTGCCGCTACTGCAGGAACGACAAAAGTGGCAGAGACCGAAACGAAATTTGGTACCTGGAGACATTGTTCTAATCGTTGATCATTCTGCCCCCCGAAATTCATGGATTATGGGTTGAATTCTGAAGACCATATCTGATGCTTCTGGTATTGTTCGACGTGCGTGTGTTCAGACAAAGACCTGTCAGTTGGATAGACCAGTAACGAAACTTTGCTTATTGCAAGAAGTACAAAAGGAGTAAGAGTTTGCTTAAAGATTGTAAATATAAACTGTGGACTTTCCAAAAGGACTGTTTTAAGGAAAGAAAACCATTTATGGCTCCATTTAAGCATTTTAAGGGGCCGGAATGTTAGAGCCATAAAGAGCACTAAGGGATTTGTAAAAATTTTCTATAATAATATATCATTTGTATATATATACAGTATGTCACAAAAGTGAGTACACCCCTCACATTTCTGCAAATATTTATTTATATCTTTTCATAGGACAACACTGCAGAAGTGACTCTTTGACACAATGAAAAGGAGTCAGTGTAAAGTTAGTTTAGCAGTGTAAATTTAGTGTCCCCTCAAAATAACTAAAAATACAGCCAATAATAGCTGAACCCCTGGCAACAAAAGTGAGTACACCCCTTAGAAAAAAATTGAAAAGTTAATATTTTGTGTGGCCACCATCATTTTCCAGCACGGCTTTAATTCTGTTGGACATGGAGTTGACCAGAGCTTCACAGGTTGCCACTGGAATCCTCTTCCACTCCTCCATCACAACATCACCAAGGTGGTGGACATTTGACACCTTGTGCTCCTCCACCTTCCTTTTCAGGATGCCCCAGAGGTGTTTTAAGGGGTTTAGGTCTGGAGACATGGTTGGCCAGTCCATCACCTTTACCCTGAGTCCCTTTAGCAAGCCAGTGAGGTGTATTTGGGGTCATTATCATCCTGAAACACTGCTTTATGGCCCAGTTTCCGGAAGAAGGGGATCATGCTCTGCTTTAGTATGTCACAGTACTTGTCATAATTCATGTTTCCCTCATTGAATTGTAGCTTCCCAATGCCAGCAGCACTCATGCAGTCCCACATGATGACACTCCCACCACCATGTTTAATGATAGACAAGACACACTTGTGTTTGTACTCCTCACCTGGTTGCCACCACACACGCTTGACACTATCTGAACCAAATAGGTTTATCTTGGTCTCATCAGACCACAGGACATGGTACCAGTAATCCTGGTCCTTAGTTTGAATGTCTGCGGCAAATTGTTTGCGAGCTTTCTTGTGCATCTTTAGAAGAGGCTTCCTTTGAGGACAACCATGCAGACCAATTTGGTGCAGTGTGCGGCGTACAGTCTGAGCACTGACAGGCTGACCTCCCATCCCTTCAATACCTGAAGCAATGCTGGAAGCACTTATCCGTCTTTTTTCAAAGACAATCTTTGGATGTGACGCTCAGAACGTGCACTCAGCTTCCTTGGCTGACCATGGCGAGGCGTGTTCTGAGAAGAACCTGTCCTCTTAAAGCATTGAATGGCCTTGGCTGCAGCACAGTTTCAGAGTGTTGGCTATCTTCTTATAGCCTAGGCTTTATACAAAGTAACAATTTGTTTTTTCAGGTCTTCTGAGAGTTGTTTGTCATGAGATGCCATGTTGAACTTTCAGTGGCCAGGTTGAGAGAGTGGAAGAGCTTTTATACCAAATTTAACTCGACTTCTATCTGGAAACACCTGAGACAGTGTAAAAACTAATGAGTGACATGCCACAGGGGAAGGAAAATGTCTAATTGTGCTCAATTTGTACATTTTCACTTAGGGGTGTACTCACTTTTGTTGCCAGGGGTTCAGCTATTATTGGCTGTATTTTTAGTTATTTTGAGGGGACACTAAATTTACACTGCTAAACTAACTTTACACTGACTACTTTTCATTGTGTCAAAGAGTCATTTTTGCAGGGTTGTCCCATGAAAAGATATAAATAAATATTTGCAGAAATGTGAGGGGTGTACTCACTTTTGTGACATACTGTATATAGTTATTGTTATTTGATACAGCCTTTGATTTGTATATTTGTGATATTATATACATGACGTTTCATATGATAAACAACGCCATACGTCATATGTATGCGTAAGCAACAGGGAAAAAAAGAGTAGAAAGAAGGAAGGGGCTTGATGGTTTTTTTGACCGTTCTTCGAAACCATATGTATACTGAAGCTTTGAAAAGTGTAAATAGTTCTTCCGTTTGTTTCTTGATTTTTGTTGTATTCCGACAAACGAAAAGTGAACTGTTGCATTGCAAGTTTGTGGTTTTACGCGTCAAATCCTTTGTGCCGAGTCCCTATGGAAATGGTGGAGAACTGGATGGAATAGATCGTCATTACAGGAAGGGTGTAGGAAGGGTAGTGCCAGTGATTGGTTCAGCAGTCCGGACTATTCGCTGTACAGCTATGTGACAGCTATGTGACAGCTATGTTGACAGCCCCGGCTGCGACAGCTATGTAGAGTTTGTATTTTCCCCCTGTGTTCGTGTGGGTTGCCTCTAGGTGTTTCAATTTCCTCCACAGTCCAAAGACATACGCTATAGGTAAAATGGGGAAGCTAAATTGTCCGTAGTATATGTGTGTATGTCCTGGTACAGTGTTTGTAAAAGTGAGATGCTATGATGGTGCGGCTAAATATCAACTTCAAAATAAACGGCCCTGGGAGTAAGTAATGGCTACTGGAGGCTCATATCTATGTAAAGTAAGGATGAGAGTGATGAGTGCTCTATGTTTCTACTTCTTTTCTCTAATACAGAAAGATGGAGAGAAGAACCCATACCAAAGAAAGTTGGTACTGTAAAGTTACAAATGAGTATTCTATTCAAGTCTTGAAACCCTACCAATCACAGAGTTGGGTCACACTTTATTTTGATGGTCCGTTTGTTGAATTTATGTTACATTGTAACTAATTCTCATTAGATTATAAGTAGACTGTTAGGTTAGGGTTGGGGTTAGTGTAAGTTGACATGTACTTGCAAAGTCTTATAGTCAGTTAAAGAGCCCATATGTTGGGTTGAGAACGGTTAAATTTCACTTTTTGAAGTCCCAATCAACAGGATGATATGTATGCAAGGTTAAAAAACATTTTCAATGTCTTATAATATTTATTTATTTTTATCTCATTTTCCCACCGACTCCCATATGAATCGTCTGAGCGAGTCTTTTTCCCAAGCACCTCCTTTACGTGACGCTACCATGTCACATCACGCTACCATGTCACGTCCTTTACTTGTCAGCAGCCCAATGCCAGAACATATTGAAAAAAAATCACTGCAGTTGTACAACAGCGTATTGATATATTCTTCATCATAACAACAAACATTAAGTAATAATTAACACCGCTACATGCTGCACGGAGCAAACACAATACAGACAACTACATCCATATTTACCTTGTTACAGTGAACAAGATGATAGTTATTTTAATCATGCTTACAGGTTGTGATTCGGTGGAAGAACTTGCTGGTCCAAATAAACTGGGTATTGAGCCATCCTACAACCGTGCAACAAATCCCGCGTTGTAAGCGTGTAGATTGGTGTAGCTCTTCTCAGATTAATGATGCGAACACGGTACCATGTTGGGGCTATAATTCTCAGGTATTTTACCAAAAATAAATCTCAACCACTCCAGGTAGGGAAAAGAGGTTTCCAGGTAGGGAAAAGAACACAGCTTTTCCCTCGCACTTCAGAGCACAGCGTCTACGGGACATGATTTAACCGCAATGCGATACAGTGCTTGTCGTCTTCCACTTTTTCCTACCGTCTGTGGGCAGGGCTGGGGAGATTTTCCCCGGGTCTGCGCGTGCAACTAGTGGGCAGGGCTTATGTTTCGCGTTGACGTCAAGCCGAAACGGCTAAAGACTTATTCTAATAACGATTCATTTAAACAACAATGAGTCGACTCTTATAGATGAATCAATAGTTTTAAACACTGTGCACTTTCAGATTTAAGCCTTAGCTGGACATCTTACTTTACTTAGAGTTGTGTTACACACTGCATGGAAGGTCATTTTCAAAAATCCATTATATGGGCTCTTTAAATGTTTGTTGAATGTCAGTATCAACAGATATTAAGTAGACAGTCTACTCATACTCAAATTGACCATAAAAATAAAGTGTTACCCAGAGTTGTGTTAAAGAAAAATGCAAAAATAGCTGATGTCATGTGTCACTTTGTATTGCATATGCTATCAATGTCTGATGGGGAAAAGCTTATTCATGCCTTCATGACCTCTTAATTAGATTATTGTAACTTCCATGCCTGACTGGCTGTCTCGTTTCTATTAGGCACACGTGGACATTCATCCCATGACGCTGTATTTACAACACTTTTTTTTAGTTGTTGCCCAGCAGGATTTTGGAACTCACCGGCACATTGCAGAACTTTAAAACCAGTTTGAATCAGGCTTGGAAGTGTGGTATTTTTCAGTTTAAGTTCTTTTAAAAATTAATCTTTTAGGGTATTAGTAACGGTGAAAAACTGGGTCAGAGGTTAAACTGTGAAATTGCGTGCAAAAATGGGGAAGTTGCTAAAAAACAACTTGTGAAATACAAAAAGCAGAAGTTTCTGAGAAGTGACAGGATGTATGAGCTGTGTATACGTGGACTAGGTGCTGAACGTGTACATATGTATTTGGCCTTAAATGGTCACTGTTAAGAGAGAGATGCATTGAAATCGCAAATGAGGAACAACCAGAGGGAGTGAACGATCATACTATAAAAGACATGTCTCTGGAAGAAGAGGCAGAGGAAAAAACTCTTCAGCGCTGTATAAGTGTTACTTTTGGTTTCTCTCTGTTTTGTACTGAATAAAACTTTGAAACTTTGACAAATTTGACTCCATCCAATTCTGAACACGTAAATTGGACAATTTGAAAGTCCGACAGAAGTCGGGCGCCACATTGTCTCAGTCATTTAGACCTGGCTCGAGGGCTTATACCATGACCGATAACAGAGGACCCTATTTTTTTGACCATACTCTGTGCACAGATGTTCGAAAGACCCTTCAGCTAACTTCATTAATGAATAAATCTAAACAAAGGGGTTTCACAGGATTTTGCATCATGAAACTTTTGAATGATTCCTTGGTGATGCGCTAGTCACAAGGGGACATCCTGCCAGATGTACGATTTCGTTGTACAAATTAATGCAGACGAATGAAAGACAATCTCTTGAAATGTTACAACTAAGGCAGGTGCATCTGTGAATAATATGCAATAGTTTCCTCATATGTTGTGTTTATTCCAACCAACCAGGTTAATCAATTTGTTGTTTTAACCCTTATAGCAAATAAAACTTCTGTATGTGTCTGAAATGTATGATGTCTGGAACTAAATGAAAGCTAGAGACATTTGCAATACAGTGATGTAAATGAAAGGCTAGTAGTACAAACAGTATTCGTCTTGTAACATTTGATAGAAGAGACTTACAAACTTAAAAGAGATTTTAGCACTTGGAATCAACATGCACTCTCTGTTAATGATTGCCCTTTTTTTTACATGATACGAGGCGTGGACCCGCCCTTCACAACTGCACATTGGAAGACAGAGCCACAGGGATGGACCAAACCAGGTCACTTAAAAACGCCCTGCAGCTGTAAAATCTTTGCTTTTTTGCATCAGCTTGCTTGCGCTAGCTGTGCTCTCTGCCCCCTTTCGCCCCGCATGGACATCGCACCGCCACGCGATCGGGTCACTACAAACTTTCCATGCAAGTTTCGGAACTGCAGAAACCGCGCGAACTTCCGCAAACTGACTCTCAGCAGAGTCTGTCACCTCGACAACCCAAGACGACAGCCAACCAGAGTGAGTGAACCTCAGAGATGTCACTGAAGAGAGTCACCATCAGGAGCGACATGCTTCCAGAGGGAAACTCAAGATCTTCAGCAAAAGCGCAAGTAACAAGCTAACGTTGTCTCTTGCTGAGCTGGTGCAGATTGATCTTAAGCAGTTAAAGATAAGCCGAATCTCTGCTTTTGTGGTTTCTCAGGTGTGATTCTAAGATCTAGTAAGAAGTACTAGAATTAATTTGGGACTGTTGTCAACTCATTTTGCATCCTCTGAACTGCCTCTGTGTGTATGTGTGTGTTTGTTTGTTGTTTGCTTATTACGTAGTTTCATGTATCGTAGTGTAGCTCAGTAAATCTTTGTTCTCATTTTGTAAAAACTGTGTTCCTGTTTATGTGGTTCTAAGTCATTGCCTCGAGCTGTAGATTTTGTTACCTTGCTAAAAGTTAACCCAATACTGTGGTAGGTTATTATTGTTGGCCACGTAAATGATATAAACAAGATTGGTAAAATACGATGTCTTCTTTTTGCTGGGCAAATGGTAGATAAAGGGTGAATTTTATTCTAATTCAATTTGACTCAATAGAGTCGAATCAATGATTTGAATCTTCAAGATCCGATTCATTGAAATGAGCTAATAAATCCCTGATCGGTCTTTTAATGTAGCTTGGACCCCTATAGGGACGTATATAATTTATTTATTTATACACACACATTGCACTTAGATAGTCAATGTGCGGTCTCTGTTTCTTTGACAAAATAAATCAAAGGGATGCTCATGTGGCGGGATAAAAAAATAAAAATAAGGAACTCAATGCAGCCTAATGTAGTCTGCAGTGACATAACGACACCTGTCCATTGGCAATAATAGTCCCTGGTAACCCGGACCAATTATAGGGTTGCACCGCTTTTTGTGGGTCATTGTTTTTTATTTACATTGCGCTATTTGCATTGCCTCACACAATGAACGATTCATATATTTCTTTAAGATGTAAAAGTAGTCAAAACAAATGACATCAACAGCAGCACAATGTTATTTTCGCTTCTTTTTTTGTAACAACAGCACGGTGGAGCTTGTGAGCAGATGCCTTTTTGTGCTCACTATCCCAGTTCTTTTTATCATCTACAAATTATATGGTGTTCATGTCATCATGAAAGACATGAGCATCGAGTGTAAAAATAAAGAAGACCACTACTGGGCTTTTATCTGCTGACCGCCGCGCTGCGGTTACAAGAAAAAAATTGGAAATGATGCTCTCCCTGCATTGGGACGTTCTCCATGTGCCCACTAAATGCTTAATTGAAATGTCAATGCGACAGTGACACCAAGTGCAATTATATATATATTAAACAGCCCCAAACATGTCTTTTTTAAAGCTTGCAGTAAAGAGAAAGGTTGGTGATGAGCACAGACAATTTCAGCAAAAGTGGGAAATGCAATATTTCTTTGTTGAGCACAAGGGTACCCCGACGTGTCTTATTTGCAAAGAGAAAGTTGCGGTGCACAAGAAATCCAATTTGAAATGTCATTACACAAGTAAACATGCTGAGGAGCAGGGGC
Organism: Danio albolineatus; assembly: GCA_903798035.1. Classification (NCBI taxonomy): domain Eukaryota; kingdom Metazoa; phylum Chordata; class Actinopteri; order Cypriniformes; family Danionidae; genus Danio; species Danio albolineatus. Next base: position 858,339 of record CAIGQQ010005973.1, on the reverse strand, counting down.
GCCGCTAAGGGGGGGAAAGTTAGGACGATTCTAAGGGCCCATGCACTCTAGGGGTTACTTTTATTAATAGGTTATTACTCTTATTAATAACAGTACTATAATGTAATATAAATTCTGAATGTATCTCTAAATTACAAGTAAAACAATTTATTAGAAATAAAAAATAAAAATACGGCTTATATCTGCCCCTCGTGTCAGTCACAACTGTCACTGTAAAATTGCACCCCCCTCCTTTCGCTGTATGGTTCAGTCCATCAGTAGCGGGAAAAGAGTTGAGTGCAATCGTCAGGTAAACTGTCAAAGCAGCGATGACCTCGAGGTTAACATCATCTGCGTCCTAAATCGCATACGTCTGCACGATTCTATGCCATTTTTTTAGTATAAACAGTGTAAGTAGTGTGTTCACACTGAAAACTCTAACAATAATGCACTTTATTTACTCGGATGATGCACTCATTCAGCCGGTAAACAGAAGTGTGTAATGATGGAAACTTCACACACTCAACGACCGCAGCTTTGAGCATGTAACAGAAGGGGTGGAACACAAAATTATACTACAATGAGACCCATAAATTAGAAATGTTCTTTTGTTTAAACTTACCATTACTTTAATGGCAAAACCCTGGCCTTCTTGCTGGCAAATAATAATAAAAAAAAAACTAAACAAATTTTTATTAACAGAGTGCAAAATCCAACACACTGCAAACCAAATAAACACAACATAAATACATTTGAAACGGTATGTTGATTAACCTGACAGTAACTTATATTCCAAGTGCCAAATGCCTGGCTTTCTTGCTTGCAAAATCCTCAATCAAAGTGTATTGCACATTGTATGAGACACTATTGCAGTACAGTTATTTAAATAATTACACACTGGTGTTTTGTGTTTAGAAATGTAAAATTTTCAGTGAATATTTGATTACTGTTCCTTTTTTTGTACTACATTTCAATTTTTAACAATAAATCATCTGCTAGCTACAGTCATGGCCCTTCTCTTACTAAATACTGATAAGTAGTGGACAAAATCAATAATAAACTGCATAGGTCAGTAAAACTACATTGCAGACAAAGAATTTGGATAGCTAGGTTGGTAGTAGGGGGCCCATCCTCATATTTTTTCATGGGGCCCAAAATTGCTAGCGGCGCCCCTGCTGAGGAGTATGCAAAATACCAGGGAGAAGAGAGAACCAACCGGGTAGCAAATCTTAAAACATGTCAAATGAGACAACAATACTTATTTATGAAAGCAACCAAAGAGAATAATGCAGCAGTTGAAGGTAGCTATGTGGTTAGTGAGATAATTGCTAAAGCAGAAAAGCCATTCACAGAAAGTGAATTTGTCTCGCAGTTCAAAACTATATAAAAAAACTATCTTTTTAGTAAAGCACAGGGCCGTGCACAGACCTTTGGAGGGTAGGTGCTCAAAGTACAAAAGGGGCACATGGAACGAAAAGAGTTGAGCCCAAAATATCAATTCAACAGTATTTTGACTAATTCCATGCTCGTTCCTCATATACAAATGCTTCTGGGAGAAATCAACTTTAAAAGTTAAAGAATATTTAAGTATTTTACCTATAATATTTCTGGCATTATAAATTAGGTTTTCTAAACAGTTTTTTTCTTTCATTAGCCAAATATTTTAGGTATTTTTTATTACTACAACAACATACAAACAGTGTCATGGTCACCAGCGATCTCTCCTCAGCCAGAGATCGCTGGTTCACACTTCCGGGAACTACAGATCTGCCTGTTAACGAACTACATCTCAGGTCATGCAGCACACACATACACATACTGTTACATATCACGACTGATTGCACACACACACCAGCGGAGGACCATCACGACTGATCACACACACTTCATAAGCAGCACATACACGCCCAGTCATCGCAGCGACATTATCATCTGTTATGTGTTCTCTGTTTGTGACTTTGTCAACGGTTTCTTTTGTTCCAGTTTTTCCGTGTTTTTGACCTCAGCCTTATAGTTTGTTTATCCGTGTCTGTTGTTTACTTTGCGATCATGCCTACTTTGACTTTGATTTTTTATTAAAATACTCTGCACTTGGATCCTCGCCCCGTTGTCTTCATCTCACCAACCCCGAACGTGACAGAATGTCGCTGCCACCAGAGGATCCAGCAGAGTTCAGTATGGCATTTGTTCAGCGCCCAGTTTCCTCCCAGCACAAAGGACCCCAAGATCAACCCCCAGCCAGAGGACTGCCTCGCCGACAGAATCATCGCCTCTTCTGCATTTTCGCCGAGGATCTCCTCGAGGCAGTCCGGGGGCTTGGGTTTAGAGAGACCACCCTCATCCACATCTTTCTGGCTGGATTGGATGAGCCTTTTGATTGGGAGAACCTGGGCGATATTGATAACTGGACCTATTGGGAGGTGGTGGAGTTTGTCTGTCTGAAGAAGGAGAGGGAGTACCTGTCACGGTTGCAGTTTTGTGCTCTCTCCGGATTGTCTGTTTTCACGTGGGGTTGTCTTGTTTTGATCGTTCACATGTAATTGTTTTGGTGTTCTGAGCTGGTCATGTGTCATGATGTCACTCAGCTATTCTGATTACTCACCAGCTGAGGGTCATTACTATGTCTTTATATGGACACCGGCTCTATGTTTCTTTGTCAGTTCGTTACCTGTTTTCACTTACCAGTCTATGTCCAGGACTGCTGCAGTTTCCGCTGGGTTCCGTCCGTGTCTGTCCGACCATCCTGTCAAGTGCCTTTGTTCCAGTTGGAGCCGTCCTGTGTATCACATTTTGACTTTTGTCATTAAATCACTTTTCACTTGCATTTTGGATCCATACCCATTTATTCACATGTGACAGAACGAACTGACCTACCTTCATGGATCCAGCGAGTGCTTCTCAGATTTCTGAGTTTGTCTCGCACAGTAAAGCGAGGATCAACCACCAAAATGAGGCGTTGGCTACCACAGCTCAGGCCATTCAGACCCTGGTTGATCAGGTCTCCCTGCTGACCACCCAGGTACAACAGCTGGTCACTGGAGCGACACAAGGAGAGGCCATACCAGCGCCCGAGGTATCGTCAGCACCGGGAGTCGTTAGCCGCGCTGTGGAACCTCGTCTGCCGCCTCCGACATGTTATTCGGGGGATCCTGAATTATGTCGGTCCTTCTTGTCAAAGTGCTCCCTTCACATCTCCCTGCAACCATCACTATTCCCCACAAAACTTTCCAAGGTTGCATTCGTCATCACCCTTCTCACCGGTAAAGCAGCCCTGTGGGGAACGACAGTCTGGGAACGGAGGCTGTCTTGCTGTGCTACCTTTGATCTGTTCTCCAAAGAATTGAGAAAGATCTTCGACAGATCCGCTTCCGGGAGAGAGGCCGCTAGAGTCCTGTCAGAGCTCCGTCAGGGAGATCAGACTGTGGCGGATTACTCTATCGACTTCCGAACCTTGGCGTCTGAGTGCGGCTGGAACATGGAGGCGCAATGGGACATGTTCTTGCACGGGTTGTCCGACCGCATGCAAGATGAAATTTATGCCTTGGACCTGCCCAAGTCGCTAGATGAGCTTGTGGAGCTAGCCATTCGAGTGGATTCCCGTCTGCGCCGCCGGGAGACTCATAGACAGCAGAGGAGTTTCTTGGATCCTGTTCCGGGTTTTCCGATCCCTGTTGTGGCAACGGAAGCGGTCACTGTTGACCCGGAACCTATGCAGGTGGGAAGTTTCCTCCTGTCCGCTCAGGAAAAGCGCCGTAGGAGAAACAAGAGGTTACTGATGGGTGAGATCACTCTGAATAAATCCTCTGTGACGGCAACTGTACTTCCGGTCACGCTATTGTGGGGAAACGAAACACAGAACACCCAGGCCCTTGTTGATTCCGGGTCAGAAGGGAACTTCATTGACGCTAGTTTCGCTTTCACTTTTAAACTTCCGGTTGTCGCTCTCGCTCAGCCGATTTCTGTACGTTCACTCAGCGGACTTCCCTCACCCACCATCACTCACTCCATCAAACCCATTGAACTGATTACTTCCGGCAACCATGTGGAACACATATCATTTTTGTTAACTGACTGTTCTAACACACCAGTGGTTTTAGGTCATCCTTGGCTAGTCCTCCACAAACCACATATTAATTGGGGTCTCAATACTATATTTTCATGGAGTGAGAGCTGTCATGAGTCCTGTCTTTCGTCTGCTCGTTCTGTTGTGTCTTGTTCTGTGTTTCAGGAGGAGAGTATGGACCTGTCAAACGTGCCCAGTGAGTACCTCGATCTGAAGAAAGTGTTCAGTAAGTCTCGAGCTGCTTCTCTTCCTTCTCATCGTCCCTACGACTGTGCTATAGACTTATTGCCATGGACTTCTCCGCCTAAAGGCAAGTTATACTCTCTTTCTGTTCCTGAGAGGGAGGCCATGGAGAAATATATTTCTGATTAAAATATATTTAAGACAATCCGCCCCTCTTCTTCACCGGCGGGGGCAGGGTTTTTTTTTCGTGAAAAAGAAAGACGGGTCTCTTCGACCTTGTATAGACTATCGAGGGCTGAATAACATCACAGTGAGGAATACTTACCCCTTGCCGTTGATGTCTTCAGCGTTCGAGCATCTGCAGGGGGCGTCCTTTTTCACAAAATTAGATCTCCGCAATGCCTATCATTTGGTTTGCATAAGAGCGGGGGACGAGTGGAAAACTGCATTTAATACCCCCAGGGGGCATTTTGAATATTGTGTTCTTCCTTTTGGTCTTTCTAATGCCCCTGCAGTTTTCCAAGCACTCATAAATGACGTGTTGCGAGATATGATAGATCAGTTTATTTATATCTACCTGGATGACATTCTGATTTTTTCCCGTTCTCTCTAGGAACATGTGCAACACGTCAGGCGAGTGCTTCAGAGGCTGCTAGAGAATGGGCTTTTTGTCAAGGCGGAGAAATGCGTGTTCCACGCACAGTCTGTTTCTTTTCTGGGACACATTGTGTCAGTCGAGGGCATGCGCATGGATCCAGAGAAGATTCAGGCTGTGGTAAAATGGCCAATCCCGGAGTCTCATAAGGCCCTGCAGAGATTTCTGGGTTTCGCTAATTTTTACCGGCGTTTTATTTGCAATTTCAGCCAGCTCGCCGCCCCTCTGACATCCTTAACCTCCTCCAAAACTCCCTTCAGGTGGTCGAGTGCGGCACAAGCAGCATTCATAAAATTAAAGGACTGCTTCATTTCAGCCCCCATTCTGGTGACTCCTGATCCGTCCCGGCAGTTTGTGGTGGAGGTTGATGCGTCGGAGGTGGGGGTGGGCGCTATCCTGTCCCAGCGCGCATCCTCGGACGACAGAATTCATCCCTGAGCTTTTTTTTCACACCGATTATCTCCCGCAGAACGTAATTACGACATTGGTAATAGGGAGTTGTTGGCTGTCAAACTCGCTTTGGAAGAGTGGCGTCATTGGTTGGAGGGTTCGGGGGTTCCCTTTATAGTTTGGACCGACCAAAAGAACCTTGAGTTTATCAAGACCGCTAAACAACTCAGCTCCAGGCAAGCTAGGTGGGCATTAATTTTTGGACGCTTCGATTTTACCATCTCTTACCGACCGGGTTCCAAAAACATCAAACCTGATGCGTTATCTCGTCTTTTTGATTTTTCCGAGCGCAATACGTCTCTTGAGCCCATCATCCCTCAGATAATTTGTGTTTCTGCTGTGACATGGGAGATCGAAAGCAAGGTTCGCACAGCCTTGGAAGGGGTAACGCCCCCGCCCGGATGCCCACCCAGTCGTTTGTTTGTGCCGGAGGAGACTCGGTCTGACGTCATTCGATGGGGACACTCTTCCAAAGTGGCTTGTCATCCAGGGGTGAGTCGAACCTTATTTCTAGTTAAACAACGATTCTGGTGGCCAGCTATGGCATGGGACATACATGAGTTTGTTTTGGCCTGTTCTGTTTGCGCTGTTTCTAAGACTTCTAATCGCCTGCCTGCTGGGCTCCTACAGCCTCTGTCAGTACCTTCGAGACCCTGGTCGCACATTTCGCTAGATTTTGTCACAGGTCTCCCACCATCTGATGGCAATACGGCAGTTTTGACCATGGTGGACCGGTTCTCGAAGGCTACTCATTTCATTCCTCTGCCCAAATTACCTTCAGCCAGAGAGACAGCGGAAGCTGTCATAAATCACGTCTTTCGCATTCATGGCCTCCCGACGGACGTGGTTTCTGACAGGGGGCCTCAGTTCGTCTCTAAATTTTGGAGAGAGTTTTGTCGGTTATTGGGGGCGACTGTAAGTCTTTCTTATGGTTTCCACCCTCAGAGCTATGGACAAACAGAGAGGGCCAACCAAGATCTCGAGCGTATGTTGCGTTGTTTGGTTTCCCAGAATCCCGCTACTTGGAGTCAGCAGCTCCCATGGGTGGAGTACGCACACAATTCATTTACCAGTGAAATGTCATTCATTTCAGTGTAGCTTAGGTTACCAGCCACCTGTTTTTCCCAGTCTGGAATTCGAAATCGCGGTCCCCTCCACTCACGCCTTTGTCCAGAGGTGCCGACGCACTTGGAACAGGGCCAGACAGACCCTCCTCCAAGTGGGTGCGCGCACCAAGGCTAAAGCCGATAGCCACCGGTCGAAGCCTCCCGTTTACGTCGTCGGTCAAAAAGTGTGGCTTTCAACCAAAAATATTCCTTTGCGATCCGTATGTAATAAACTTGCACCTAAATTTATTGGCCCATTCACTGTCATCAAGATCATTAGTCCGGTGGCAGTCCGCCTCAAACTTCCTCCAGCGCACAGGAGGATTCATCCCGTTTTTCATGTTTCCAAATTAAAGCCCGTTTTTCATACGGCCATTAATCCGCCTTCGTCGGTTCCTCCCCCGCCGCGTCTCGTAGATGGAGAGACCGTTTATTCGGTTAAGCGCATTCTGGACTCGAGACGGAGGGGGCGAGGATTTCAGTACTTGGTGGACTGGGAAGGTTACGGTCCAGAGGAGAGAAGTTGGGTTCCTGCTAGAGACATACTGGATCACTCTCTTATCAATGATTACAATCGCCAGGTAAGCTCTTCTGGGAGCACCAGGAGGTGCTCCTAGGAGAGGGGGTAGTGTCACGGTTGCAGTTTTGTGCTCTCTCCGGATTGTCTGTTTTCACGTGGGGTTGTCTTGTTTTGATTGTTCACGTGTTATTGTTTTGCTGTTCTGGGCTGGTCTTGTGGGCTGGTCGAATGAACTGCCAGTATTTCCTGAACCCAGGCCTCCTGATCCACTGGGGTTAAACGAACTGACCGCGATCCCTGAGCCAAAGCCTTCTGACCCACTGGGGTTAAACGAACTGCCTGTGTCTCCTGTACCTAAGCCTCCTGATCCACTGGGGTTGAAAGAACTGACTGTACTCCTTGAGCCGAAACCTCCTGACCCAGTGGGGTTGCACGTACTGATAGTGATCCCTGAGCCAAAGCCTCCTGGCCCACTGGGGTTAAACGTACTGACAGTGATCCCTGAGCCAAAGCCTCCTGACCCACTGGGGTTAAACAAACTGCCTGTGTCTCCTGTACCTAAGCCTTCTGACCCACTGGGGTCGAACAAACTTCCAGGGCTTCATGAACCAAAGCTTCAGGTCCTCCGCTGCTACATGGTTTGTCCCTCCATCACTCCCCCTGTTCCGCCTCCGCTCCACCTCCCGCCTGATCTATGTTTAGAGCGTCTGGTATCCGCTCCTTAGAGGGGGGGGGGTAATGTCATGGTCACACTTCCGGGAACTACAGATCTGCCTGTTAACGAACTACATCTCCGGTCATGCAGCACACACACACACTCCTGTTACATATCACGACTGATTGCGCACACACACCAGCGGAGCACCATCACGACTGATCACACACACTTCATAAGCAGCACACACACGCCCAGTCATCGCAGTGACATTATCATCTGTTATGTGTTCTCTGTTTGTGACTTTGTCAACGGTTTCTTTTGTTCCAGTTTTTCCGTGTTTTTGACCTCAGCCTTATAGTTTGTTTATCCGTGTCTGTTGTTTACTTTCCGATCATGCCTACTTTGACTTTGATTTTTTATTAAAATACTCTGCACTTGGATTCTCGCCCCGTTGTCTTCGTCTCACCAACCCCGAACGTGACAAACAGAGAATCTATTGTAGTAAACACTTTATTGGACACGCCATGGTAATTAGTCAGAATCATTATGTTTTGGGCCCTATTTTGCAATGCATCACATTATGAGATGGTAGACAATACCCAGCTCTACAACATTGTGTGGAGAAACTTCTTGTGAAAATGTTATGTTTAGGAATGTTTCTGCTGTCACTGCTGTTATTTCTTTGCTGTTGAATACGGCTAGATCTGGCATTTATCGGAATGTCTTTCTCAATCGCCAAAAAAGTTCTGACAATCTTTCTTCATTGCAAAGGCTGCGAAGTTTGGTTTTCACCAGTTTGAGTTTGGAGAAAGAGCGTTCCACAGTTGCTGTGGATACTGGAAGTGTGCCATATATCTTCAGCAACACAGTCATGTTGGGTAAAAGGAGATGTGCATTATTTTCCTTAACCACTGAAAGAATATTTGACACATTGACTGGTGTTGGACATAAGTATGATGCATAAAAAACCTTCAGTTCTGTCTGCAATTTGTTCTCCTCTTCAATGTTGTATAACTGGCACAGTTTCTTCAAAGCTTGGAGTGCTGCAGTGGGAATGTTGGCTGCCTTCCAGTTCTCAGGGACTACCACGCAATGTAAAGCATGCAAGATTTCCCATGTGGAATTGTCTCCTCCTTTAAAGCGTCTCTGTAGCTCTTGCATCACTGTGTCCACAAAAACGTAGTACACCTTAACACGGTAGTACTCTTGCAAAGTTTGAAAAGCATGGTCAGTTGTAGTTGATGTGGCAGCAAACTTAAATCTTCAGGCACTTACCTCCTAGCTTGTCCCGGGATCTCAGAGGGAGGATCCAAACCTACTGATGCAGCTTTCTCTGTAGCCTGTTGTTAAAGATTATTGAACTCCTCTTTTGATCTGGTGTAAGCCAACCTCTTCAAAACTCCATCAACAACGCTATATGATGCAGCCAGGCCCATGTTTTTCTGCTGCAATGCATCAGATGCAACTGCGGTCATCTGGAAGACTGGACAGGTAATCTCCAAACACAGAAAAAACTCAAAATTTATGCTTTTTAAAAGCATCATCGCATCACCAGCTGAGGAATCTGGGGGATCTTGCAGTGACATTTCTTCAAGCACCTGCATGACAGATGGGAGAACCTTTATCATAGTTTTAAGGGCACTTTCTCTACAAGCCCATCGAGTATCCAACAGTTTCTTCAACTCCAGAGGGCGCTGATCAGGGTGCATCCTTTTCTGCATCTCTATAAATGCATAGTGTCGTTTTGATGAGTTGGCCATAAAAGTGTAAAGTTTTTCAACTAAATTTAAAAAGTTGACAAAACCGAGGTTTGACTTTGCACTTTCTACCAATACCAAATTAAGGCAATGTGCTTGACAATGCACATACAAGGCCTTTGGATTTTGCTTTAGAATTCTAGACTGCAGTCCTTTATAGTGCCCACTTAGTTTGCAGCCCCATCATAACCTTGACCCATAATATGTTCTACTTTCAGGTCATTTTCATCCAGAACAGCCATCAGAAGATTTTCGAGTTGTTGATTTGTACATTGCAGACCTGAATGAATCTCTCCTTTATTTTCATGTCATGTACATATCTAACAACAAAAGAAACCTGTTCAGTGTGAGACACATCTGTAGTTTCATCTATAAGAATAGAAAAGATTTTGCTCTCTTCAATTTCTTGCTTAATGACACACTTTACTGATATCGCCAAAGCTTTTATCAAGTCATTTTGGGTTCTGTTTGAGAGAAGTGAAACAAGTGGTCGTTTTTGGGTTGCCTGCATCTCTTTTACAGCATCAAGGTGCAATTTAATCACACTGTCATACTTGCTGAATAGCTCTACCAACTCCAAGAAGTTGCCTTTATTCTGGCTTAAGGAAGACTCATCATCTCCCCAGAAAGACATTCCCTGTCTAGCCAAAAATAGAGTAATGGCAATCAAGCGAGACAACACTTCTCTGTTCTTCTGTCTCTCTCTGTCTTTTGCAGCTTGCATCTCGAGGTCACCCACTTCAAAAGCTGTCTCCAGTGCTTTTTTCTTAAAGGTGTTCCACCTTACCATGCTACACATGTGAGCTTCTGAGGCACTGTGCTCTTTAATTTTTTCTAAAGCCTTCCTCCAGTGATTTAATCCAGCTGTTTTCCAGTTTGTGTGACTTTTGTATTTTGCATCATTTAAAAACAGACGGCAGCTGAAACAAAACATGGCATCAGAGCTAGAAGAATATTCTAGCCATGGATTATTAACATACCATTTCCTCTGAAATGATCGGCCCTCTACATTTTTTGGAAATGACAGTACCGGTTGGCAAGGTCCGATGTTAACACACATGTGGATAAAAGCCTCATCATAATTTATGCTGAACTGTATGACATGGGCAGGGTCATTTGGGTGTCGCAGTTTTAGTAGGTTGGAAAATTACTTCTCAATGATTTCACTGGTCTCATTTTCCCAGCTTGCTTTTTTCTGCACTTTTTTTTTACTTGTGCCCCAGCATCTCCCTCAGTTTCTGCAGCCTCTGCCTCTTGGCTTTCTGTTCCCTGCACTTTTTCTTTTACTTGTGCCTTAACATCTCTCTCTTTTTCTGCAGCCTCTGCCTCCTGCCTTTCTGCTCCCTGCACTTTTTTTTTCACTTGTGCCCCAGCATCTCCATCTTTTCTGCAGCCTCTGCCTCCGTATCATCATCTGATCTACCTTCCACTCCCTGTTCATCTAGGAATAATGCATTTTATGTGTTAATATTTAAACCATCACTAATAGATTTGTACATAACTAATAATAAATCCACCGAAACTACAATAAAAAATTATATGTTGCAATACGTTATTATTATAATTCTCTAAAATAAAGAAGAAAAAATCAAATTAAAGAACTGATGTGTTGCAATATATTAAGTACTTATTGTTGTAGTCTAAAAATGAAAAACTAAATAAAAGGCTTTACATCCTTACCTGTCATTCTCTTCAGCACCCAGCTGGACATGGGTCCACTACCTTTAGCTGCCTCTAGCAGCTCTTTCTTTTTTTTTTTGTCTTCTCTCTTTTCAAGGCATCTTTAAACTGCAGAATACACGTATATGCATTTAGTTACTTCAGACTCGTGTACATGATCGCAATCGTGTACATGATGTAATCGCCTGAAGTTTATACTAATAGAAAACGTTTTATATGCTCTCTTCACTTCGTTTTTGTAAAATATTAAGAAAATAACAAGTTAATAAGTAAAAACAATCGCTCAACTGACAAAACTACTCACCAGTAACCTCGGCCGCAGTAACTCTGAACCTGCTCCGAACGTGATTTGGAAGAGGAAGTGCCAGTCTGTCAGATGACATCATCATGCGAAAGGTCATCGTTATGTCAAGGGTCACGTGACGTGCATAATTTTCTTTATTCATGAACAAATAATTACAATTTAGTTTTACAATAATTAAATCAGGATTCGGGAATGCCTTTAAAAGGTGTTTTTAATTACAATAAAAATTTCTCCTGAAAAAAGGGCACTTTGGGCATCTTAGGGCAAAGGGGCAGGTGCCCAAGCACCCTCCGCCCCCACCAACCCCCCCTCTGAGTCTGTTTTTTCTCAAGGTTTTTTAATTCTTTACTTTCGCCAATTGGTGAATTTTTTTCCTGCCCGCTGTCGCCACTGGCTGGCATGGTTCGGTACTTTTAGAGCTGCGCATCCATGGATTTGCTCTAGAGTGTTTGGACTCTCAGTAGTGAATATTTTAACCAGCGCCCCTATTTTTTAACATTTTCTAGAAAACGCCATGCCCAAATAAAAATGCATGTAGCTTTTGAATACTAAGGTCTATTTTCACAAATGTGGTCTTGTTTGAAACTAGATACTTGAATGTTTGTTACTTAAGAGTTAAATGACCCAAAAGTTGTATAGCGATTTAGTAAAATATGGTTAAATATAGAAAAACATTACTCGCGACTTTGTTTAATAGATTTCACTTTTGAAAAAATGGATGTAAAGTAAATGGTAATAGTTTAAAAACACCAAAAATATAAAGATGTATGTATGCCCATGTTGTAATTCAAATTTGAAGATGATCCCAAAAATGTGGTTTCTGTAAGCATTTATTTTAAAAATGCCTAGGCGTCCTTTTAAAAAGACCATTTGGAGACTCCAAATGGACACCTGGTAACAAAATGCCCAAATGAGTCAAAAATACATAACACAAACATGCAAATTGATTCAGAACTGCTCTGCCCACCAGATCAGTAGGAAAAGACAAGAAAAAATTATTTCAGATCAACAATTGTGGTGTTAACTCAAATGGTTACCAGGTGTCCATTTGGCATCTCCAACGGGCACAGAATAGTCAACGCCTAGACTAATCTTTTGTGAAATATTTTTTTCTTGGAAACAAATGCTGCACTTTAGTTTTTGTAAGCTTTTGTTTTTTTAAATAATTCTAGGAAACCTTAAAAAATGGCTATTTGGAGACTCCCAATTATATTAGATACTACATATTGAACATATGCATATGAAAAAAAAGTGACCAGTGATGAATTAAGGAAAAACAAACACTTGAAGAATTCAAAAACATTTATTTAAAAATTAACATCAAAATACTAATTGTAATATTTGTTCAAGAAAGCAACTATTTACACTGAAGACACTATAGAGGTTGGCCGTCTATCCAACTGGAAACCAAAGACACTGAAAGACGTGAAAGTGAGAGAGAGAGAAAGTTAGATAGTGTGCAAGCACAACAAATTAAATGTGTAATACTGTGATGTGTATATGTGTACTTACCTAGTAGTGCCTCATGTCAGCATTTCATGTGCTCTTCAACAGTGCAGACTCAGAAGACATCCACTGCAACAGAGAAGGAAACAGAGACAGAAAAACTGTAAAAGCAGAACAAATCAACCTATGTATAGATGTGTGTATATGTAGGGTACTTACGTATTACTACCTCGTGCCACGTTTTCTTCAGCAACCTAGACTCAGAAGAAACCCACAGGAAAAAAAGGAAACAGACCAAAAAGTGTGTAAGCAAAACTTTGTAACACTGTGTATAAACGTGTGTATGTGTAAGTATACTGCCTCATGCCAGCCTGTGACATTTTTTTTCAGCAGTGCAGAATCAAAAGATACACACTGTAAAAGAGAGGGAAACAGAGACAGCCAATGTAAAAAAGAAAGAAAGAAAGAAAGAAAGAAAGAAAGATAGAAAGAAAGAAATTTTAACAAACTGAAACTACTATTACCAGTGAAAACACAAGATCAAAACATACTGGATGTGGATGGTTGTTCATCACCTCACTCCTCGAAACTGCATTTCTCAGGGTCTGAACTCCACCTAATCTTGGAAAAAATTCTTGAAGAACTGTTAGTTTTGAACACTTTAAACAATATAAAGTGCAAATAAAAATGGAACATGACAGACTAGACTAAAACCACAATAATCAATATTTCCCCTCCCTCCGGTGCCAGCCATTGTAGCAGTCCCGTTTCGGAAGGAAACAGAGTGACAACTTACATGTTGCACACATGACTGGCGTCTTTTGATGGCAAACTTTGCACTTTCGCTGTCCAGAAGTACTGTCATCAGAGATGTACTTTGGATTGTGGCAGATGGTGCCTGATTTCAAGCCTGCAGGTTGCAAAACAAGGGTTTCCCTAAATGCTTTCTGGGTCAGGGGCCTTTCATTCTTTGCTCTGGTCAGTTGCTGATAAAAATGAAGGCAATGACAACAGCGATGTCCACAAAGTGGTAAAACAAGGATCGGTACCACTTCCGTGTCTTGTGAAGCACTTTGTAGTAACCAATGAGGGCATCTGACAAGTCCACTCCCCCCATTAACTTGTTGTAGTCCAGCACAGCACCAGGAAGTGGCACATGCACATTAGGTCACTGCCCATCATTGTCCTTAATCCTCCTTTGCACTGTGTCACCTCCATATGATTTGTGGAAAGTGGAGCACATCAGCACTTCCTGGGTGTCTTTCCATTCCACAAACAGCAGGTTGTCCTCTCTGATCCATCGCAGTGACCCTCATGGAGCATTCCGTGGCAGCATATTGGTGGCTGTCTTTGGGAAACCAATCCTGTTTTGACGAATGGTGCCACATGCCCAAATCCTCTTAGAGAGGAGGTCTCTGAAAAGCTTGGGACTGGTGTAAAAATTGTCCACGTACAGCTTATAACCAGTGCCCAGATACTTTTCATCTATGAGTGCCATGACAGACTCATAGCTCAGCCCATTCGGCGATGACATCCCCTTGCCCTCGTACACAAAGAAGTCCAATGTGTAACCACACTGGGAATCTGCCAAAACAAAAAGCTTGTAGCCCCATTTAGTGGGTTTGTTCTTCGTGTATTGCTTGAGTACAGACCTCACCTTAGATGCCACCATCGTTTTGTCTATGGAGATGTTTTGACCAGGATGATAATATGCTCTGAAGGCATCCCTAATGTTGTCATAAAGAGGCTTGATCTTCCCCAAGCGGTCAAAGGCTGCTGTTCCCTTCTTTCCTTCGTTTGTATCATCATCCTGAGGATTGCTAAGATGGAGAGCATTCGTGATGTTTAGAAACTTCCTACAGGACATGATCTTAGTAGGAAGGGGAACACTGTAAACTTCAGACCTCCTCCAATAGTCTGTCAAAGCAGACACCTTCATGAGACCCATGAAAACCACAAACGCCAGGTAAAACTTCAGGTCTTCCACATAGATGTTTTTCCATGTCTTGTCTGTTCCCAGGCGATGTTTGGATGCATAGGCATTTGAGTGTTGCGTGATGGTCAGTAAGACAGATGGAGTAAAAAAAAGCTGAAACAAACAGCTACAGCGGTGTGTAGGTGTCAGTTGTCACCAACTGTGGCCCAGGTTCACGAGCAGGCCTGAACACAGGCTGGGGAGGCTAACTGTCATCGTCATCCACATTGTTCCATCTTTCATGTGAGGTGCCAGGGGACACAGCAGACACTGACTGGCATCCGCTCCTTCTGCTTCTCCCTCTCCCTGTCCCTCTCATAGTTACGCCAGATGAAGATGGAGCTGGAGATGAAGATGAAGAAGATGACTGTCGTCGTCTCTCTTCTGTCGTACAGCATTGTACTCCGGATTCCAGTCCTCATCTGTGTCAGAAGGGCTATTTCCAGCACAGAGAAACACACACAAAAAAAACAAATAAGGATTTTAGTCATATATTAGAGAAATACAAACTGCAAGCATCAATATTACAATTATTTACAATCGCAAAAGCCTAAAATAACTTTAGATAATAATTCTCTACATAATAAATCCTTTGTAATGTATCTTTACCTTGTAAATGTTCTTACATTAATATAAAAACAATGCAAATGAGGATTTTAGTCATATATTCGAGACATACAACCAGGGGCGCCGCTAAGGGGGGGGAAGTTAGGACGATTCTAAGGGCCCATGCACTCTAAGGGCCCCCAGAGATCTGCTTTATAATTAATAACAATACTATAATGTAATATAAATTATTAATGTATCTCTAAATTACAAGTAAAACAATTTATTAGAAAAAAACGGCTTATATCTGCCTCTCGTGTCTGTCACTGTCAAATTGCACCCCCCCTCCTTTCACTGTATGGTTCAGTCCGTCAGTAGCGGGAAGAGAGTTGATGCTTTCAGAGCGATCGTCAGGTAAACTGTCAAGCAGCGATGGCCTCGAGTCGAGGTTAACAAAGATTAAATCCGGTCATCAAAAACGAAAAGAGAGGCTACAAAAAGCAGAGAGGGTGAAAAGGTAACGGCAGTTGCTATCACAGTTTTTTTTTTAAAGAAAGGTAACGTTATGTCTTTTACAGAGCTTTCTTTTTGCAGTAATGATAGCGCCGCTAGTTTAATTTATTTTGCTAATGATGAGCTCTTTATATATACGCCCTCACCCGCTCTTCCCTACGAAGTTCCCCAAACTCATCTCCCAGTTGAAGAAGCAGTTAACTGAGATCCTGCCTTTAAAAACAGCATGTGCATTGCAGTCTGCGTTTAAGTATTAATTTCATTATGATATTAACTTAATTGTTGACGTGGCCACTATTAAATGACTGCTATTTTTCCACAATGTTGATTATGTAGAATGATATTAGTTATAACAGCAAAGCAAACATAAAACAGAAAGACAAACCTTTAAATTTATCAAGTTAGTTTCCTTGAAAGATAAAGATCTATTTTTTTTTTTTTTTGCCCAGTGGACCATTTCTAGTAATATAACTGATTAGTCAAACTCATACCATATCAGCAGAATAGTGTAAAACAATATCTCAATGTCCATGCAGACAAGTTTTGAATTAATTATGTATCTTTTAAATATGTCATAGCCATGATGCTCCTCAAGCCAGTCTTTTGAGCCTAGGTTGTTAAAGTAGAGCCCATATTGAATGGCGTAATTTAAATGTAATAAATCTGCAGAATTTTGTCTGTATTACTTTACTGCATGTACTCAGTACTTACACAAGCACGTGTGTAAACACACACACACACACATACAGAGATACACACATACAGATATTAGCCCCCCTTTAATTTTTTTTTCTTTTTTAAATATTTCCCAAATGATGTTAAACAGAGCAAATTTTCACAGTATGTCTGATAATATTTTTTCTTCTGGAGAAAGTCTTATTTGTTGTATTTTGGCTAGAATAAAAGCGTTTTTTAATTTTTTTAAAACCATTTAAGGTCAAAATTATTAGCCCCTTTAAGCATTTTTTTTCTCGAAAGTCTACAGAACAAACCACTGTTATACAATAACTTGCCTAATTACCCTAACCTGCCTAGTTAACTTAATTAACCTAGTTAAGCCTTTAAATCTCACTTTAAGCTGCATAGAAGTGTCCTGAAAAATATCCAGTGTAATATTATTTACTGTCATCATTCATTCATTCATTTTCTTTTCGGCTTAGTCCCTTTATTAATCCGGGGTCGCCACAGCGGAATGAACCGCCAACTTATCCGGCATTTGTTTTTACGCAGCGGATGCCCTTCCAGCCACAACCCATCTCTGGGAAACATTCATACATTCTCATTCACACACATACACTATGGACAATTTAGCTTACCCAATTCGCCTGTACCGCATGTCTTTGGACTGTGGGGGAAACCGGAGCACCCGGAGGAAACCCACGCAACCACGGGGAGAACATGCAAACTCCACACAGAAATGCCAACTGGCCCAGCCGGGATCGAACCAGCGACCTTCTTGCTGTGAGGCGAACGTGCTACCCACTAGGCCACCGTGGCACCTACTGTCATCATGACAAAGATAAAAGAAATCAGTGATTAGAGATGAGTTATTAAAACTATTATGTTTAGAAATGTGTTAAAAAAATCTTCACTCCGTTAAACAGAAATTGGGGAAAAAATAAACGGGGCTAATAATTCTGACTTCAACTGTATGTATATATGCACATAAAAATGTACAATTTTCAGTGAATATTTGATTACTGTTCCTTTTTTTGTACTACGTTTACATTTGAACAATAAATCATCTGCTAGCTACAGTCATGGCTGTTCTCTTACTAAATACTGATAAGTAGTGGACAAAATCAATAATAAAATGCATACGTCAGTATAACTACATCGCGGACAAAGAGTTTGGATAGCTAGCTTGGTAGTAGGGGGCCCATCCTCATATTTTTTCATGGGGCCCAAAATTGCTAGCAGCGCCCCTGCATACAACAACTGCAAGCATCAATATTCACTTTACAATTGCAAAAACCTAAAATAACTTTAGATAATAATGCTCAGCATAATAATTTGTAATGCTTTTACCTTCTCCCAAACATTTTGATCTTGTAAATGTTTTCTCACATTATAAAAACGATGCAAATGTATATGAAGTGCATATGGATGATATATAAGCGTTTTATAAAACAGCCAGCTGTCCATTATCTATTTCATTATCAAAACAGTTAGCATAAAACAACAAATGCAAATACACAAACCATTTGCACTTTTACTTCCTCCCACATTATTTTACATAGTTATCTGTTCTATCTGCTACTTTGTTGTCAGTGCATCAGATTTACGTGTTTATAAGTGAGACGTAAAAACTTTCTGAACACGATTTAGGCCTACTCGTGTAGCCACTGGATTCTCCCCTTGCTGTTACTTTAGTAATCAAAAAGCGGATGCCCTAAAACATAAAAACTACTAATACAATTTCAAGCATTCAAAACTATGGTTCTGAAACTTACCAACCTAAAACAGGATCGAGTCCGTCAACCAACAAATCCTCCTGGGCAGAATCGACACTCGATGCCGTGCTTTCCATGTCTGAGAAACATTTCTCTGCATCTCTTTGCTGCTCCTCGTCACTACTTCTCATAATCTCCTCCATAACACTCTGGACATCGCAAAAACTCTTCAGAACACAACGATCCATTGTCAGAAAAACTCTGTGGTGATTGGTAAAAAACAAGCGATGTGTTACTGCACTCTATGCACACGATGCGTACTGACGAGGGCGCACGAGTAACTAAAGCTTTTATGCACAATCTGTGGACATGTGGACAATCTGTGGACATGCCCATGTGTACTACATAAAACTACGTGTCACTGTAAAGATCTTGTAATTGGCTACAACTTCCATCCATCAAAAATGTTGTCATCTACGGATTGGCTGGCTTTGACGAGTAGAAAATGAGGTGAGAAGATTGACAACTTGCTGAGCCAGTGAAGTACTGCCTTTGTTTTCTGAACAACAACAAAGCTGTGATTGAAGGAGACGGCTTTTTTTGCACGGAAGAGACTAAACTTTGAGACTTTTCTTCGATTGAATTCAGATACAAAATATTTTTCATCGAAAAGTGTCGTTATTGGTTACATCATCTTGAAATGATCTTGTAAACAATGGAGTATTTTTTGTTTTTTCCCTAATTTTTCCAATGTTTTGGATCAAAAGCTGGGATGCATTTTGAACAGTGAACCCTTAGACCTTCGTGGATATAGTTGTTTTTTGGAGTTGTCCTTGCTGATTAGAACTACAGGCGATAAAACGGAAGTATTGCGGTGAACTATGCATACGTTTAAGTGGGCGGTCATTCGTGTTTTCATTTAACCCTTTCCTATGTGGAACATTGATTTGAAAAACAAGCTCAGAACATGAATCTTGAGGTTTATAACTTTCAAACGATGCATAGATTTTGACATAAGGATGTATAAATTTACAGAACAAAGGTAATAAATCCTATAGACACGCCCAGCCACGCCTCCATGGCCCAAGGGCGGGCCGCTTCTAGTTATATGGTTAAACCACACTGAACTAAACTAAACTGAACTCCAACACTGAAAACTGGACTGACACTGTTTCAATTTACTACAACCTTCTATGTGAAGCTGCTTTGACACAATCTACATTGTAAAAGCGCCATACAAATAAAGGTGAACTGAATTGAATTGTGAAAAAGTGCATTTTACAGGCTGCAAGTATAGTTTGTAACATCAGCTTTTCTGCAAACACTGTGGCAGAGTGCGTTTCTGACCTGTCAAGTGACATTTACAACCAACTGTGTGAGAAAGCTAAATGTTTCAGTGTATACTCAGTCACTCTTGATGAGACCACAGACATCACTTACACTGCCCAGTTTGCAGTATATGTCCATGATGTTGATGATAATTTTGAAGTGAAGGAGGAGTAACTCACAGTAATTCCAGTGCATGGCCAGACCACTGCTCAGGAGATATTTCACCAGCTGTGTGATGCCATTGAGAATGCCGGTTTGTCATGGAAGAGGTTTGTTGGATTAACAACTATGAAATATCAATGACAGGGAGGAAAAATGGACTGGTGGCACTTGTTCAAAAAAACTGGATGAGGAGGGTGTGGAGGAGGCCATTGCTCTGCACTGCATTATCCATCAGCAGGTCCTTTGCAGCAAATGCCTGAAGTTTGACAAAGCGTCTACCTGCCCCGTGAGACGGGAGTTATTTGTGAGTCCCTGAGCGCGCTCTGTGTGTTACTGAGCGTATGTGAGAATTATTGACTTCGTCAATAAAGTACTGTTTTACTTGCACTTGGATCCTCTAATATTTCCTGCACGCGTCACAGAACGAACTGACCAATATGGATCCAGCAAGTTTAACTCAGGTTGCTAATCAAATGTCAAGACTCACTGCTATGATCCAGCAGCTGACTGGCGGAGCGGCTCCTCAGGAAGCTGCACCATTTTCAGACCCGGGACCGGCGTCTGGGGCGGCGGTTCGGTCGCTTGAGCCTCGCCTTTCTCATTCGGCGTGCTACTCTGGAGAACCCCAGCTGTGTCGGTCCTACCTGACCAAGTGCTCTTTGTTCATGACCCTCCAGCCCTCCTTATTTACCACCGAACAATCCAGGGTGGCTTTTGTGATCACGCTGCTCTCTGGGAGGGCCGCGCTGTGGGGGACCTCCTTTTGGGAGAATAAACTCCCCTGTTGTTCCTCGTACGACCTATTCTCGGAGGAACTTAGGAGAGTCTTTGATCGCGCAGCTTCTGGGAGAGAGGCCGCGCGAGTTCTTGTGGAGCTCCGTCAAGGAGATCGAAGTGCTGCAGATTACTCCATAGAGTTCCGGACTTTGGCGGCGGAATGCGGCTGGAATATGGCTGGAATATGGACGCGCAATGGGACATGTTCCTTCATGGGCTTTCGGAGCGAATCCAGGACGAAATCTACACCCCCGACTTGCCTAAAGATCTGGACGACCTTATTGATCTGGCTATTCGGGTGGAGGCCCGACTGTGGCGCAGAGAGACTCATTTCCGACGGGGTGCAGCCTCGGAACTGGTCCCCGAATCCTCCTCTCTCTCTTTGGTTCCGGAGGTTGGGTCTGCTGACCCGGAGCCCAGGCAGCTGGGCAGACCTCATCTCACGACACAGGAAAGGCATCGACAAAGGAACGAGGACCCTTGTTTGTATCGCGGTAGATCGGAGCACCGAGCGGTGTCATTGTCCAGTATAAGACCACACCCATCAGCAGACAAGAGGTTACTGATGGGTGAGATGAAGCTAAATAAATCCTCTGTTACCACCACTCTTCTGCCAGCTACTATATGTTGGTCTTCGAAAAAACTGGACGTTAAAGCCATTGTCGATTCCGGAGCTGAAGGAAGCTTAATTGACTCTAATCTTGCTTTCAAATTAAAGCTTCCGATCGTTTCTCTTTCCCAACCCATCGCTGTGCACGCCCTCAGTGGGCTTTCCCTCCCTACCATCACTCACTCCACTAAGCCCATAAGACTGATTACTTCAGGAAATCATGTTGAACATTTATCTTTCTTTCTAACAGACTGCCATAATGGTCCTGTGGTTTTGGGGCATCCATGGTTGCTTCTTCATAAGCCCCATATTAATTGGGGTCACAATACCGTGTTTTCATGGAGTGAGAACTGTCATAAGTCTTGTCTTTCGTCTGCTCGTTCTGCTGTGTCTGGTTCTGTTTCAGGAGGAGCGCACGGACCTGTCAAACGTGCCTAGTGAGTACCTCGATCTGAAGAAGGTGTTCAGTAAGTCTCGGGCTGCTTCTCTTCCTCCTCACCGTCCCTACGACTGTGCTATAGACTTATTGCCAGGGACCTCTCCGCTTAAAGACAAGTTATACTCTCTTTATATTCCCTAGAGGAAGGCCATGGAGAAATATATTTCTGATTCTCTAGAAGCTAAGATTATCTGCCCCTTTTCTTCACCGGCGGGAGCGGGATTTTTTTTTGTGAAAAAGAAGGATGGTTCACTTCGCCCATGCATTGACTACCGAGGGCTGAATAACATAACGGTACCTATCCTTTGCCGTTAATGTCTTCAGCGTTCGAGCGTCTGCAGGGGGTGTCCTTTTTCACGAAATTAGATCTTCGCAACGCTTATCATTTGGTCCGCATAAGAGCCGGGGATGAATGGAAAACTGCATTTAATACCCCCAGGGGGCATTTTGAATATTGTGTTCTTCCATTCGGACTTTCTAACGCCCCTGCAGTTTTCCAAGCACTGGTTAATGATGTGTTGCGAGATATGATAGATCAGTTCATTTATGTCTACCTGGATGACATACTGATATTTTCCCGTTCTCTCCAGGAACATGTGTAACACGTCAGACGAGTGCTTCAGAGGCTGCTAGAGAATGGTCTTTATGTCAAGGCGGAGAAATGCGTTATTCATGCACAGTCTGTTCCTTTTCTAGGGCACATCGTGTCAGTCGAGGGAGTGCACATGGATACAGAGAAGGTTCAGGCTGTGGTAAATTGGCCAATCCCGCGCAAGGCCCTGCAGAGATTCCTGGGCTTCGCCAATTTTTACCGACGATTTATTCGTAATTTCAGCCAGCTCGCAGCCCCTCTGACAACCTTAACCTCCTCCAAAACTCACTTCAGGTGGTCGAGTGCAGCTGAGGCGGCATTCACAAAGGCAAGGCAAGGCAAGTTTATTTATATAGCACATTTCATACACAGTGGCAATTCAAAGTGCTTTACATAAACAGGAATAAAATTGAAGTATAAGTAAATAAAAACAAATAATTAAAAACAGATTAAAATGAGTTAAGACAAGTTATAAAAGAATGAAAAGAAAAGAAAGACACAAAACTAAAGGGCTGCTTTGTTTCAGCTCCGATTCTGGTGGCTCCTGATCCGTCCCGGCAGTTTGTGGTGGAGGTTGACGCGTCAGAGGTAGGGGTGGGAGCTATCCTGTCCCAGCGCGCGTCTTCGGACGGCAAGATGCATCCTTGCGCGTTTTTTTCACAACTATTATCTCCCACAGAATGGAATTACGACATTTTCAATAGGGAGTTGCTGGCTGTCAAGCTCGCGTTGGAGGAGTGACGTCATTGGTTGGAGGGTTCGGGGGTTCCCTCTATCGTTTGGACCGATCATAAGAACCTGGAATATATCAAGTCCGCCAAACGACTAAACTCTAGGCAGGCTCGGTGGGCACTATTTTTCGGACGTTTCGATTTCACCATATCTTATCGACCGGGTTCAAAGAACATCAAACCTGATGCGTTATCCCGTCTTTTTGATGTTCCCAGAAGATTTTTATTTCAGCTGTGACATGGGAGATCGAGAGTAAGGTCCGTCTTGCCTTGGAAGGGGTAACGCCCCTGCCCAGATGCCCACCGAGCCGGTTGTTCGTGCCAGAGGTGATTCGGTCTGACGTCATTCGATGGGGACACTCTTCCAAAGTGGCTTGTCATCCAGGGGTGAGTCGCACGTTATTTCTGGTTAAACAGCGATTCTGGTGGCCAGCTATGGCTCGGGACATACGGGAGTTTGTTTTGGCCTGTTCTGTTTGTGCCGTTTCTAAGACTTCTAATCGGCCTCCCGCTGGGCTTCTTCAGCCGCTGTCAGTGCCCTCGAGACCCTGGTTGCACATTTCGCTAGATTTTGTCACAGGTCTCCCGCCATCTGGTGGCAACAAGGTCGTTTTGACCGTTGTGGACCGGTTTTCGAAGGCTACTCATTTTATTCCTCTGCCCAAATTACCTTCAGCCAGAGAGACAGCGGATGCTGTCATAAATCACGTCTTTCGCATTCATGGCCTCCCGATGGACGTGGTTTCTGACAGGGGGCCTCAGTTCATCTCTAAATTCTGGAGAGAATTCTGTCGTTTATTGGGGGCGACTGTAAGTCTTTCTTCTGGTTTCCATCCTCAGAGTAACGGACAAACAGAAAGGGCCAACCAGGATCTTGAACGTATGTTACGATGTTTGGTTTCTCAGAATCCCTCCTCCTGGAGTCAACAGCTCCCATGGGTGGAGTACGCACACAATTCATTGCCAGTGTCAGCCACGGGACTGTCTCTGTTTGAGTGTAGTTTAGGATACCAGCCACCTGTTTTTCCCAGTCTGGAAACCGAAATCGCGGTTCCCTCCGCCCACGCCTTTCTCCAGGGGTGCCGACGCACTGGGAGCAGGGCCAGACAGACCCTACTCCAAGTGGGCGCGCGCACCAAGGCTAAAGCCGATCGCCACCGGTCTAAGCCTCCCATTTACGTTGTCGGTCAAAAAGTGTGGCTTTCATCTAAGAACATCCCCTTACGTTCCGTATGTAATAAACTTGCACCCAAATTTATCGGCCCGTTCACTGTCACCAAGATCATTAGTCCGGTGGCAGTCCGCCTCAAATTCCCTCCTACGTACAAGAGAATACACCCCGTGTTTCATGTTTCCAAATTAAAGCCCGTTTTTCATGCGGCCATTAATCCGCCTACTCCGGTCCCCCCCCCCCCCCCCCCCCCTCCCTGCCGCGTCTCGTTGATGGGGAGACCGTTTATTCGGTTAAGCGCATTCTGGATTCGAGACGGAGGGGACGAGGTTTCCAGTACTTGGTGGACTGGGAAGGTTACGGTCCAGAGGAGAGGAGTTGGGTTCCTGCTAGGGACATACTGGAACACTCTCTTATCGATGATTACAATCGACAGGTAAGCTCTTAGGAGAGGGGGTACTGTCACGGTTGTAGGTGTGTGCGCACGCCTGAGTGTCTGCGTGGTCACATGGTTTTGTTTTGTTTTGGTGTTCCTCGTGTGTCAGTTACGTCAGTGTGATGTCACGTGCTATATAGAGCTCTGCTGTCCTGATTAGTCTACCAGCTGCAACTCGTTATCGCGACTATATCTGGACAGCGCGTCTCTTGTCTCGTGTCAGTTCGTTGTCGTTTGTGCTTTGTTCTCTGTCTCTGCTCTGGTCTGGTGAGGAGTACTTCAGTGACCGTGATCGGTATTTCTACTCCTACCTGCGTCTACCTGCCCCTTGAGACGGGAGTTATTTGTGAGTCCCTAAGCGTGCTCTGTGTGTTACTGAGCGTATTTGAGAATTATTGACTTTGTCAATAAAGAACTGTTTTACTTGCACTTGAATCCTCTAATATTTTCCGCACGCTTCACAGCATCAACCAAATCAGATCCAGGGGCTTAAAGCACAGAAGGTTTCTTGCTTTTTAGAGGAAATGGAATCAGAATATGGGGATGTGCTCTACTTCACTGATGTACGTTGGCTCAGCAGGGGAAATGTATTGAGATTTTTTGAGTTGAGAGAAGAAGTGAAAGCCTTCATGGAGAAGGATGGATTGTCTGTTCCTATGCTAAGTGATCCCAAATGGCTCATGGACTTAGCTTTTCTTGTTGATATCACACAAGAGCTTAATGTACTGAACAAGAAGTTACAAGACCAGGGGCAACTTGTCAGTGCTGCATATGACAACGTGAGAGCATTCTCCACAAAACTTGTGTTATGGAAAGCCCAGCTCTCTCAGACAAACCTTTGCCATTTTCCAGCATGCAAGGCACTCATGGATGCAGGCACACCATTCAGCAGTAAGAAGTATGTTGATGCAATTTTTAAGCTACAGAAGGAGTTTGATTGCAGATTTGCAGACTTCAAGACACACAGAGTCACATTTCAATTTTATGCAGACCCCTTCTCTTTTGATGTGCAATATGCCCCTCCTGTGCTTTAAATGGAGCTCATTGACCTGCAGTGCAACTCTGAACTCAAAGCAAAGTTCAGGGGGGTGAGTGGAAAAGCAGACAAGTTTAGGCATTTTTTGTAAGAATTGACCCCCTTTCCTGAGCTTTCCCAAATGTTCAAGTGGACCATGTGCCTTTTTGGGAGCACATACTTGTGTGATTAACTCTTCTCCACCTTGAACTTCAACAAGTCCAAGTACAGGTCCAAACTTACTGATGATCATCTTCAAGCCATACTAAGGGTCTCAACTGCTTCCACCCTCATGCCAAATGTGGCTCGGCTATGCAAGAGGAAGCACTGCCAGGTCTCTATCATCAAGGAGTAGACAAGAGAAGCCATGTTCAGAGGAACAGTTCATGTTCTTCAATGATCTATTCATGTTCAGTAAATTTCAAGTTCAGAAGGTTAATGGTTAAATAATTGTTAATTCAGACATTCAAATCCAAATACAGCAGATATAGGAAACTGAAGAAGCAGCACTACCTACTGCGCCACTGTGTCGCCATTATTCATTATTATCGCTTATTTTATTTATCACTGATTGATTTATTTTCTTAGTTATTCTTAATTTGTTTATTTTTCTATCTTATTTTGTGTTAGAAAATAAAATAAAGAGATTTGGGAAGATTGGAATTTTTTTTGGACAAAGCTTTTCTAGTGGAAAACCTGATGTGGCCCAGCCTCACCCAGAATCTGCCTCAAGTGGTCTCCACTCTGCCCCAGGGGTCTTGAGTTTGAGACCCCTGCCCTAGAGGAAGCACACAAAAAGTCTGCCTCCAGCAACCTCCACTCTGCCCCAGGGGTCTTGAGTTTGAGACCCCTGCCCTAGAGGAAGGGCACAAAAAGTAAACCGTCTTCTCTTCCCCATTTGGACTTCATGAGTAAAATGTTTCCTCAGGGTCTCTCTAATAGCCCTGCCACTTTTATGCAATTGATGATGTCAGTCTTTAGAGATGAGAATTTCAGCAGCGTTCTCTGTTGTCTTGATGATTTAATTTTGTTTGCCCGTTTTGAGTACTGAAGAACCCTTACCTGTTAGATCAAGTGATGAGATAAAGCAGGTCTCAGTTCTCTCATGGTTGTCACATCACAATCTGAAGTTGGCTTCAAAGAAATGTTTTCTGAGACGATCAGTAAATCCTTGGACACATCATAACTGAAGAAGGTATTAAAACTTTTGATTTGATGGAATCTGATGGAAAAACACCATGTCAGAAAAAATGTAGATCCTTTCTCGGAATGGTGTTATGTTATCAACATTTCATTGAAGGATGTTCAGCAAAAGCTAAGCCTCTATTTAAGTTGACATCAGATACAGTCAAGCAGACTCCTGTCATGAAAGGACACAGACTGAGTAAGTTACTTATCTCAAACTTTCCCCAGCTAACTGGACAGCAGGTTGTGAAGAGGCTTTGCAGACCCTGAAAGTAGACTTGATAAAAAATGTAAAACTGCCTCACCCAGACATTGACCAACCATTTATTTTTGCTGTCCATGCATCTTTTGATTGTGTTGCTGTATTGTTGCAAGTTTTGCCAATTGAGGATATTGCCAGACCCATAGCCTTTGCTGGCCAAACTTTATCTCGTTTGGAAATTAACTATCCAGCCCACAGATTAGAGTTCCTTGCCTTAAAGTGGGCAATTTCTGAGAAATTTTTAGGGATTGGTTGAGCGGACAACACTTTATGCCATGGACCGACAATAATCCTCTAACATATGTTTTGACCAAACCACAACTTGAAACGTGAGCAACGATGGGTGGCAAAACTTGCTTCTGACAGCTTTGATCTGAAGTATGTGCCGGGAATGAAAAAAGTTTTTGCGGACGCTCTGAGCCATGAGCCATTTGAGTCTTGCATAGGACATCACCTTATTACTGAACCCTGCTCATCTCTCTTGAAGGATGTCAGTGGTGTTGTTGATAATTCAGTCCAAGATGCTATCGATAATGCGCAAGTAACTATCAATCAGTACAGAAAGTTGGTCGAAGTTCCACTGACTCAAACAGTGATGACTCTTTGCATACATAATCTTTTAGGAGTCAGGAAGTTTCTGCTGTACTGGCAGCACATTAGACTTGGGGTTTGAGTGAAGTGATGGGGGCAGTTCCACCTCTCTTACAGTCACAACAGGATAGTTCTTTGCAACACAACACCGTCATTAATGAGCAGAGGCAGGATAGCACTTTGCATCTAATTATATTGCAAGACATCGGAAGCCAAGGAAAACAAGCAAAGGAAACTAAAAGTGTTAGACAACTATTAAAACATCATGACAAACAGGTTATTTGTAATGGTGTACATTATAAGGTGAAAAGAGATCTGAAGCCCAACAAAAAACTTTACCTGGTTGTTGTACCTGCTTCTTTGAAGACCCAAGTTCTTCATAGGATCCATAATGCAGCAAGACATCAGGGGCATAGTAGATTACTGCCACTAGAAAGACAACAGTTCTTCTGGATTGTAATGAAAAAGATATTGATGATTATGTGAAGACCTGTCATTGATGTGTGGTTTGCAAAACTTCAGAACCCAATTCTTGTGCTCCATTGGAACATTTCTGAACATCTAAACCCTCGGAACTGTTCTGCATCGACCTCTGGCCGGCAGAGCTCAGAGATGGGAAATGTGTGGATGTGTGGATTGTGACGGTTCATTTTAGAAAAATGGCCCATGCATTCCCATGTCAGTATTAGTCGGCCAAGCAAGCAAAGACGCTCTGGAAGTACTTCTTTCTGGCTTATGGTTAAATAATTCATTCTTAACAGGGGGCTAATTTCGAGAACAAGCTAATCAAGGATCTATTGACCATGGCAGGTGTAGACATGTCACACACTACACCATACCACCCCATGGGTAATGGCACTGTGGAGAGGTTCAATAGAACACTTGGAATCATGATCAGGTTATTGCCTCCTAAAGCCAAATCAAAATGGCCACAAATGCTACAGCAACTTACCTTCTTTTATAACTGCACAGATCTTTCTCATGTTTGGCAGAGTTCCTCAACTCCCAATTGATGTTTCATTTCAAAATGTGCTTCTTAATGAGGAGGTTGTGGATTACAAGGATTTTGTTTCCACACTGAGAAGAGGCTTGCTTGAAGCAGCTCGTATAGCTCAGATGCACACTCTAAAAGAAACGGAGTGACACGGCAGACTTTATAACAGAAAGGTGAAGGGTTGCCTACTAGCTGTTGGGGATAGAGTGTTGGTTGCAAACAGAGGTGAAAAAATTATAAAAAGTTGCTGACAAATGGAAGTAATATCCATATAAAGTCATGACAGTGTTTCTTAATATCAATGTTTACAGAATTTGAGAAATCAGCTCTGATAAAGTAAGGGTAGTTCATATAAATCTTTTGTTACCTGCGAACTTTCGACAAGATGAAGAACCACAAAAAGCACAGAATGCACAGGATGATGAATTGAATGACAAAATTGCTTACTGTGGAGAGAAAACTGATCTTGATGGTAGAACTGCTAACTGTCCACATAGCAAAATTTCTCTGGCCCACACAATCAGGTTTTGCTTGGCCCACATGCCGCAGTGAATTACGGTACATGACTGGACCAAATCTGGCTTTCAAACAAGGGCCAAACATGGACCATATCTGGATCAAGTCTCAGCCAAGTTAACAACTCATAACTTGGCCTGAACTGGGCCAGATAGGTTGGTGTGTCACTATTGCAATGAAACTGATAAACCCATAAAGCATTGCATTTTAGGCACACTATGGGTATGCTTTTTTCTCAAAGTAACCTGATCAGCAGAATTTTTTTCTTTACTCAAAATTATTTAAGGTATTTTAAATTGTTAGCATATGAGGACATTTTTGATGTGTAACAGGCATCTCTTTAGTTTGCTGTGTAAGATTGAGGTTCGTCGCCTTCCTTATCTTTATGTAATCCTCATGGGGGAGTATATTGATTGACAGAATCATACTTCATATGCATTTTTTTTCTCTTTTTTCATTGGTTGAATTTGTGAAGTAGATGCCCCGTGTTGTAAATTATATATTTTTTTCTTCACTGTCAGTTTGTTTGGTTAACATACATGTCTCCATTAAGCAGGATTCAAGGAGAGTGTATGTAACAAGATAAATGTATAACAAATATCAGTTTGTTAGTTCTTTATTAAATCCTTGTTGCAGTTTCTGTTGGTTCACTGGTGGAAGAGTACAGTTCTTGAAGTGTAGGAAGGGTAGTGCCAGTGATTCGTTCAGCAGTCCGGACTATTTGCTGTAGTCTACGGAGGTCAGATTTGGCTGCTGAGGCGAACCAGACGGTGATTGAAGTGCAGAGGATGGGCTGGATGACAGCTGAGTAGAACTGCACGAGCAGCTCCTGTGGCAGGTTGAACTTCCTTAGCTGACGGAGAGTGTATAGTCTCTGCTGGGCTTTCTTCACAATAGAGTCTATGTGAGTGTCCCACTTCAGATCCTGAGAGATGGTGGTGCCCAGGAACCTGAATGACTCCACTGCAGCCACAGTGTTGTTCATGATGATGAGCGGGGGGAGTGCAGGGGGGTTTCTCCTGAAGTTCACTATCATCTCCACCGTTTTGAGCGTGTTCAGCTCCAGATTGTTGTATCTGCACCATAAAGCTAGCCGCTCCACCTCCTGTCTGTATGCAGACTCGTCACCGTTCCGGATGAGGCCGATAACAGTAGTGTCGTCCGCAAACCTCAGGAGCTTGACGGAGCGATCTTTTGCAGTGCAGTCGTTGGTGTACAGGGAGAAGAGCAGTGGGGAGAGAACACATCCTTGGGGGGCACCAGTACTGATGGTGCGGCTGTCAGACGTGATTTTGCCCATTCTGACTAGCTGTTGTCTATCTGTCAGAAAGCTGGTGATCCACTGACAGACAGAGCTAGGAACAGAGAGCTGGGTCAGTTTGTGCTCGAGCAGTGATGGGACGATGGTGTTGAAGGCAGAACTAAAGTCCACAAACAGAATCCTTGCGTAGTTCCCTGGTTTGTCCAGGTGTTTAAGGGTATAATGCAGCCCCATGTTGACTGCATCATCCACAGACCGGTTTGCTCTATAGGCAAACTGCAGGGGGTCCAGCAAAGGTCCAGTGATGTCCTTCAGATATGCTAGAACCAGTCTTTCAAATGACTTCATGACCACAGATGTTAAGGCAACAGGTCTGTAGTCGTTGAGCCCGGTGATCTTTTGTTTCTTCTGGATTGGGATGATGGTGGAGCGTTTGAAGCAGGATGGAACTATGCGCTGTTCCAATGATCTGTTGAAGATCTGCGAGAAAATGGGAGCCAGCTGGTCAGCACAGGTTCTCAGACAAGCTGGTGAGACACCGTCTGGGCCTGGCGCTTTCCTTCTCTTCTGTTTACTGAAGACCTGACGCACATTATCCTCACTGATCTGAAGATCAGGGGGGGAGAGGGAGATGTCTGTAGGTGTTGATGGCTGTGTAGAAAGATGGTCAGGGCGGTTGTGGCTGGAGGTGGGTAGGGGTGTTGATGGCTGTGTAAGGGTCATACAACAAAAAAAATAAGGTCAAGAATCTTGGTGTGACTCTGGAGTCAGATCTTAGTTTCAACAGTCATGTTAAAGCAGTCAGTAAATCAGCATACTATCATCTCAAAATCATTGCAAGAATTAGATGCTTTGTTTCCAGTGAGGACTTACGCCTGTTTCACATCGGAAGCGCAAGCAGGGCGTGAGCAACGCTTAAGCAGTGCGTTGGTAGAGCAGAAGCAGCACGCAGGCATTTGCCTTCACACCGCCTGCGTCTGCAGTGCGCAGCTCATCAGCAGCAGCAACACAGATCATCTGTCTACACTGCAAAAAAAATATTTTTGGGGCTTGTAAATAAAGAAAGCATAATCCAAGTAAATTTTACAAATAAATCATATTTTGTCTTTTTACTTCAAAATGTCACACTTAAATCAATAAGATACTTGAGATTTTGTTTTAATTGAATGTACTTAAAATACAAAAGTAAATTAAAATGAGCAGGCTCATTTAATATTTACTTAGTGTTACATAATCTATTGAACTCAATTAAAATTGCGAGTAAAATATGCGAGAAAAATGTACTTCACAAAGTCACTGAATCTATGCGCATGCTCTTTTGGATTCAAACTTAGCGCAAGGAGCTGATGAGGAGACCAGCGGATTTTCTCACAGACTGAAGTGATATTTACACGATAAGTTGTGATATTTTCACTTATTTAAACATTTGGTTTCATTTGCAGAAACGTTTAGAGCTGCTGTCAGCAGTCCGTGGTTAGAGAAATGCAGCAACTGCATATTAGCAAACAACGTGATGAACTTTTAAGATCCCGGTAAGATTACGGACAGCGTGAGTTATTAACGACATGTGTACATTAATTTCTGTGGATAATTAATTGTGTCCGCATGTCCAGTCTGCATTAAAAGAAGTATTCTTAGAAATTGGACTTATACAGCATCAAAACCCATTTGAACCTAACGTTAGATTGTTCCCTCAGCCCTGAGAGGCCAAAATGGCACGTAATGTCAGAAAGACTAGTTCATCCATTAATGTTACTCCACATCAGTGTCTGCTTTATCGGTTTATAATATATTAAGAAAGGCAAACTCTGATTATAATCCTTGTTAAACCAATATATAATAGTAATACATTTTACTGAATGTGGTGAGGCAGCCTTATCTTATATATACTTGTGAATATTTATTGTTAATACATAAATGCAGTTTAAATCAGCATTTATTTGTTAAAATTTGATAAAACTCTTTTCTGAGTTTAACATTTATATTATGTTCTACAGATTGTTCTCACCATTAAAGTGCATGCAAGGTAAGTTGGCAATACTTCAGCCTACAGATGTAAACACAGTTTAACCCTGCAGTATGTTTGTGTGTGTGTGTGTGCAGGGATGGGCCAAAATACAGTGAAATGTATTTTAAAATAAAATACAAAATACCTCAATTTTATGTGTATCAAAATAAACTACAAAATACACCTGTCACAAATGTATCTAAATAATACTGTATTTTCTATTGTGAAAATACTACAAAATACTTTTACAGGGGAGCATGAAATGTCTTCGCAAGCCTTCTATCGACAGGCCTATTCGATAAATCCTCTTACCAATAAACTGACTTATAAACAATGATTGACAGCTAAAGCATTTCTCAGAGAAAGTTGAAGTCAGCTTCTCTGCCACCTTATTCACCTGCTGTACATCAATAGGTATTCATAAACTTTTGTTTCTCTTTCGTCTTAATATACATTTTATACAAATTTCATACTTAAAGTCCTGTCTTAAAGATGTTCTCTGGATTAACTGTAAAAAAAAATCCCTGTAAAAACCATGTAATGCAGATAATGAGTTATGAACATGATAATGATAATGAACATAATGTTATATCTCTTCCATGTGTATTCATCCATTGGGTGGCCAGTAAAATTGTGACCATCTCTTAACTGTATAGTTTAAAAGGGTGATGTACACTGTAAAAAATGAGGAGTAGGGTTTACTTGGAAAAAAGCTTGGAAATATTTTTCACTCAGAAAAGGCTAGTGAATTTTTAAAGCTTTACCAAGTAAAGGATTAACCAAAATTATTAGTACATTTAATTACAAAAGTTTACTTGGGGAAATTCTAATTAAATTTATTGACTTTATGTTTGTAAAATTTACTGAAGTCGTACATTTAATATTTATTACTATTTTGACATTTCTTTTTTTCCAATATTCCTAGTTATCTTATTTAGTTATCCTGAGTAAACTTTAATTAAAAATGTTAAATAATATGGTGATGCATTACAACTGTTTCTTAATTAAAAACACTGCCAGACATTTCCATCGAGTACTTTAATTTCAATGAAACTTCTCAATAAGTGAAGTTTATTTCTAAACTAATTTCGAGAGGATCACGTGCAGATGATTGCTCGCAGCTGGTTCCGCATTATCCAATCTATGATTCACCAATCAGATGAGTCCTAAGCCACTATATATACCCTAAGTTCCATATCACAGCCATCTTCGTTTTGAAGAATGCTCCGTTTCAGCCAGCTACTGCTATCAACTCCACAACAACTGCTTCAAAAACAACAACAACAACAACAACAACAACAACAACATCATCATCATCATCATCAAAACCTTCCTCTTCAAATTGCATCACACAATGCATCCGCCGCGTCTTCAACCCAGCATGACCACAGTCCAAAACTCGATCACCGTCCTCAAACTCCATCTAAACTCTCAAGACGCCGGTGATTTTTAAGCCATTACAATGAAGCCGGACCCTCACCGCTCTCCCAGCGGTTCATCCGCGGTAACGTACATAGCACTCTATAAGGGGAAGTCTCGCAAAAACAACTACTCTCTAACAACGACTAAACATTCAATACATCTT
Source organism: Danio albolineatus (assembly GCA_903798035.1). Taxonomy (NCBI): domain Eukaryota; kingdom Metazoa; phylum Chordata; class Actinopteri; order Cypriniformes; family Danionidae; genus Danio; species Danio albolineatus. Next base: position 824,447 of record CAIGQQ010005973.1, on the reverse strand, counting down.
TGAAAGAGGAGACTTGGATGATTAGAATGCTGAACTCACCAGTCAGGCCTCCGCCTGTCCACAAATCCATGGCATCCTAGCAGTTTGAAATAGTTTGACTGCAAGCGTCCAGGCAATCCAATCCAAAAAACCTAGTCCACAACATATCAACACGCCGATAAACATCCATGAAATGCAACGTCATCATCCAAACCTGTCGCGGGTGCGCATTCAGTGTATGGAAGGCCGTTGGGGCCAAAACGTCTGCAACTATGGAAGGCCGTTGGGGCCAAAACGTCTGCAACTATGGAAGGCCGTTGGGGCCAAAACGTCTACAACAAACGCGTTTATCAGTCAAGCGTCTAAAGAAAAAAAACAAAAATTTTCCGCTTGACTGCTATGAGTGGGAGAAGCACGTTTCTGACAAATGGAGTGATGTTTCATCATTGACTCTGTGTTAGAAATGGAGTAATGTTTCATCCATTTACTCCGTGTTAGATCCATTTTGCTTTTAAACAAATTCTATATCACTAAGGTGTTTAAAACTTCACTTTGCCAACACCTCACCTGCTCAGCCTTCAAGAGGAACTTCCAGGACAACTAGCCAATGTCCCCAGCTCTCCATCCATCTGCCATTCTGCAGGGGAACAAAGGCCCACCTCTACAATCCTTGCACATTGTGACAACAAGCTATTATACCATGCATTAACAAAGGCGCTTCCATTCACAGTTGCCAATGCCCCTATTAGACGCTTCTCATGGATACCAGCTAAAACAATTCATTATGTCTGCTGTACATGTACCATGTTTAATTTCATTTCTGATTTTTCTCTTGTTTTTTCAGAGACCCTGAGAGCTAGCTGCAGAAACTGACCCTCATCCAACCCATTACACTCCACATCCATTCTTAACACATTCACGCTCTACAAAGGATACATTTCCACTCACACAGCCCTGACCCTTGATGCCAAATTCTCACTAGCCTTTTTCATTGAGAGTTTCCGAATTAACACCATTTCAATCCACCCCACCATATCTGATCTAACTTTGCATGATAAAGAAATTTTCTTTCTTTATTAAGCAAGCAAACAGATCAAATGGCAAAGAACATTCTGTATATATTTTGATACCCCCCCCCCACCCCAACAAACAAACACACACACACGCATACACATTCCAAACCCCTTTTTTCTTACACTACAGGAGCACAATACCACCTTTCTTCCTTTTAACTTTTTCCCTCCAAACTTGAACTATCCCATACTTCTATTCACTCTCATTCACAACAGCTCTGACCCATTTAGAGGATGCCTGTAGTTTCAGTTGCTGCAGCAGCAACGTTCTAAACGAGCTCATATACACTTACAATTTCAAATACCACTATCATCACGCTTCCCCGCACTAATACAGCAGTAAATGCTTCTGTGGAAGCGCACATTGCCTCCATACTGACCCACTACACCTCTGCAACTGCAGAGACGTTTCACTGAGCTACTCTCAACCACAGCACCACTGCATCGTAGTGATGCTCTAGCTAAGCCCTTATTCGCTTTCATCTCTACATATCACTACCGTAAGTATTTAACATTCCTGCGGGAGCACTCTGAACGCTCCAATACAAAACACCACTACACCTCTGCTACTGCAGAGGCGCTCCGCTGAGCTACACTCACCCATAACACCACTGCAACTGCAGTGATGCCCTAACTGAAACCTTATTCACTTTTATCTCTACACATCACTATTGGACGATATTTAACATTCCTGCGAGAGCACCCATAACGCTCCAATATTGACTACCACTGCACCTCTGCAACAGCAGAGACGCTCTGCTGAGCCTTATTCTCCCCCTGTAACACTGCCGCAGTAGTGACGCTCTGCCTGAGCTCACACACATCTCCGTTTAGCCATTCACTACCGATACACTCCACAGCAGCTAAAACGCCTCCGCGGAAGCGTACTTGCCTTCCAAAATTGACTGCCACAGCACCTCAGCAACAGCAGAGACGCTCCGCTGAGCTTTATTTCCCCTCTGCTCCACTGCCGCAGCAGTGACGCTCCGCTGAGCTCCATTTCCCCTCTGCACCACTGCCACAGCAGTGACGCTCTGCCTGAGTTCACACACACTTCCATTTAAGGCAAGGCAAGGCAAGTTTATTTATATAGCACATTTCATACACAGTGGCAATTCAAAGTGCTTTACATAAACAGGAGTAAAATTGAAGTATAAGAAAATAAAAACAAATAATAAAAAACAGATAAAAACAGATTAAAATGAGTTAAGACAAGTTATAAAAGAATGAAAAGAAAAGAAAGACACAATAGTGCGATCTGTCAGACGTAGCACAGTGCTCATTCAGTAAAGGCACAGCTAAACAGATGTGTTTTCAGTCTTGATTTGAATGTACCTAATGTTGGAGCACATCTGATCATTTCTGGAAGCTGATTCCAGCAGCGAGGGGCCTTATAGCTGAAAGCAGATTCACCCTGCTTTGACTGAACTCTTGGAATTTCTAGTTTATATGATCCTAATGATCTGAGTGATCTGTTAGGTTTGTATTCGGTGAGCATATCTGTAATATATTGGGGTCCTAGGCCATTTAGTTATTTATAGACAAGTAATAATACTTTAAAATCTATTCTGAATGTAACTGGGAGCCAGTGTAGAGACCTGAGGACAGGTGTGATGTGCTCTGATTTCCTGGTTCTGGTCAGAATCCTGGCCGCAGCGTTCTGGATGAGCTGCAACTGTCTGACTGTCTTTTTTGGAAGTCCAGCGAGGAGCCCATTACAGTAATCCACCCTGCTGCTGATAAAATCATAAACAAGTTTCTCTAAGTCTTTTTCTGGAAACAAAGCATCTAATTCTTGCAATGTTTTTGAGATGATAGTATGCTGATTTAGTTACTGCTTTGACATGACTGTTGAAACTGAGATCTGACTCCAGAGTCACACCAAGATTCTTGACCTTATTTTTTGTTGTATGACCCTTAGAGCCAAGGTACGCATTCACCTTGAGAACCTCATCTCTGTACCCGAATGCAATGACTTCAGTTTTCTCTTTATTTAACTGAAGGAAGTTTTGGCACATCCAATTGTTAATTTCATCAATGCATTGGCAGAGGGTGTCAATGGGGCTGTAGTCATTAGGCAGTAAGGCTATGTAGATCTGAGTGTCATCAGCATAGCTGTGGTAGGAGATTTGGTTCTTTCTCATTATTTGGCTCAGAGGGAGCATATAAAGGTTGAACAGGAGAGGTGCCAGAATTGAGCCTTGTGGGTGTCATGGGTGTCCACCTCGACCTATGGTCACCTATACTGACATAGTAACCTCTCCCTTCAAGATACGATCCGAACCATTTGAGGACCGTCCCAGACAGCCCAACCCAGTGTTCCAGCCTATTTAGAAGTATGCTGTGATCAACAGTGTCGAAAGCAGCACTGAGATCCAGCAATACCAGCACTGTTAGTTTGCCTGAATCTGTATTTAGGCGGATATCATTGATTATCTTTATAAGGGCGCTCTCTGTACTGTAATGTGCTCTGAAACCAGATTGAAAATTGTCTAAACACCCCTTCAAGCTTAAGAACCTGTTAATCTGGTTAAAAACAACTTTTTCAATGATTTTGCCAATGAAAGGGAGATTTGAGATTGGCCTGTAGTTGCTCAGTAGGGTGTTATCCAGGTTGCTCTTTTTCAAGAGGGGTTTAACTAGTGCAGTTTTTAATGAGTTTGGAAAAATCCCTGAGAGAAGTGGAGCATTCACCACTTTCAGAAGATCCATTTCTAGACAGTTAAACACAGTCTAAAAGAATGATGTGGGGAGCGTGTCAAGATCGCAGGGTGATGTTCTCAGAATTTGCACAATCTCTTCAAAGATTTTACCATCAATTTCCATGAAATCAGACATAATGTCTGATTTCTGAAGTTGAGGTTGAGCTTGTCTGACGTCGACACAACTTGGCTGATTGGATGAGCTGTTTGCCTTTCTGATATTATTGATCTTATCAGTAAAGAAATGAGCAAACTCATTACATTTGCTTTCAGAGTGTAGTTCACTAGGAATCCTACTGGGGGGGTTTGTGAGTCTCTCTATCGTTGCAAAGAGGGTACGGGTGTGATCTATATTGCTGTTTATAAGGCTTGAAAAGAAAGTCTGCCTAGCAGTGTTTAGTTCCACATTAAAAGCATGGAGACTGTCTTCATAGATATTGTAATGGACTACTAGTTTCGTCTTCCCCCACATACGCTCAGCTTTTCTGCATTGTCTTTTCATTATCTTTACAGATGTTGACCTTGTCCAAGGCTCTTTCTGTCTGCCAGTTCTCTTCCTGACTTTAACAGGAGCAATGTCATCTATGACATTCTTAACTTTAGAATTAAACAAATCAAGGAGAGAATGGACAGAGTCTGCAGATATGCTTGGTGTTAGTGATATGGCCTTCATAAACTGCTCACTAGTGTTCTCATTTATGCATCTCTTTCTGACAGAGACAGATCTGTCTTCAATGGCTGGAGTGATCAATACATCAAAGAAAATACAGAAATGATCAGATAGTGCCACATCCTTAACAACAGTCGATGAAATGTGTAAACCCTTAGTTATAAGTAGATCAAGAGTGTGTCCACGATTGTGTGTGGGTCCTTGAACATGCTGAGTCAGATCAAAAGTGTTAAAAATAGTCATAAGTTCTTTTGTAGCATTGATTTCTGGATTATCAATGTGAATATTAAAATCCCCAGCAATAGTAAAATAGTCAAATTCAGAGGTTACTATTGATAACAGCTCTGTAAAATCATCAATAAAAGTTGGAGAATATTTTGGAGGTCTGTAGATAATGATCAGTAAAATGCGTGGAGCACCCTTTAGTGCTATACTCAGATATTCAAAGGACAAATAATCACCAAATGACACTTGTTTACACTCATAGACATCTTTAAACAGGGCAGCGATGCCTCCACCTCTCCTATTAACTCTGCAAACACTCAAATAATCAAAGTTTAAAGGAGCTGCTTCATTCAGGACTGCTGCGCTACAACTGTCAACAAGCCAAATTTCATTTAAAAGCATAAAATCAAGGCAATTTGTGCTGATAAAATCATTGTAAAAATCATCATAAAATCAAATAAAAGTGACTTATTGTTAAGTGATCGGATGTTTAAAAGTGCTAACTTAACAGTTTTAGCTGTTTTCCCTACAGTAGTCTCAGATATACATTTAATCGACACCAGATTTGAATGATTTGCTATACGGCTTGAAGAGGCCTTTGGTTTTCTGTTCCGTAATAAAACACATATCTGTGTAGAGAAAGCTACAGGCACACAGGGTTCCTGCTTGTTCTGTAAACATCTGATAAAGATACTGTTATCTAAGCAGGCACCCGACATACATCACCGACAGCTTTTGTGTGATGTATGATGGGGCGCTGTTTGAGCCCTGGCGATGTGATCGGAGGGTTCTTCCAAGTGGGCTTAGAGGTGGTTGTGGAGCACGCTGCCTTTTGGGTGATAACTGGGGGCTTGCTGCAAAGGAGTGTGAAAGTTTAGTTCCAGCAAACACCAGTTCCTCCATCTTTTTAGAAAAGTCCAAGTGAGGCGAGCAAGGTGACAGTGAGAGCATGTCTGGTGACAGAGGTGGCAGAGGTTGTGGGTTTGGAGATTCCGGAAATATATTTTCCTGGCTGTTTTCCTGAGGATCGTTGTTGAAGGCTGAGACTTGCTGCTGTTCAGATAGATCACCGTCAGTCTGTGTTGGGCTCAGTGTGCAGGGCGCAGGCGGCAGTGTTTCTATCAACAGTGGTTGTTTTGGCTGCATGGCGTTATCACTGTCCTTGTGTAATGCATCAGCCCCAAGTCCACTCAGGAGCTGATTTGAAGTCCTGTGGTCATCCTGACATCTGCTAGGTGTGTGCCATTTGGGTTGAGTTCAGTGGCACACACAGCTGATGGATGATGAAGGGAGAAATAGATATTGTCCTTTAACACCTTTGAACCAAGTTTGTTTGGACGAAGGCCGTCTGATGTAAATAGTTGTCTTTGGTTCCAGAAGAGATTGAAGTTGTCAATGTAATTCAGTGCTTTCCTGTTGCATGTTTTCTGCAGCCATACATTTAGGCCAAGAAGTCGTGAAAACATATTTGTCCCTCTTGCAGGGAGTGGTCCACTGATGAACGGCTGAATTTTCAATCTTTCGACTGTTTCCAAGAGTTGACAGAAATCTTTCTTGAGCAGTTTTGACTGCTCCTTCCGAATATCATTCTTCCCCACATGGATGATAATCCGTTTTGCAGTCTTGTGCTTCTTCAGAATTTCTTCAAGTTCTTTGTTTACATCAGAAACTGTTGCATGAGGGAAGCAGTAATTCATTGTAGCTCTGCTCCTGAAATTCCTGATTATTGAATCTCCTACCACTAGTGTTCTTATCTCAGGTGCAATCGGTGCAGAAAGCCGCTGTCTGGTCGGCCTTGAGCCTCTGCTCCGTGAAGAATTAGCTGCTGAGTCATGCGATCTCTGTCTGACTGCATTTGGGGATTCTTCACCCATAATACTCAAAACTTCATATCTGTTCTGAAGCTGTATTTGAGTCCGAGCTGTATTTGGGGTAGAGGACGCTAATGCAGCAGCTTATGATCTGACCCCGCGAGTACCCTTTGGTCTCGCACCTTGTTTATTCCATTTGTTATCAATCTCATTTTCAACAGTTTCACTCTGTTTTTCTGGGCTTAAAACAGTAGCTGGAGTAGATTTACGGGACTCACCGGCTCTATGCTGTGACGGTCCACAGTGAAGCGATCTTTTGTGATCCGGCAGTTCTGGTCAGGTCGCAAGTAACTTTGTTTCAAGAACTGCAATCTTTTGTAGAAGTCTGTGGCAGTGAGTACAGCAGAGAGATCCTGAATTAATCTGATCCAGAGGCATTTTCACAGCCGTGTTTTCCCGTCTCAGGAATGTAAGCAGCTGGTAGCGGGAGGATTGTTTAGACGATAATTCCCCTCTTGTTGGTAAAGTTGTATTCCAGAAAGTTTGTAGATTCGATGTTGATCTTCAAGCTGTGTTGTTTGAGCACTGTGCTGATAGGCTCAGGTAAAAATTAGAGTATAAAATATAAAAGCAAGAGCGCAGAGAGTGGAGCAGTAGCAAAAAGACGTCCAAACAGTAGCAAAGCATGAAGTAGATTTAACATACTGACTGACACACTCCCCATCACAGCCACAGCAGTTTAAACGCCTCCGCGGAAGCATATTTACCTGTTATTATTGACTTCCATTGCACCTCTGCAACTGTAGAGATGCCCCGCTTGGCTTAAATTCTCCTCTGCACCAATGACTTCCATTTGCACCTCCGCAACTGCAGAGATGCACCGCTTTTTTCAATTCTCCTCTACACTGCTGACTTCCATTGCACCTCTGCAACTGTAGAGATGCTTCACTCAGCTAAAATTCTTCTCTGCACCTTTGCCCCACTGATTTCCATGGCACCTCTGCAACTGTAGAGATGCTAGGCCTAGCTTAAATTCCCCTCTGCACCACCAACTTCCATTGCACCTCTGCAACTGTAGAGATGCTTCGCTTATCTTAAATCCTATCGCACCTCTGTAGCAGCAGAGACACTCCGCTGAGCTTATCGTGACATTCATCACAGTCATTTAAGAGTCTCTCTAGCAGAGATCATACATCTTGCATTCAAATTATTACATCTGTCTCACTCTCCCGTCCGGTCATGGCAGTCAAACACTGCTACGGGAGCACACATAGCATTCACAACACTGGCTGCCAATACACCTCTTCAGTTGTAGCAATCACTCTAACCTAAACCTTTCACACTCTGCACCAGTTCCATCCTTGCTCCTGCAAACCCTCTCTAGGTACCACTTTCCATTCAGCAGCCGGTTATGGCTTCATTCTTTATTGCCTTTTGGGGGGTTCTTCAATTCAATGCTGTCCCGAGCTTATTAAGGCATCTTGGGGAGTTCTTGAGATCTACCTAAGCTCAAACTCTCCTCTCGCCTTGCGAACGGGAGGGAGCCCTGGGCTCGAGGATCTTATGGGCTCAGGGCTCTCTCCCGGGACAGCATGCCAAACAAGCTTTATAATCAATCATCACCTAAGTGTGAACTCTTGAAGTGAAGTTTATTTATAAACTAATTTCGAGAGGATCACGTGCAGATGTTTGCTCGCAGCTGGTCCCGCATTATCCAATCTATGATTAACCAATCAGATGAGTCCTAAGCCACTATATATACCCTAAGTTTCATATCACAGCCATCTTTGTTTTGAAGAATCCCCCCTTCCACCCCTACTCCTCCTTTCCTAGATGGGTGGCCCAGTGGTTAGCACTGTTGCCTCACAGCAAGAACACCACTGGTTCTAGTCCTTACCAAGCCAGCTGATGTTTCTTTGTGGAGTTTACACGTTCTCCCCGTGCTCATATGGGTTTCCCCCGTGTTCCCTGGTTTCCTACCACCCTCCAAAAACATGCAACTTAAGTTAATGAACTAATACAAATCAGCACCATAGACATGCTTTTAGTAAGTAGTTATCTTTTCATAGCGATCACTATCTGTTCATTAGCTACCCGCAGGGGAGTTCTCGAGATCTATTTGAGCTCAAACTCTCCTCTCGCCTTGCAAACGGGAGGAAGCCCTGGGCTCGAGGATCTTATGAGCTCAGGGCTCTCTCCCGGGACAGCATGCCAAACAAGCTTTATAATCAATCATCAGCTAAGTGTGAACTCTTGAAACAAATGTTAAAAGTCCTTTCAGACAGAACGTTGGTGTTGTCTATGTTGGCATCTTCCTCTTCCACAGTACCGAAGAGGTTATTTTAATTTTGATTAATTTTTCTTTTGCTCAATCTCTTATTTATGAGGGGTCGTCACAGCAGAATGAACTATTCCAACATACAGTATGTTCTGACACAACGGATGCCCTTCCAGCCACAACCCAGTACTGGGAAACACCCATACACACTCATTTACACACACACTCATACACTACAGCCAATTTAGTTTCTTTAATTCCCCTATAGTGCATGTGTTTGGACTGTGGAGGAAACCGGAGCACCCAAAGGGAAAACCACACCAACACAGAGAGAACATGCAAACTCCACACTGAAATGGCAACTGGCCAAGCCAGGACTCAAACCAGCAACCTTCTTGCTGTGAGGCAACATTGCTAACAACTGAGCCACCATACCGCTCTCATTTAATTTTTTTAGTTCATATAATTTTTTTCAAATAAATAGTTTTTTTTCACAATTTAAATGTTTCATACCTAATGTAAAAACATAATTCCTGAAAACTAGTAACATATCCAGTTTTTGTAATGGCATCTCTAAAAATGGAGCTATCTGTTTTTGCAAATAAACTCTTCATACACATCCTGCTGCTGTGTAACAAAAACAGGACTTTTTGACCAGATTGTTTAGACTGGAGTATTATTAAATATTTGTGTCTAATATACTGCATTGTGTCATTTTAACATCGTTCCTTTTCATTAACTACAAAGAACACCTGCAGATCAGCTACTGGCATTTGAAACAATGTATTGTTGTAGGAATCACAACTGTAGGACTTTTTTGTATGTTGTTTGTTTTATTTTCTTGGCATCACATCAGCAATCCATCCAGAACTACTATATGTGCCGTTTACTCATTCTTGATGTTTTCAGTTCTTTTTCAACTGGAAGAGTCTCAGTTTAATCCCTTAGTGAACATTAGTACACCATCTTTTGGTGTTTTATATTTCTAAACATCCTCTGAATTTCTGGCTGACACTGATGATGTTTTGAAGCTCCTCATCCTGTTCTTAAGGACTGATATTTTATTCCATCTAATTTCTAAAGCAAAGTTGCCGATGCCGAATTGTACACTATACTGCCATTACATATTAGCATTGACCACCTGCTTAATCCATTTCTTGTTCTGGTCTCATGCAGGCAAATCACTGAGAAAGCATCAATTTGAGGCTGCATGTTTATGAAGTCATCATTTAAACTTCTTACAAAGTATTTTACAGTATTTTAAAAAGACAAGACACTGAAGTATTTTGATACAAAATATTAACCTATTTTCATAAACCCCATCAAATACAAATAACAAACTACTACTTGGTATTTAAAATACATATTTGAAACACATTTATAATAAATACTGCCCATCCTTCCCTGTGTGTGTGTATATATATATATATATATATATATATATATATATATATATATATTGTGAGGGAGCCGTAGGTGACGACATGGAAACAGTGTGGATCCAAAT
>CAIGQQ010005973.1:803465-814192 GCA_903798035.1 Danio albolineatus | reverse complement strand
GCTCCCTCTGGTGGTGGGATGAATGAGACTCGGCCTCATTCGTTACATATATATATATATATATATATATTACAACAGTTCTGTCTGATTCTTGAATCTGATTGGCTGATAGCCGTGAGATATTCTGCTATAACAGCACTGGTTCAGCCTCTTCGCCTTGTGTATTACTCCGCCCACATCCAGCGACGAGAGGACACTTTGCAGTTTGACAAATATTGCATCTATTGGACAACATAAAGTACTTTTGAGGCTTTTTTAGTTGAGAATGTAGTTGTTTAGATTGCAGCTATGCAGTTTATTTATAAGGATAGTGCCTATTTCGAAACATAATTTCTGAGACAGCGCGTCGGGTCGGCATTTTTTAGCCAAGATGGTTGACGTTGTCTATCCACAAGATGGCGCCAGGATTGCATAATAAGCTATTGCCTAGAATATAAAAGTGTGTTTTGTAACTACAGCTGATCAAATCATTATTGCACTGGTAAGTAATATTGTTAGTCGATATCTTTTTTTTTGTATAGATTGCAAGTTTATTTATAAGGACAGTGTCTATTTTAATAGTCACTTTCCTCAACAGTGTTGACCTCACCCCCGAACACCCCCTACCCCTCCTTATTTTTCCTTAGCGCAAACACAACAACAGTCTGGTAGTTATTGCGTTGCTTTTTTTCAGGGTTAATTTTTGGGATATTACGATTGCAACAAAGAAATACTGTAGACTGTAAAACTGTAAGAAGATATCTCTGTAGACGGGGCATTTCATGTCGAGTTCAGCCTCTGTTTTGTCATCACTTTAGACATTACGCTTGAGAATCATTCAAACATGGTAATTGTGGATGTTCATTGACACCTTGTCTTTATGCTGATTGCCCTTGTTCATTTAAAACATTTAATGCACTTAGAATACATCTGACCCGACACCACAGAGAATCAGAGAAACCAAATGAAAGGCTTTCATTTAGTTGTCTTTTATGCAAATTATCATCTCTTTTATGCAACGCATCATCATTCTCTCTAGAGAGGAAATATTTTGAGCATCTTTATAGCAACCACCTGAGGAAGTATGAGGCTGTGACTTGTGTGTTCAAAAACTGTATCTTCAGCACAAGCATTTATTCAACATTTGCTACCCATAAACACAGGAAACACAATAAACACTGTTTGCAAGATTTTAAAACAGAAGTCTTGAAAAAATACCCAAAACCTCATGTAGGAATCGGCTCTTTGGTTTAAATCAAATTTAAACTTTGGGGATTTGAATACAAAGATCCGAATGAGATTCACATAGAGTTATTAAAAGCTTACACTCACTCTACATATTTGTCCAGCAAATAGAACGGTTAGTGTAAAGCAGCCCTGTATTATATTATTACGTGGCCAACTATAACAATATAAAAACAGTGTTTAATTATTTGATAAGCAAGGTAGCAGTATCTGAAGCAGAGGCATTAAATTATAAAGCACACAACACACCAACACGGATCTTGACAATGAAACAAAGTTTATTGCTACTCTAACACAACGTACTAGTCTACATAAAACACACAAACGCACATACACACAAGCAGTTTGAGGAGAGTTATGATGGAGAGTGGAGAAGGATTCAACATCTAGCATTGGCTAAGTTCTTAGCATTGCAACCTGAGAGAAACCATAAAAGCAGAGAATTTCGCTATTCTTTACTACTTATATAATTCACACCAGTGAACAGCAATAGATAGAAACCTTGTTTGTGTTACTTGCTTTCTGATGGAATTTAGGTTTCCTCGACTGGTCCAAAAGGGAAATCCCGGGGAAGCTGATTGGTCAGCATAAGCGACTCCAATGACGTGGTGGAATTCCCTCGTCGGTGAAGAGGGGTTTCCTTACTTTCAGCGAAGCTTGTAGTCGGTTGCCAGGGATAAGGATGTTGGACGAATTGGCGTTGAAGCTAAAGTCCTTCCTGGGGTTTCTGTAGTTATGACAGAGTTTCGAAGTTCTGATGAGTTGAACCCGATGGCTTGTTGTTGAAGCACAAGCAGATCGGGGGTCGAGCCGGCAGCAAGAAAAGTTTGCGGTTTGCTGCGTGATATAACGAGGCTTCCGGCGAGGCAATGTAATGGCCAAAGCACTGGAAGAGCAACGTCCAGTCAGCGACTGGCAAAGACGACCGGCTGCAAAAGACGATCGGCGGCAAAAGACATAGAAGTTTCCTATGTTCAAATTTTTAAAGGCTTTAGGTTAGGTGTGGCCTACACAGTGACTGTCCAATCAGAGAAGCTGGGGAGTGGGGTCACACCCTCATTCCCTCCTCTAGGAGGCCGGGTTGGAACATTCTGTGAGTGCCGTGTGTTACCTGCCTTTGACTGGAAGTTATTAAAATAAAGTTTATAACATGGACATTTTTCATAGTATGGTTTCTTCATGTAAATCAATGCATTAGAAACTTTACTAGCTTTCAATCGATACCAAACATGAAATATTTCACAAACATTCTGTAGATTTCATTCACCACCAACAGTTATAACTCGTTAACTATCCATAACAGTTATGTTAAACACATGGAACATGTACACACAAAAACCTACAGAAATGTAAAATAAGCATACATTGCTCAAATAAACAGAGTTTAATGTAAATGACCATTTAAACTTTGGGAGCTTTTTTCAGCATTCCTTTGTCTGGCTTGAGGAATGTGTATTCCCTTGAGACGCGGGTCACAGGTGCGAACCAAAAGGGCTTAAGGAGCTTATCTCAAAAGAACAGTTTGGGGGGTCTTTGAGTGTAGCCTCTTTTATTGTTTTAAGATGTAGAGTTTATTAGCGAGCATTTGTGATCGCGACTGTCAAGTCATCCTGTGGATAACCTTTTGCTGGGTGCCCGTGGATTGCTTTGAAAATGCGATCAAAGCTCAGACATGTTGGCACGAATCAATCTTATAAGGATAATATGTGCGGTGTTCTGTTCGATTCTGGAAAGAACCGTTGACTCCCTATACTAATGTTTTGCAAAATGATTCAGAAGTGTCTGAGGATGAAACAGAGGGGGATGAGTCTTTGGTTGAAGCACAAGACAATCTGTCTGAGGTAATAACGAAGAAACTTGGTCAACTTTTTCTGAAGTTGGAAAGTAATTTCAGCGTGTCAAACAGGTGCATTGATCAAATCGTAGATGAGCTTCAGTTCATATCCTCTTCTGCATCTGCTCCTGTTTTGAAAGAGGTTGTTGAGTCCACTTTAAAGAGCCATAACTGTGACATAGATTCAACAATTGTTTCAGATTTGGTGAAAAAATTGTGTAAATCAAATCCTTTAAGTTCAGCTTTAGGAAAAGATGGACCTCTTTCTACTGCATATAAAAGGAGAGAATTTATGAAAGCACATTTTTCAGTTGTTGAGCCAGTGGAATATATACTGGACAATAAAGACAGCAGAACATTCCAGTATGTTCCAATACTCCAATCTTTGTCTCACTTCCATAAAAATGATTTTTTTTGCAGACGTAGATAGATTAAGTGTTATCCTGTGTATTGATGACTTTGAAGTCTGCAATCCCTTGGGAACTTCACGCAAAATTCAAAAAATAACTGCAGTCGACTGGGTGTTAGGAAACTTTCCAGCACATGCACAATCAACATTCGCATCTATTAACTTAGCCATTCTTTGTAAGGCTGATGACACAAAGCAATTTGGATTTCAGCAAGTTCTAGATCCACTTTTAACTGATCTCCAAAGCCTGGAAAGAGATGAAATTTTTATTCCAAATTTAGGAAAAGTCATGAAAAACACCGTGGTGAGTGTGGTGGCTGATAATTTGGGAGCCCATTCTGTAGGAGGATTAGTTGAAAACTTCACAGGATCTCATGTCTGTCGATTTTGTCTTGCAGACAGCTCCCAGTTTCAGACTACAGAAGTAATATCTGGACTTTTTCAGAGAAGAAATAAAGAGCAGCACACTCTGCATGTTGAGACGATTTTGTCAAATCCTTCTCCCACTCAATGCTACGGTGTGAAAAAAAACAGTGTGCACTATCTGAAAAACTTGATAATTTTCATGTAACATCTGGTTACCCACCTGATGTATTGCATGACCTACTTGAAGGGGTTGTTCCAGTAGAACTGGCATTGTCACTTCAAGCCTTTATAAAGAAAAAATATTTTTCTCTTGAGGAGGTCAATAATACCATTCGACAATTTCCTTATAAGTGGACTGACCAAACAAATCATCCACATTTGATTCCAGCTCATTTTGCGACAAAAAAGTCCATAGGAGATAATGCTCATGAAAATGGGTGTCTGTTGCGTCTGGTGCCTCTCATGATAGGCTTGAAAGTACCTAAGGAGGATGAAGTGTGGCAAATGTTTATGGCCTTAAAAGACATCGTAGAAATTGCTATGGGACCAGTTCATACAGAACAGAGCATTTGTTACCTTGACTCATTGATTTCTGAGCACCGACACAGCTTTTGTCACGGCTCAGGGATCTGTGTGTCTGTGTATGCTTGTGGTTGTACCTGTGTTGGTGTGAGCGTGGCTTTCTGTTTGTTTACCCCGTTCAGCTGTGTAGTCACGTGGACGGAATCATCCAATCAGCTCATCAGCATCAGCAGCTGTGTCGCATTACCTCCGCTATTTAAGCCTGTGTTCACGTCTCGTCTTTTGTCAGTTCGTTATGTACTATCTGTCTTTGTGTTTCTCAGGCTCCCTGCGTGTTATGCTGGTGGTGAGTTGTTATGAATCTCTCTCCGTTGTGGAAGTTATCGTCTATGGCTATTACCTGCTTCCTGATCGGTGTCTCACGTGATCGACGATGAGTTTCGTTTGTGACTGCTACTTCCTTGTTTACTGTATGAAGTTTTCATCAGCTGTTTAGCTGCATCGTTGCCACGAGAGGATACTCCTGTGTTCTTCACCACCGCATTCACGATCTCTGTTATTTTGAACCTTGTTGAATCCACCATTGACATTAAACTCTGTTTATTTTTACTCTCGCACTTGGGTCTCCCTGTTGTTTCATGACAGAACGAACTGACCAAATATAGACCCAGCGAGAGTTTTTTTTGTTTTTGTTTTGCACGACTGAACCAGCGGGATAACAATGAGGATCCAGCAGAGAGAGGACAGCCCCTTTCCCAGCCACATTGTGCAGCTTATCCAACTGCAGTCACTGCGGCAATGTGGCAAGGAGGTAAGGGGCTTTGCAGCGGAATTTTGTGGAGCAGCAGCAGGACTGGGGTTTAACGATCAAGCCCTAGCAAACCTCCTCAACTATGCCCTCGACAAGCCCCTCAATGTCCAGCAAATGTTGGAGTTGAGAGGGCTCTCTTACCACCAGTTTGTGGAGCATCTGGTTCGTCAGGCAGATCCCAGTCCCGCTGAGCCAGTTGGGGTTGGTGCTAGTTTGGTGGAGGAGTCTAGCCCTGTGTCTTCCCGCTCGAGGAGACGGAGGAGGAAGAAGACACTAGTGTCTGCTCCAACCCCAGAGCTCCTGCCAGTGTTGGCTCCAGCCCCAGTGCGCCTGCCAGTGTCTGCTCCAGCCCCAGTGCGCCCGCCAGTGTCTGCTCCAGCCCCAGTGCGCCCGCCAGTGTCTGCTCCAGCCCCAGTGCTCCCGCCAGTGTCTGCTCCAGCCCCAGTGCACCCGCCAGTGTCGGCTCCAGCCCCAGTGCGCCCGCCAGTGTCGGCTCCAGCCCCAGTGTGCCCGCCAGTGTCGGCTCCAGTGCGGCTCCTTGCACTGCCGGCTCCTCCCAGACGTTTTGCACTGCCAGCGCCAGTACAGTTCCTTGCACTGCCGGCGCCAGTACAGCCCCTCGCACTGCCAGCACCACCCAGACGCTTTGCACTGCCGGCGCCAGTACAGTTTTTTGCACTGCCGGCGCCAGTACAGCTCCTTACACTACCGGCTCCAGTCAAGCTCTTGGCCCTACCTACACCACTCAGATGTCCTGCCCTACCGGCCCCAGCCAGGCTCATTGCCTTGCCGGCACCGCCCAGACGTCTCAAGCGGCCAGCCTTTCACAGTCCTCCAACTCAGAAAAGGGTAAGCGTCACTCTGACTTTAATTCTCAAGAAGGTTTCATGTTTCAAGTCTGTACTAGCCATAGTTCCTGTCATTGTTCCTGTTCTGAAAATGCCTTCGTCTGAGTTGTCAGAGCCGCTGCCGCCAGAGCCGCCAGAGTCGACATCGCTGCCGCCAGAGTCGACGTCGCTGCCGCCAGAGTTGCCAGTATTTCCTGACCCACTAGAGTTGAACGAACTGCCAGTACTTCTTGAACCGAAGCTTCCTGATCCACTGGGGTTGCACGAACTGCCAGTACTTCTTGAACCGAAGCCTCCTGATCCACTGGGGTTGCACGAACTGCCAGTACTCGAACCAAAGCCTCCTGACCCATTGGGGTCAAACGAACCACCAGGTCGTCCTGAACCTAAGCCTCTTGACCCACTGGGGTTAAACGAACTGCCACTGTCTCCTATACCTAAACCTCCTGATCCACTGGGGTTGAACGAACTGTCAGTATGTCTTGAGCCGAAACCTCCTGACCCACTGGGGTTGAACGATCTGATTGTACTCCTTGAGCCAAAGCCCCCTGACCCACTGTGGGTATACGAACTACCAGGGTATCCTGAGTCAAAGCCACCTGACCCACTGGGGGTAAATGAACCGCCAGTGTTCTTTGAACCAAAGCCCCCTGACCCAATGGGGTCAAACGAACTGCCTGTGCTTCCTGAACCTAATCCCCAGTTGCGTGTTCTTGTCCCTCCATCCCTCCCCCTGTTCTGCCTCCGCTCCACCTCCCGCCTGAACTGTCTTTGGAGCGTCTGGAAGCCGCTCTTTAGAGGGGGGGTAATGTCACGGCTCAGGGATCTGTGTGTCTGTGTATGCTTGTGGTTGTACCTGTGTTGGTGTGAGCGTGGCTTTCTGTTTGTATACCCCGTTCAGCTGTGTAGTCACGTGAACGGAATCATCCAATCAGCTCATCAGCATCAGCAGCTGTGTTGCATTACCTCCGCTATTTAAGCCTGTGTTCACGTCTCGTCTTTTGTCAGTTCGTTATGTACTATCTGTCTTTGTGTTTCTCAGGCTCCCTGCGTGTTATGCTGGTGGTGAGTTTTTATGAATCTCTCTCCGTTGTGGAAGTTATCGTCTATGGCTATTACCTCCTTCCTGATCGGTGTCTCACGTGATCGACGATGAGTTTCGTTTGTGACTGCTACTTCCTTGTTTACTGTATGAAGTTTTCATCAGCTGTTTAGCTGCATCGTTGCCACGAGAGGATACTCCTGTGTTCTTCACCACCGCATTCACGATCTCTGTTATTTTGAACCTTGTTGAATCCACCATTGACATTAAACTCTGTTTATCTCTACTCTCGCACTTGGGTCTCCCTGTTGTTTCATGACAGATTTCTTGGTGTTTTTTCTCAAGAAAAGCTTCTTCCCAAACACCACTTTCTCGAGCACTACCCTGAGCTCATTCGAGAATTTGGTTCTCTGGCAGCCTTGTGGACTATGAGATTTGAGGCAAAACATGGCTTTTTAAAAAAAGCTGTCCGACAAACAGGTTGCTTAAGGAATATATTGCTGTCCCTTGCAAAAAAACATCAGCTTATGATTGCATTGCATCACCATGAATCAAATGTGAGCAAATTATCACTTTCAGTCACAACAGCTTGACAAGTCTCCATCGATGTGCTAAAGGATGACATAAAAGGTTTGGTGAAACATAGAAATCCATGTGTCACAATGGTACACATTGCAAATAATGTGTGCTTATTAGGCACTAACTATAAACCTATACTATAGACTACTAGGCACATGGTACAATGAGCACCTTAGGAGTTATGAGTTGGAACACACAGGCAACATTCAGTTACTTGAGCAAAGTGAAATGGTCGAGTACTACCCCCTGGCTGCTTACACTGTTGCAGGAAGGCGACCGGCAACCTTAAAGCACAATATTTGCCCCTCTTATTAGGTGCATGATTACATAAGTTAGTGTTGTAGTATTTACTTTTTTTATCAGCATTAGTTGTTTTAATTATTTTCTTTTTTCTGTTGCAGATGTGTACTCCAGCAAACCTGCAAATTGTTTTTGAGGAGATCGACATTCGCAAATTGGTTCTGCCCTCAGACATCCCCAGTACTATTCAGGACCTTAAACATGTTATCGAACAAACATTTGACATTCCAGACTGTTTCACTGTAATGTATGAAGACATTGATTTTGGGGGCCAGTTTTTCACTTTGAGCTCAATAGATGATGTACCGCAGGGGTATTCAATTGGCGGCCCGCGGGCCGAACCCGGCCCCCAAGACAATGTTTTCTGGCCTTCTGTCACACAGAGGCGTTGTTCGGGTTCGTGTGTAGCAAGAAAAATTAATAATGGCTCAGCCGTGCGTTTATTTACAGTGCAAAAATGTCCAATTCAAAAATCCCCAAAATAAAGTAATCAAAATATATATACAAAAATAAACAAACAACAAAACAAACACAAAAATACTGTAAAGTAACAAAATAAATATATACAAAATACTCGCTTTCCAGACTCAATACTCTCCAACCAACCATTCACCTCTACTCACACCTCTTAACTCCTATGACTCCCACACTGAACTGAGCGTGGGTCACTCTATATATATTGAGTGACTCCACCCACTATGGCTTAAACCATACACAGGTAAGTATTTTAAAATGTTTCTACATAAAACATCCTTCAGGCAAGTTTCCCTCTTGTCAAAATACACACTTCATTTGTATATACATATCAGCAGACAAACATTAAACAAAGATACTTTCACAGGTCTTTAAAACCCCTTTTCATCTTTTCTCCCCAGTCTCATAATTCCCCACATAAAACACATAGTCCCCTGGGTGCCAACCACTTTGTGCATGCGCAGCGCACCACTGTGCATAAAATGCTGTGCATGACCCTTTTGGCCCCTTTTGCCTCCCGTAGCCGCTATTGCGCAACCTGGAAGACAGACTCAACGAGACAGACAAACACAAACGGACACACAGGTAAAACAAATGTATGCGATGTGGTATATGGTGTGTCAGAATATATATATGGAGTAATAGTGTGTATGATGTGTTTGTGTGTATGTGTTCCATTACAGCACAATCTCCCGTGTGCACCCGGTAGATTGGCTGGTGGAGTGAAGGTAAGTTATGTGAGTGCGCGTGAATTCGTGGGTGTACAGCGCTGCCGCAGGCCAGTGACAAACTCCTTTGTCACATTACCTCCCACCTTTCCTAGATTGCCGACGTCAGGCAATCGTGACAGGTAATCTGCCGTGACATTGCTCTTCCCAGTCTTATAGCGGATGTGGAACTTGAAGGGCTGTAGTGACAAGTACCATCTGGTCACCCTGGCACTCTGGTCTTTCATGGTGTTGATCCAGATTAAGGCTCTGTGATCCGTTTCTAGGATAAACTCCCTGCCCATCAGATAGTATCTCAAACTGTCCAGTGCCCACTTTATAGCCAACTCTTCCTTCTCAATGGTAGCATACCTTGTCTCTCATGGCAGCAGCTTTCTACTCAGGTATAGGATGGGGTGTTCCTGTCCTTCATCCTCCTGCATCAGTACTGCTCCAATTCCTCTCGCTGAAGCATCCACCTGTACCAGGAACTTCTTGGTAAAGTCTAGACTTCGTAACACCGGTACAGTACACATTCGACTTTTCAAGGTGGTAAACGCTTTTTCACAATCCTCTGTCCAAGGCACTGGATTCTTCACTGCCTTAGCAGTTAGGTTTGTCAAGGGTACAGCTTCTTTCGAGAATCGAGGAATAAAGCGGCGATACCATCCAACCAGCCCAAGAAAAGATTGTACCTCCTTCTTGGTACGGGGTCGAGGACAGTTACGGATGGCTTCCACCTTGACCACTTGTGGTCGGACTTCTCCATTCCCTAGCCGGAATCCAAGATATTTGGTCTCTTGTCTGGCCCATGCACACTTTGCAACATTCAGGGTCAGGCCAGCTCCCTGTATTTGGCAGAGAACTTTGTGCAGATGGTGTAGGTGTTCTTCCCACGTAGCACTGTAAATGACTACGTCATCCAGATAGGCTGCACTACAGTCCTCACAGTCCTTCAATATATGGTCCATGAGCCTTTGAAACGTGGCTGGAGCTCCATGTAGACCAAAGGGCATGGTCGTAAAATGATATAGCCCCACTGGTGTCTTATTCTCGACAGGTCTTCTCCAGTGGTACATGCCAATAGCCCTTACAGAGGTCCAAGGTGGTTATGTACTTTGCCCGCCCTATCCTCTCAACAAGTTCATCAATGCGTGGCATTGGATAGGCGTCAAACTTGGACAAGGCATTCCAGGCATAACCTCATTGTGGCATCCTTCTTGGGCACGAGGACTATTGGGCTACTCCAGGCACTGGTTGATGGTTCGATCACACCCATGTCCAACATCACCTTGATCTCCTCTTTCAATGGTGTTACCAGGCTTTCAGGCACACAATATGGTCTCTGGGGAATTTGGTGTTGGGTCAGTTAGACAGATTTTGTGCTCTACTAGGTTTGTCCTCCCAGGTTGTTCCTTCAGCAATGCAGGGTAGCTGTTTAGCACCACCATCAGTTCAGCTCTTTGTTTTCCTTCTAGATGGTCCAGGTTCATCACTGACTGGGAATGTTCTAGAGCAGGGGTGTCCAAAGTTTTTGCAAAAAACAAAACACTGTCCTGGGCCAAATTTTTACAATTTCACAGACACGCATATATATATATATATATATAT
>CAIGQQ010005973.1:777123-801526 GCA_903798035.1 Danio albolineatus | reverse complement strand
TATATATATATATATATATATATATATATATATATATATATATATATGCTAATACACACACACACACACACACACACATTCATTAATTCATTTTCTTTTCGGCTTAGTCCCTGTCACGGTTGTAGGTGTGTGCGCACTCCTGAGTGTCTGCGTGGACCCCTGTTTGTATTGCGGGGGATCGGAGCATCGAGCGGCGTCATTGTCCAGTATAAGACCACACGCATCAGCAGAGAACAGGTTACTGATGGGTGAGATGAAGCTAAATAAGTCCTCTGTTACCACCACTCCTCTGCCTCCTACTCTATGTTGGTCTTCGAAAAAACTGGACGTTAAAGCCATTGTCGATTCCGGAGCTGAAGGAAACTTTATTGACTCTAATCTTGCTTTCAAATTAAAGCTTCCGATCGTTTCTCTTTCCCAACCCATCGCTGTGCACGCCCTCAGTGGGCTTTCCCTTCCTACCATCACTCACTCCACCAAGCCCATAAGACTGATTACTTCAGGAAATCATGTTGAACATTTATCTTTCTTTCTAACAAACTGCCTTAATAGTCCTGTGGTTTTGGGGCATCCATGGTTGCTTCTTCATAAGCCCCATATTAATTGGGGTCACAATACTGTGTTTTCATGGAGTGAGAACTGTCAAAAGTCTTGTCTTTCGTCTGCTCATTCTGCTGTGTCTGGTTCTGTGTTTCAGGAGGAGCGCACGGACCTGTCAAACGTGCCTAGTGAGTACCTCGATCTGAAGAAGGTGTTCAGTAAGTTTCGGGGTGCTTCTCACCGTCCCTACGACTGTGCCATAGATTTATTGGCAGGGACCTCTCCGCCTAAAGGCAAATTATACTCTCTTTCTATTCCCGAGAGGGAGGCCATAGAGAAATATATTTCTGATTCTCTAGAAGCTAAGATTATCTGCCCCTCTTCTTCATTTTTTTTCGTGAAAAAGAAGGATGGTTCACTTCGCCCATGCATTGACTACCGAGGGCTGAATAACATAACGGTAAAAAATACCTATCCTTTGCCGTTAATGTCTTCAGCGTTCAAGCGTCTGCAGGAGGCATCTTATTTCACGAAATTAGATCTCCCCAACGCTAATCATTTGGTCCACATAAGAGCCGGGGATGAATGGAAAACTGCATTTAATATTTTGAATATTGTGTTCTTCCATTCGGACTTTTTAACGCCCCTGCAGTTTTCCAAGCACTCGTTAATGATGTGTTGCGAGATATGATAGATCAGTTAATTTATGTCTACCTGGATGACGAGTGCTTCAGAGGCTACTAGAGAATAGGCTTTATGTCAAGGCGGAGAAATGCATTTTTCATGCACAGTCTGTTCCTTTTCTAGGGCACATTGTGTCAGTCGAGGGAGTGCGCATGGATACAGAGAAGGTTCAGGCTGTGGTAAATTGGCCAATCCCAGAGTCGCACAAGGCCCTGCAGAGATTTCTAGGCTTCGCCACTTTTTACCGACGATTTATTCGTAATTTCAGCCAGCTCGCAGCCCCTCTGACGACCTTAACCTCCGCCAAGACTCCCTTCAGGTGGTCGAGTGCAGCTGAGGCGGCATTCACAAAACTAAAGGGCTGCTTTGTTTCAGCTCCTATTCTGGTGGCTCCTGATCCGTCCCGGCAGTTTGTGGTGGAGGTTGACGCGTCAGAGGTAGGGGTGGGAGCTATCCTGTCCCAGCGCGCGTCTTTGGACGGCAAGATGCATCCTTGCGTGTTTTTTTCACATCGATTATCTTCTGCAGAACGTATTTATGACATTGGCAATAGGGAGTTGCTGGCTGTCAAGCTCGCGCTGGAGGAGTGGCGTCATTGGTTGGAGGGTTCGGGGGTTCCCTTTATCGTTTGGACTGATCATAAGAACCTGGAATATATCAAGTCCGCCAAACGACTAAACTCTAGGCAGGCTTGGTGGGCACTATTTTTCGGACGTTTCGATTTCACCATTTCTTATCGACCGGGTTCAAAGAACATCAAACCGGATGCGTTATCCCGCCTATTTGATGTATCCGAGTGCACTACGTCTCTGGAACCCATTGTTCCTCAGAAGATTTTTATTTCAGCTGTGACATGGGAGATCGAGAGTAAGGTCCGTCTTGCCTTGAAAGGGGTAACGCCCCCGCGCGGATGCCCACCGAGCCGGTTGTTCGTGCCAGAGGCGATTTGGTCTGACGTCATTTGATGGGGACACTCTTCCAAAGTGGCTTGTCATCCAGGGGTGAGTCGCACGTTATTTCTGGTTAAACAGCAATTCTGGTGGCCAGCTATAGCTCGGGACATATGGGAGTTTGTTTTGGCCTGTTCTGTTTGTGCCGTTTCTAAGACTTCTAATCGGCCTCCCGCTGGGCTTCTTCAGCCGCTGTCAGTGCCCTCGAGACCCTGGTCGCACAATTCGCTAGATTTTGTCACAGGTCTCCTGCCATCTGGTGGCAACACGGTCATTTTGACCGTAGTTGACCGTTTTTCGAAGGCTACTCATTTTATTCCTCTACCCAAATTACCCTCAACCAGAGAGACAGCGGATGCTGTCATAAATCACATCTTTAGCATTCATGGCCTCCAGATGGATGTGGTTTCTGACAGGGGGCCTCAGTTCGTCTCTAAATTCTGGAGAGAATTCTGTCGTTTATTGGGGGCGACTGTAAGTCTTTCTTCTGGTTTCCATCCTCAGAGTAACGGACAAACAGAAAGGGCCAACCAGGATCTTGAACGTATGTTACGATGTTTGGTTTCTCAGAATCCCTCCTCCTGGAGTCAACAGCTCCCATGGGTGGAGTACGCACACAATTCATTGCCAGTGTCAACCACGGGCCTGTCTCCGTTTGAGTGTAGTTTAGGATACCAGCCACCTGTTTTTCCCAGTCTGGAAACCGAAATCGCGGTTCCCTCTGCCCACGCCTTTCTCCAGAGGTGCCGACGCACTTGGAGCAGGGCCAGACAGACTCTCCTCCAAGTGGGCGCGCGCACCAAGGTTAAAGCTGATCGCCACCGGTCTAAGCCCCCCGTTTACGTTGTCGGTCAAAAAGTGTGGTTTTCATCTAAGAACATCCCCTTACGTTCCGTATGTAATAAACTCGCACCCAAATTTATCGGCCCGTTCACTGTCACCAAGATCATTAGTCCGGTTGCAGTCTGCCTCAAATTCCCTCCTACGTACAGGAGAATTTATCCTGTGTTTCATGTTTCCAAATTAAAGCCCGTTTTTCATGCGGACATTAATCCGCCTACTCCGGTTGGATCCTCTGATATTTCCCGCACGCGTCACAGTCCCTTTATTAATCTGGGGTCGCCACAGCGGAATGAACCGCCAACTTATCCAGCATATGTTTTACACAGCGGATGCCCTTCCAGCTGCAACCCATCTCTGGGAAACATCCATAAACACTCATTCACACTCATACACTACGGACAATTTAGCCTTCCCAATTTACCTGTACCACATGTCTTTGGACTTGTGGGGGAAACCGGAGCACCTGGAGGAAACCCACGATAACACGGGGAGAACATGCAAACTCCACACAGAAATGCCAACTGACCCAGCCGGGACTTGAACCAGCGACCTTCTTGTTGTGAGGCGAACATGCTACTCACTGCGCCACCGTGGTGCCCACACACACACACACACACACACACACACACACACGCACCTATACAGGTACGGGTGGTTTATTGGGTCTTTTTTCCCAAACAAGTCCCATCATGGGATATGGAGACCCACCTGTCCTTTTTTCCTACAGATTAGTAAGAAATATAAATCTTCTCCATATTGCATGGGGAATACTGCTGTCTACTCAGAATTTTATTATTTTGAAAGAGTCTGGAAATATTAACACCTGACATCCTACAACATTATGGGGACAGTGCAAAAGTGGGCGTTTCTGACTTAATCCTGCATTATGAGGACAGCCATGAGTGTTACACACACACAGCAACAATCATGGATTATGGGCACAGTTAGTGTTTAACTGGACTTTACTCATACACACCGACACACATTACTAACACTGGATTATGGGCACAGTTAGTGTTTAACTGGACTTTACTCATACATACCGACACACATTACTAACACTGGATTATGGGCACAGTTAGTGTTTAACTGGACTTCACTCATACACACCGACACACATTACTAACACTGGACTATGGGCACAGTTAGTGTTTAACTGGACTTTACTCATACACACCGACACACTTTACTAACACTGGATTATGAGGACAGTTAAGTGTTTAACTGGACTTTACTCATACACAATACACTTTACTAACACTAGATTATGAGGACAGTTAAGTGTTTAACTGGACTTTACTCATACACACTGACACACTTTACTAACACTGGATTTTGAGGACAGTTAAGTGTTTAATTGGACTAGCTAATAGATAGACAGACAGACATACAAATAGATAGATGGATGGATGGATGGATGAAGAGACATATGTAAATAGATTGATCAATGACATCAAATCGCTGTCTCAAATGCATTTATTCAACAAGGTTTTTTAATAAAACAACAACTTAATGACAACATTTTAAAGGGTTTTGCCCCTTAAAGTGTTAGTTCAACAAAAAATGAAAATTGATTTACTCACCTTAATGCCATCCTCAGTGTACATGACCTTCTTTCAGACTTTTTTCAGAAGAAATTCTTCTGGGCACTTTCAAACATTATAATGGTAGTGAATTGTGACCCCTTTTTAAACATCAAAAAAGCACAAATATCTGTCATCAAACTATCCCATACACATCCGGGAGGTTAACGTGTCTTTTGAAGCAGACCAATGGGTTTTGTATCTGCCAGTGTGTGTGTGCTTGTTCGCAAAAAGTCAAGTTGGCTGAGTTTGGGACATCTTCGATTTGTTCTTTGCTTCGGTTGGGTTCATCTGATGCTAATGCGCAAGCAGCAACTGGAGTTCATAATTCATCAAAAATAAATATTTTTGTTACAAACCAATCCGCTTCAAAAGACATGACATGTATTGGAACGGTTTGACGATGGACAGTTGTACTTTTTTCAACGTTCCAAAAAGGCCTACACTTTACATCCCTTACAGCAGTGTTTCCCAACTGGTGGGTTGCGACCTAAAAGTGGGTCGCAGGAACATTTTCAGTGGGTCGCGGAGTGTGTGGTCAAAAAAACAACAAAAATTTAATTATTTTTAACTTGTTTTGCGTATACCGGACTTTTATTTTGAAATGCGCGCACGACAACCAATCCCTTTGGAATCGACGTGGAAAGCGTCACGTTGCCGAGCAACATAGAGAGTCAGCTGGTGGAGCTGTCATGTGATAAGACGCTGAAACAGAAATTCAGTGAAGTGAGCCTCTGCCAGTTTTGGCAATCTGAGAGTAAGATTAAACCCATCCCATTCAGAACTACGTATTAGTATGAAAGTGGCTTCTCTTCCTTGGTGCAGCTTGACTCCAAGCAAAGGAACAGGTTGTACATAGAGCACGATCTTCGGGTAGCACTGTCTACCATCACTCCTGACTTTGAAACTCTTATCACATCAGTAAAGCACATCCTCAGTTATCTCATTATCTTCCCAAATTACTGTTAAGTGAAGCAGATGTTTATAATTGCTGTCATATTAGATGTAAAAATGGTTATGGATGTTTTAATCATTTTACAATGTGCTGGTTTGTTTTGTTCAACTTGTGTGTGTTAACAAATAAATACAAATTAATTATAATTCCTAAAATTATATTACAGTTCCCAAAAATTTGGGTCGCGGCTTGATGACCATGTAAAAACGTGGGTCCCGTGGCCAAACCAGTTGAGAACCACTGCAGTATTTAAGTGTCCAGAGAAAATAAAAATAAAAAACTCTTAATGTGTTCGTCTGAACGAATAATGTCATATAGAGTTAGGATGGCATAAGGGTGAATAAATCATGCGAGCATTAAGAACATGGTCTTCTGCTATCTTGCATTGATTACACTCTGCTTTTGTGGTGAGGTGTCCCTTTAAAATCTTTCATGACTGCATTCACTTTAGTCTGCTCCATGTTTTTATCATAACTCTCCTTGATTTGGTGTCTGCAACAGATAAACACAAATATACAAAAATACATATTTTTACTGACATTGTAAAAAACTGTAAAGACTTATTTCACAGAGTGTGGGCTTTCTGCATCATACTCAATAAGAGAGCAGTTCCTTAGTGCTGCCTAAATGGTGTATTTCTTCAGCTAAATACAGGTGCTGGTCATATAATTAGAATATCTTTAAAACATTTGATTTATTTAATTAATTCCATTCAAGAAGTGAAACTTGTATAATGTACACATTCATTCCACACAGACGGATATATTTCAGGTGTTTATTTCTTTTGATTTTGATGAAACTAATGAAACCCCAAATTCAGTATCTCAGAAAATTAGAATATCACTGAAGACCGATACAAAGAAAGAATTTTTAGAAATTTACGCCAACAGAAAAATATAATGATGAAAAGTGTGAGCATGCACAGCGGTCAATGCTTAGTGTGGGCTGCTTTAGCATGAATGACTGCAGCGTGGCATGGAGTGGATCAGTCTGTGTTCAGCACTGCTCAGGTTTTCTGAGAGCCCAGGTTGCTCTGATAGTGGTCTTCAGCTTTTCTGCATTGTTGGCATACTGCATATACCTCTCCATAATAGCTCATAGATTTTTTTATGGGGTTAAGGTTAGGCGATTTCCAGGCAAATTAAGAACAGAGATACCATTGTCCTTCAAGCAGGTACTAGTAGCTTTGGCACAGTGTGCAGGTGCCAAGGACAGGTACCTGTTGTAATATGAACTCTGCATCTCCATAAAGCTGGTCAGCAGCAGGAAGCATGAACTGCTCTTAAACGTCCTGGTATAGAGCTGCGTTGTCCTTGGACCTCAGAAAACACCAAAAGTGGAGCAACAACAGCAGATGACACGGCAACCCAAACCATGACTGACTGTGGAAACTTTACACTGGACCTTAAGCACCTTTCTCCAGACTCTGGGACCCTGATTTCTAAAGAAAATTCTAAATGTACTTTCATCAGAGAGAATAAGTTTGGAGCACTTCTGATGCTGTCCGTCATTCAAGAGTGACTTGACACAAGAAATGCGACAGCGAAAATCCATGTCTTGCATACATCTGTGCATAGTGGTTCTTGAAGCACTGACTCCAGCTGCAGTCCACTCTTTGTGAATCTCCCCCATGTTTGAAAGGGTTTTGTTTCACAATTTGCTCCAGGGTGCAGTTATTCCTATTGCTTGTGCACTCTTGTTCTACCACATCTTTTCCTTCCCTTCGCCTCTCTATTAATGATCTTGGACCAAGAGCTCTGTGAATAACCAGCCTCTTTTGCGATGACCTTTTGTGTCTTGCCCTCCTTGTGCAATGTGTCAATGGTCATCTTTTGGACAACTGTCAAATCATCTGTCTTCCCCATGAATGTGTCGCCTACAGAACTAGACTGAGAGACCATTTAAAGGCCTTTGCAGGTGTTTTGGGTCAATTAGCTGATTAGAGTGTGGCACCAGGTGTCTTCAATACTGAACCTTTTCACACACTTTTCATATTTCTCATTTTTTAGTTTATCAAAATTTAAAGAAATAAACACTTGAAATATATCCGTCTGTGTGGAATGAATGTGTACATTATACAAGTTTCACTGCTTAAATGAAATTAATGAACTAAATATTTTTTTTGATAAGATATAACTATATGACCAGCACCTGTAAATGTGTGTATGTTTTATCTAATCTATAGTGTTTGCTGTGCTGTACAATATTTTTTTTACATAGCACAACATACAACTATTCTAAATGTGTTGTTTTTTGCATTGCATGATAAAATGAAAATAATCCCAGTACTGTTAGGTTCAATTTTACATAAAAGATTATATTAAATAATAAATTAATTTACTTAAAAACAACAAATGTAAAAAAAATGGATATGGCGTGAATTGAAAAAACACCAGAATTATAAAATACCAAGAAATTACAGGAGAAATCCATATTATACTAAAGAACACAGATTAAAAAATGATGACACATACATTCAGGGGCGCCTGCAGGATTTTATTCCAAGGTACGCACAAATCCAGCACCACCCCGCCCCCTTTCCCCCAATCATCTCCAAACACTGATGCTTAGGGTCAAAGGCTACATTATTAAGGGCATTCGTTACGACATAATTCGTTTCCTTTTTTAATATTAATATTTCTAATAATATGAATATTTCGCTCAAGATGTAATCTTTAAAATTATGAAATATTAAATTATAAATTTTGCATATTACAGAAGATTGGGATACAACCATTAGTGAAGCATTAAACCATTATTTCCACTGACCGAAAATCATTTAGTGGACGGACTCAGTCAAAAATGTAATTCGTATATTTTCTTAGAAATATATTTTTAAAACGAATTTCGAATAGTTTGTCTCATGGTTTAAATATTTTTGTTGATCAGTTATTTACTAGATAGAATAGAAGAAATAATAACATTTGAGGTGAAGTGCTTCAAAACAGGTCCGCTATATACTTCAACAATGCCAAAACACGAACTGGGGTGTCAAATAAAATAATAATCTAGCTTAAATTAAATTAAAGTGAAATATTCACAGTTTCAGAGAAGCCTATATTAAACTGTTTTTCCTGTTGCGCCGGTCAATTACATTTTATTTCATTTAATCAAATAATTTGAATGAGCAGGACAGACGTTTACAAAGTTCAAAACAGCACTGAACATGTTCCCACATTACCTTGGAAGAACAAACTCGGTTGGAAGGCTGAGACAACTCTGAAATTCATTGTAAGAATGGAGATGTCTGCATCTTTATGTCAGTCGGTGAGGTAAATTTCTGTGCAAGGAGGATGCGCACGGGCTAGGCCTGGAGTTTCCCTGGCTCAGGTGCTGATAAGACTGCGGTCTTCACTCTGTGTAGAGGATCAGTATTTGTCTCAGTAGTTTTAGACCTATTGGCAAATGTCTTAAATAAGTTTATCTGTTTCAAAGAGCGTTTACTCACTTTGAACCCTGTTTTAAACAATAGCTATCCGAATTTTAATTTTAGCTTGCGGAAAAACTGCTGCAAAAATAAAGCCTAAAGTAAAGATTTCTTTACCCATGCACCATGCAAGTACATACACACTTTAAAACACACAAACACACACCTTTATTTGTTGTTATGCTTTCTTGTTTTGTTAATATATCGTAATATATACTGGTTCATAATCTATTCAAATTATGTAATAAATAAATGAATAAATAAGCGGCATCAATTCCCACCCTCTCATGGTATGCACAGTGCGTACAGCTGTACAGCTGCAGGCGCCACTGCATACATTTCTACATTAATTATTTGTGACATAGATACTTACATTTGCAAGTTGAAGTCAGCCATTTTCTACTTGACATAGGACCACTACAATCATCGCAAGAATCCAAACTGGAAATAACAGCACTGTGTATGTCATTGGGAAACTGTACAGAGGGAGAATTTTTATTAAAATCCAATTTACATGCTAGTCATACCACAACTTTTATACATAAGCATCAATTTGGTGTAAAGTAAAAATAATAAATCCTAAAATGATATGCCTGTTTAATTAAAAACTAACTGAATACTTCCTTTTGACAACCTGAAAGTCGCTGCAGTTATTATTAAATTGAAAGCTTGTGCAGGTTAAAAAGTGTGCACATCAGATAAACCTTATTGATGCTAAAATGTCAAATCAATACCAAAACACTTTAGACATAATTGACAAAAATTTTAGTGCCAGATGTAAATGAACCAACACATAACCGACCAAACTCTGTTCATCAATTGTGTAAAATATGGGGGTCCTCACAAGGCCAAACTGTCCCTACAGTTCATGTCCACGTCACGCCCATCCCCCAATACACTATAAAGTGAACACACAACCGACCAAACTCTGTTCATTAAATGTGTTCAAATATGGGGGTCCTCACAAGGCCAAACTGTCTCTACAGTTCATGTCCATGTCATGCCCATCCCCCAATTCACTAGTCATTATTATCAATTTATAGAGAGTAGAGATGTTAACAGTTACTCAATGATCGATTGATTGTCAGTAACGCGTTTAATTGATAGACCTTATCGATGACCGATTAAGCATGGACATTAAAGGATAAGTTATGATTTGTGCTGTGAGACATGTGTCCACGACTTCACACTTATATAATCAAGCGTATGCAGTTCATGTTATGTGGGGGATGTATAAAGCCCTGTTTTGAGTGGATCTCGGTTATATCTGCAGGTGGTGCTGATAATTCGCGGGTCAGGTAATCAAAAAGTAGGCTATATGATGTTTAATTATGAGTGGGTCACAGGTGGATAAGATCAATCATTGGTTATGCAAACTTTAACTAGTTTCTCTAAAATATTAAGGTGTTTTAAGCAAGTCCATCTGACAGACTGTCACGAATTGACACATGCAGACTCTAATTTTACAAATTGTGCGTCTCGGCCAGACATGCGGTGAGCCTCCCCGTTCTCACAAAGAGCTTCTGAGTTCTCATCCGTCAGACAGAGTTTGTTCTTCCTAGGTAACCTGGGAACACGTTCAGTGCTCCGAATAGCTTGTAAAGCCTGTCCTGCTCTTTCAAATTACTTGATTAAATTAATTAAAGTGAAACTGGCCAGCGCAATGGATGATTTTGTCATTAACAGTGAAAACAGGCTAATATAGGCTTCCCTGAAACTGTGAATGCTTCACTTTAATTTTATTTATATTACTCTTTTATTTATTTAACAAAACAGTTTGTGTTTTGGCACTGAATAGCAGTCCTTCGTTTAAAACACTTCACCACAAATGTTATTCATTCTTTATTTTGTAGATAACTGACCAACAAAAAATGTAAACATTTTTCAGGTAAAAGTAACAAGTAAGATTGGCCAAAATTTAATTTGCCTGCATCAAACTGGCAGGAAAATCTACATTTAAAATACATGAAATACAAAGGCTGGTTATTTTACTGGCGATGAGGGATAATAGTAGTATGACAGAGGAAATATCTTAATATTAAAAAGGAAACAACTTTGACATCAACAGATCCTATTAATGCCATAACGAATGGCCTTTAATAATGTAGCCTATTTGACATCAAGCACCAGGTGTTTATTGAGATTGTGTATCATATATAGTCTGTTCTTCACAGAAGCTTTAAGGCGCTTTTATTTAGCCTATAGCCTACTACTGTATATCAATTTAGTTTTTTTACTTATAAATGTTCCATTACTTAAAATTATTTTTTATATATATATATATACACTTATAGTTTATATATAAAATAAGCACTTAGCTTATTTCACTGTAATCATTATGCAAAGAGCATATTGCATAGTGGTTTTATTCTTCAGTAACCTAAATTCATTATGTATTTTATAAACGGACTGTTTATAAGGACTAAGCTATTAATTACTGTAAGTCTTCAAATGGAAAGTGCTTGGGTGATTTGTTTAATATTTCAAATCATTCAAAACTTTATCTATTGTTTTTATGGAGTGGTGATTAATGATTAATTGATAATTTAGCGCTAATTTAAATGATCATGGATCACATTGTTTTGTGCAAATTGATATCCCTAATAGAAAGGGGTCTATATTACTCAAAGAGAGTTTTCACAACAACGTTTTTAAGATAACAGCCCAGGACAAATGGTCTAAAATGGCACTCAACCGTTCTACATCTAACATTGTCATTGTCAAAGAGGAAACTATTTTGTTTGCAATAAGTTATATTTGCAGTTTTGGATGGAAACTCTGCTTTTATTAAGAAGGAATTTAAAATGACTTACTGTCTCTTTCCCTGGTGTGGATGTTTCTATTGATGATTCTTCACATAGTTCCTGTAAATGTTAAAAGGAAAGGCACAAGATTGGGTCAGAAATCTTGCCAAGTAATTACTACACTTAACTAATGAACTAATATTACCTGGCCAATTTTAGGTGTTAGGGAACAGCAAATGAATTAAAAATCCATGGACAACAACTACAATTTCATTTAATTTGTTATCTGAGTTTTTGTACAAGAGAGCAAATGGCAAGTATAAATTGAGCCTAAAAAGCCAACACATAACCAACCAAACTCTATTCATCAATTGTGTAAAATATGGGGGTCCTCACAAGGCCAAAATGTCCCTACATTTCATGTCCATGTCATGCCCATCCCCCAATACACTAGACATTATTATCAATTTATAAAGAGGGGTATATTTTACTCAAAGAGAGTCATCACAACAACAATTTTGAGAAAACAGCCCAGAAAGAACTGCCTAAAATGATGGTCAACCCTCCTTCTACAACCACAAATCAGAAACAGTTGGGACTGTATGGAAATTGCTAATAAAAAAAATAGTGATTTCTAAATTCACTATAACTTGTATTTCGTAGCAGACAATACAACAAACGTTATTTAATGTGCTGCTCATGATTTTCCTCATGTATTCCAATTTTGTTCCTGCAACACATTACAAAAAAGGTTTCGCAGCATCGCTTTTACCACTTTGTAATGTTGTCATTACTGTTTACAACACTTAAAAAGATGTTTAGGGACTGAAGACACCAAGTGATGAAGTGTTTCAGGTGTCATTTTCTACCGTTATTCCTGCAAACAAGTCAAGTGTGCAACAGTACAGGGTCTTTGTTGATGCATTTTGGGCTTCAAAATGCGCCACACATTCTCTATTAGAGACAGGTGGGGACTGCAGGCAGGCCAGTCCGGCAGCCGTCTCCTCTTCCTTCACGGCAGGACTCTGTATTGTGTGCTGAAAGTGGTTCTGCATTGTCTTGTTGAAATCTGCATGGGCGTCCCTGGAGAAGAAGGCAGCATTTGTGCTCCAGAATCTCTCTGTGCTGTTCAGCATTAATGGACCATAACAGAAGGGCAAGTTACCTTTGCCAAGGGCACCGACACAACCCCAGACCATGACAGACCCTGGCTTCTGGACTTGTTGCTGGTAACAGTCTGGATGATACTTTTCTTCTTTGGTCCGGAGCACAGGGTGTCCATTTCTCCCCCAAAATACCTGAAACACAGAATCATCTGACCACAGTGCATGTTTCCACTGTGTGATGGTCCATTCCAGATGCCTCCACCGTGTGCACGGCACTTCTGAACACTGTTAACATAGGGCTTCCTTTTGGCACAGTACAGATTTGACTGGCGTTTGTGGATGTAACCCTGTATTGTGGTGCTTGACAGGTTTACCACAGTGGTCCTGAGCTCATGTGGTGATCAGGTTTATAGATGAATGACGATTCCTAATGCAGTGCCTCCTGAGGGGTCAGAGATCACGGTTGTTCAGCTCAGGCTTGCGCTCTTGTCCTTTACACAATGAAAATCCTCAAGGTTCCTAAAATCTTTTAATGATGTTCTGCACTGCTGAAGGTGAAATATCCACATGTCTTCCTCTTTCTCTGAGGAACATTGTTTATAAACATTTCAGTCATTTTCTCACGTATTTGTTGGCAAACTGGTAATCCTCGGCCCATCTTTGCTCCTAAAGGACTAGACCTTTTATTGGATGCTGCTCTTGTACCAAATCATAATCACAATCACCTGTCATTATTTAACCAGATGTCATCACATCATTATTTAACCAGTTTACCTGATGACAGCCCTGAACTGCTCCTGTTACAACTTTTTTTTAAATATGTTGCAAGAACCAACATTGGAATACGTGTTTATCAACACATTAATTAACGTCTGTTGGATTGTCTGCAATGCAATACAAGTCAAAGTAAATTTAGAAATCACTACTTTTTCTTATATGCATTTTCCATACTGTGGCAACCTTTTCTGATTTAAGGTTCTAACATGGTTAGCATCAAGGAGGAAATTAAATTCACTTACTTTTTCTTTCCCTGATGTGGAAGTTTTCGCACTGCATTCGATCTCAGACACCAATGACTCTTCATGCAATATCTGTAAATGTGAGAAAGAGAAACACAAGATTGAGGGAAGAAGATTTGCAAAGTGACTATTTTGTTATCTTTGACTCCTGAATGAAACAGTGGTTGTTTGAAACATTTTAATGCATTATTTTAATTTTCCACACAAGTTCCATTTGCCTATTGGCTTTTTGTCAAGGGAACCAGTGAGATGCTGACTACTGGTTTTCCTGCAAAGTGACATCATAGTCCCACCACTCAATTCAACAAATGTGTTCAAATATGGGGGTCAGCAGGGAAACTAGAGATGTTTATAATTGTTTAACAGTTAACTAAAAGGATGCATTTTAACCAATTTATGGTATCAGTTAAACAATTAAAATGTATTATTATTTTATTTGATATTTTTCAAGTTTTGCTGCATAAATATGCAACACATAGGCCTATTTGTTAACTAGGGGGCATTATAATATGTGCAACCACACGTGCCTAAAGAGGTACAGTATTTTGATAAAAGAAGCATGAAAAGAGTGAAAAGACTTGTCACAGTTTGACACAGACAAGTTGATGCCACACCAACGCTAATGGTGATTGCCTCTATCCTGGATCCGCATCATAAACACCTTTGTTTATTTGCACAAGTGGAGAAAGAAGCCCCTAATGCAAAACTTTCTGAAATGTGCTGTGCTGTGCTCTGAAAACAAGTCGGAGTGTTGGGGTTTTCCTTTCCTCTGAGTACACTCCACACGGCAGCATCATAAATACAATCAACAAATAACTAAACTTTTTTCCATTTCTAAAATAGCCCGCATAGCCTAATCTACAAATCAAACAAATGCTGATTATTAGTTTTTGCATATGATAACTCCACACCAAACGGAGACTTTCATTTTATAGCTTTATAAACTATAAAAAAATGTATGCAAAGTAATGCAATCCTAGGATATATGTTAAAAACAAAATTATTATATGCTATAGTAGCCTAGTCTATACTTTAAATAAAAGTTAATACACCGTATTGTCTCTCATCACCGCAGCCACAGCACACGTCTGTTTAAAGCTTCTGTAAAGAACAGAGCTTCATTTGACAGACAAAATAATCTTAATTAAAAAAAAAAAAAAAAAAAAAACTTGATTCTTTGCTGTCATCTAGACTACAGGCTTCACTGTTTGAGGGCATTCTATACGTTAGGACAATGATAGAATCTGTTGTTGTTAAGCTTTGGCTGTATTTCCTTCTTAATAAATTTCTAAATTTTCTTTAAAATCTCTAATAACATTATTATACCTCATTGCAGGTAAAATATAACCAGCCTTTCAGCAAAGCCTATATTGATATACTAATATTTCTGTGCTACTGAGGACAGTTTAACTAAAATCACACAAGAACTGAGGTCAAATCAGACGCCCAAGACATAATCTTTAAAATAATGACTTCTACTAAAAATGTTGACAGACGTTGTGATATAAGAAGTAGAGAGGAGCATTAATTAATTACTTCTGTAAAGCAAACGATTTGAGGTAGCCTGCTATTTTCACTTGAATAAAACCAAAAACATATGATTGGAAATAAACAGCATGCTGGTTCTTAAAAGGGATTCAATCCGTGTTTCATTTTGTAATCTAAATTTGTATTTTAACTGAAAAAAATATTTAGGACAGGTCTATTTATCTTATTCTTTTCATTTAGTTTATTCGTTTTTGCTGTTGGAAACAGTTTGTGCGTGAAGATTTTATGATGTTTTGTTGTTAATGTTCTATGCTGTTGTTTGCATATTAAAATAAATCAATATTTTAAAACGGAAAAGGCCTATTTGATGTGTCAGACACAAAACAGACACAAATACATTTTTTTTAATTATCAAATGATCATTTAATATTAATCTGATCGGTTAGCGATCAATATTCAGTTAATGAGTGGCGGTTGTCGGTTGGGAAAATTAATGGAAATAAGCATCCCTAAGCAGAAACACATATATTGCTAAGTTATATTTATTTTATTTTACTACATAGTGGTTGCACAAATTAAAATACTATACCCTTAAAATACTAAGAGTATATTTAGATTGAGCATAAGGTACTGTTGCACTTTAAGAAATGTAAAAGCTGAAGTGCCTTTTATTTTTAAAAGAAGTTTCTGAATATTAAGATACAAAGATTAGTGGAGAAGGTTTTGACACCATGCGTCAAAACAAAAAAAACGAGCATGAGGCGTTTTTAAAAAAAAATGATGCTTTTGCGTCTGCCGTTTTGCGTGCAAAAAACATCTAGGTGTGCACAGGCCTTAAGACTGTACATGATACAAAGCTTCTTTTTTGCACGGTTTTAATACAGTTATATTGTAAAACTTCAATCTAGTTCACTGTATGTATTTGTAATAATTAATGGATAAGTCTAAAGCACACCGTAAATTTATTCTATCAATTTAAATAGGGCTAGTATTATACACAACTGTTTCCACAGATACCCACTCAGGTATCGGTTTAGTACTTGCGTTTGGCCGATTCCCTGAGCTCAGGTATAAGAATCAGTATCAGGAAGGAAAAAAGTATTGGAACATCCCTACCTCCTACTTCTAACATGGTCAGCATCAAGAAGAAATTCAGTTTAATTCAATTAAATTCACTTACTTTTTCTTTCCCTGATGTGAAAGTTTTCGCACTGCATTTGATCTCAGTCAGCAATGACTCTTCATGCAATTCCTGTAAATATGGGACAGAGAAACACAAGATTGGGGCAAGAAGGTTTGCAAAGTGACGATTTTATTGTCTTTATTTAGCTTGATGCAAATGATTATTGTTCACAAATGTTTTTGGAATATTTCAGTTTTCCACATAAGTTACATGTGCAGTTTTGGATGGAAACCTGGCTTGTATCCAGAAAGAAATTAAATTATTACAACTTACTTTCTCTTTTCCCTGACGTGGAAATTTTCAAACTACATTCAATCATTGCCATTGATGACTCTTCACATAACTCCTGTAAACATAAAAGGAAAGGCACAAGATTGGTTCAGAAAGGCAGTGAATGTACATATAAATTGAGCCTAAAAAGGCAATACATAACCAAACCCAGCCCTATAGAGTGGTGGAACTATGATGTCACTGTAGACAAAAACCAGAAGTGAGTTTGCATTTTGCGAACTGCTGGTTTGCCTACAAAGTGACATCATAATCCCACCACCATTCATCTCGTGTTCAAATCTTTAGCCTGCTCGTATCGACATTGATACATCGCCAAATGTGAGGCGCCGCATCTGGTAAAACGTGAACGCGTTTTTCCCTTTAAACACTAGCAGAGCGCAGAGGATCATGGGATTGATCATGATGTGAAGATTACAATCCCTAAGAGGTTCAGCTGTATGTATTTGTAATAATTAATGTTTAAAGTTAATTTTCACAACAATACCACAGTATAGCCAACCTAGTGCTGTGTTTGTTCCTGTCATTTTTTTGAAGATTGATAGACAAGTGAAAACGTATACAGTTATTAAATGAAGAATCGTCAAAGACTATTAATGTATAAGACTTTGTCAGTAAGTTTCACAGTTTATATGGACCAGTGTCTTCTTCCTCCAGATCATAACATGTAAGTGTAATTAAAACTGCTGCCTCATTTTCAGGAGTTTGTAAAATATGTGTTTAATTGTGTGCTGTAACTTGTAATCGCTCCGTGCAGCTTGTAATCACGTATCTATTATAGATCAGTGCTTGTACTGTATCTCTCAGGTTAAATCTTTATGATGCTGTTCACATATTGCAAAACTACGGTGAAAACGCGGCACGTGCTTCTTCCTTTAAGGATTTAAATGCATTTCTGAACTCATGATCCTCTGCTGTCTGCTGTTTGTCAACTTTCAAAACAGTTCAGCTTTTGCCACTGTGTGGATTAATTCTGTCATTGTTATTAATTGGGGTATGGTTAAGAATAGAGTAATATGCTGGTGTTATTAATTGGGGGTATGGTTAAGAATAGAGTAATATGCTGGTGTTTAACTGCGTTGCTTTAATGCACTCCTGCATTGGGCTCACACATATACTCTGTGTGTTGTACTGTGCAAGCACACATGTACTGTGTGTTACTTCATAGTCATGGTGGTCGTTTCTCTCATCTCATGCTGAATGCACTCGACCAATTGCGACAGACTGGGTCATTAGACCAATCAGCGCAGATTAGCTTTACACAAAGGGTTTGGGTACAAATGAATCGCTGAACAAATCATATGGGAGTCGCAGGGATAATTAGGTAAAAATAAATGCATATTATAAGACAATGAAAGTGTTTTTGACCTTGTCTGTTGTTGGAGACCCCCACAACCAAAATATGACTCTTTATGATGCATAATGGGGGCTCTTTATATTCACTTACTTTTTCTTTCCCGGATGTGGAAGTTTTCGCACTGCATTCGATCTCAGACACCAATGACTCTTCATGCAATATCTGTAAATGTGAGAAAGAGAAACACAAGATTAAGGCAAGAAGGTTTGCAAAGTGGCGATTTTATTCTCTTCGACTCATTTGATGGAAACTGATTGTTTGCAAATGTTTTAATGCATTATTTTAATTTTCCATGTAAGTTACATTTGCAGTTTTGGATGGAAACTCAGATCATGTTAAGAAAAGTATAACTTGTTTTCTCTTGAATACAGATTGTATTTACTTTCTGTTTCCATGATGTGGAAGTTTTTGAATTTTGCTAACCTTTTTGTGCCTACCACAGCTAATATAAGTAGAAACAATAACAAAGTGTAAATAGTTACTGCCACTTTTTTTTGTACATAGCAGGAATAGAACAAAAATATAAAAACATG
The DNA here is from genome assembly GCA_903798035.1 of Danio albolineatus. Taxonomy (NCBI): domain Eukaryota; kingdom Metazoa; phylum Chordata; class Actinopteri; order Cypriniformes; family Danionidae; genus Danio; species Danio albolineatus. The sequence continues at coordinate 782,826 of CAIGQQ010005973.1, read as the reverse complement.
TACAGAACATTAAGGTATGGAAGCTTTTCACAAGACTGTTATGACGTGTTTAACAGTCATCAGCTTAAATCCTTGAAAGTTTTTAATATTTAGATTTTTTTAAAATAGTGTGAACTATTACATGTATGCATGTATGTATTATATTATCTTACAAAAAATGAATTACCGCTCATGCAAGGTGTTTTTAATGCAGCATCTATGGGGCTGAGAGTAAATTTGATGTTATTCTCTTCTCTGGCTGCGGTTATTTAGTCTCACACTTTTTTCCTTTAGCTGAAAGTCAAGATAATACCATTGTGGACTTTTTCTTTTATTATTTCAGCAAATAGGGTTGTGAAAAAAGTATTTGTTGTACTCTTCTATTCACTGCGCTCTAAGTTTACCCAACTATGATGTTTTCCGCTACATAGAAACCCAGAAACGTGAAAAGGGTCCATTTCTTTAGAACAATTTCAAACATCAAGAAGTAAACTAATAAATAAAATCTATAACACAATACAGCTAAGCTGGCCTCTGATAATAGAAAACAGTCTTTGAGAGAGCACACACTCACCCTTGAACGCCATGGCTAAGAAGAATCAGCATAGTTGTTGGTAATTTCTGGAAAGATATCCCTTGTAGTAAACAGATACAGGTTCTTCCTTTAAGAACTACTGCCTGAGATCATCATCCAGACATCCAGTTATCCATCCTTTTTTGAAGTATCGATGCTGTGGGAAAAATACTTCATAATTAAAACATTCCTGACTGAAACACAAAGTACTAACTTAATATTGGATATTTTGTGATGTTAAGCTAATCTTGGCCCATTTAATCTTTTGTCAAATATATGACACAGTAAACTTCCCTTCCTAAGAGTGTCCCTGTTGACATCCTGACCAACTTGTTATTGGTTATTAAACCATAACAATTATCACGTTGTTAATAATAATAATAATAATAATAATAATTAAATAGTCTACAGTGGACAAGCTCAAAAAGTTTAGCCCTCGTTCACAGCTGTATTTACAGTAGCATCATCCACATCTGACTGTATTGACAAAAATGTATTTAACTTAATGCCTTAATGACAGGTCTAAACTGATGTATTGAAAATACCAGATACAGTTTAACACACGTGTGTTTTTAAAATAACATGCATCATTAAAAAAAGTTTTAAAATGTTTAAAATTAAGCCAAAAATATCCAACTTACTAGTAATGTTCCATTAAATATGAACTCAAACACTGTAGTGAAACGAGATGTCATATTAGCACAATAATAGCAGTTATCAGACGGTAGTAAAATCTCTAAGAAATAAATATACGTGTCATATAACTGCAATATAAACAGATTGGGTCACAGACACCATTTAATGTGCTAATGATCCTGCATATGACCCTGACTACCTGTCATTCACAGAAAGTTTACAGTTAACTTAACACACGCCACAAAAGTATACAGTAAATAAGCAGTTCTTACCTTTAAGATGCACAAATACTTTTCTTTCGTTGTTATCAATGCTTTACCTCGCCGGAATTAAAGCTCCCCGTCACGTGGCTTCGGCAGCCAATTGGAAACCAGAAGCGCGCAGACATTGATTGACATCCAATCCAGCCAATCGCTGACGACAGTTCCGCTGCTCGACCAATGAAACGCGATAAAATCCAGCCAATCGCTGACGAGAAAGTTTCGGCGCGCGACCATTGAAACGCGACTAGGAAGAGCCCGAAATGTGTATCAGAGAGCAGTTGCAGCGAGGGATCGATAGTGGGAGATTATACACATTAAGCACACACTGATACACACCGAAAAACGGGTTCACCGTAATTATTGAGACATGACGTGAAAACGCGAGAGGGGGTGCATCGCGCCATTTTGAACACGTGTACAGTGCTCGACTTATCGGGACAGTAGCACTGTCCCAATAGTTACGGTGTGTGCCAATAGTGTCGGTATGTATTCAGGTGTTTTGTCCCAACAGTCCGGTCGCACCAACGCACACACACACACACACACACACACACATTCCAGCATTATCCTTCGTGATTGGCTGTTGTTCTGGGTTATCGAGTTGACGGACTCTCGGTTTGCGGAAGTTTGTGCGGTTTCAGCTGTCCCGAAACCTAGGTTGCATGAAGGTTCGTGGTGACCCAATCGCGTGGCAGTGCGGTGTCCGTGCAGGGCGAGAGAGGGCAGAGAGCACCGCTAGCGCAAGCAAGCTTGATGCAAAAAGCAAAGATTTTACGGTTGCAGGGCGTTTTTAAGCGACCTGGTCTGGTCCATCCCTGTGGCTCCGTCTTCCAATGAGCAGTTGTCATGAAGGGCGGGTCCACGCCCCGTATCATGTAGTAAAGGTCAATGATTAACAGAGAATGCATGTTGGTTTCCCGTGGTAAAATCCCTTGTAAGTTTGTAACTCTTATATCAAATGTTACAAAAATTAATATTATTTCGTACTAGAAACTTTTCATTTACATCACTGTGTTGCAAATGTCACTAGCTTTAATTTCATACCAGACATGAAACATTTCAGACACACACAGAAGTTTTATCTGTGATAAGGTTTAAAACAACACATTGATTAACCTGGTTGGTTGGAATTCACATAACATATGAGGAAAACCTATAGCATATTATTTAAAAAAAAAGATGCATCTGCCTTCGTTTTGCACATTTCAAGAGATTGTCTTCCATTTCATGTATGAATTAAAATCCAGAGATCTCTGGTCTCTAGCAGGGTGCCCTCGAATCGAGCACATGACCAGTGAGTCATTTAAAAGTCTCGTGATGCAAAGCCCCCTGAAAATTTCTGTAAATGAGACAGACAAAAGTTATCAATGCATGCCCTTCTTTTACTTATTTTTGGGTTGTCAGGTTCACAGTGCAAACAGCTCCCGGGTGGAAGAACTTGTGTGAACATAAAACAAAGCCGAATAAATCGTTTCTCTGCTTCAACTGCAGATAGCCCAGCTCACATCATCCAAGCATGGGTGTCGAACTACACTTCCCACAATACACTTCGTTATGGACTACAACTTTCGTCAATTAGCAAAACTGATACTAAAGTTGCTTTACATTTGGTTTTGTAGTTCAGGCCTAAATAAATATTTGTTGCAGTTTTTAATCATTTAAGTTCATTTAATTGATCATATATAAACCAGTTGATATTATTGATACATTTATTGGGTAAAATTGCTACTTTTTTCTGTCATTCAATGTGTTTAAGCCATTATCAATGCACTGTCACTTTAATTGAGCGTGAGCATCGGGTCAAAAATAGACCCAGCGCCGAAATGAACGTGGCACTGCTGCTTAAGCGACGCTCACACCTTGCGCTGACACGCTGCTTCTGCTTGCGGTATAAAAGCTCTAATCTGTAAACATGGATGCCGAAAAAACACGCACTGCTCACGCCCTGCTTGCGGTGTGAAACAGGCTTTAGAGAAACGTGTTCATGCTTTTATCAGCAGCAGGGTGGATTACTGTAATTGCCTCCTCACTGGCCTTCCCAAAAAGACAGTCAGACAATTGCAGCTCATTCAGAACGCTGTGGCCTGGATTCTAACCAGAACCAGGAAATCAGAGCACATCACACCTGTCCTCAGATCTTTACACTGGCTCCCAGTTCAACTCAGAATAGATTTTAAAGTATTGCTACTTGTCTATAAATCACTAAATGGCCTAGGAGCATATACATTACAGATATGCTGACTGAATACAAACCTAATAGATCACTCAGATCTTTAGGATCATATAAACTAGAAATTCAACGAGTTCAGTCAAAGCAGGGTGAATCTGCTTTCAGCTACTATGTGCCTCGCTGCTGGAATCAGCTTCCAGAAATGATCAAATGTGCTCCAACATTAGGCACATTCAAATCAAGACTGAAATCACATCTGTTTAGCTGTGCCTTTAATGAATGAGCACTGTGCTACGTCCGACAGATTGCACTACTGTGTCTTTCTTTTCTTTTTCATTCTTTTATAACTAGTTTTAACACATTTTAATCTGTTTTTAATCTGTTTTTTATTATTTGTGTTTATATCTTATACTTCAATTTTATTTCTGTTTATATAAAGCACTTTGAAATGCCACTGTGTATGAAATGTGCTGTATAAATAAACTTGCCTTGCCTAAAGCGAAGGACAACATAGGTTTTTTCATAATATCCGTAAGCATACCAGTAAGGGCCAATACTTCAAAGGACTTAAACATAAGTCCGTTTCTCTGATTAACATTAAGGGTGCTTTCACACTAGCACTTTTGGTCTGCACCTGGGTTCGTTTGACGTCAAAGTATGGTACATTTAGCTATTGTGAACGTGTCTTCTGAACTCCCTAAACGCCTAAAAAGAGGTGGTCTGGGGTACGGTTTATGCAAACTCTGGTCCAGTTCACTTCTGGTATGAATGCAATCGTACCAAATATCGGAAGTGAATCGTCAACAGTACAACAGACTAGAGTTTTTATAATGTTCATTTGTGTGTGTGTGTGTGTGAGAGAGAGAGAGAAAGTGTGTGTATCACGTACTGTACCTTGCTGACAAGCGGGACTTAGCCAGGGCAAGCACAGTGATAATGTCTGCTTGTCTCCTCCAAAAACAGCGTCTGCAGACATCGTGTGGTGTTCTGAACGTGTATAATAATTTTGCGGCAGATAGTCATGAGTTGCTTTCTGTACTGTATGTCCAAAACCAAAAGGTTCAGTAAAAGCGAAACGACCGCAATGTGTGGAGTGCGGACATCTTTCCATTCAGGCGCTTTGCTTTTGTGTCCGTCACCTGGCAACAGCCGTACACAAAATAGCAGCTTGATGATGCAAGCGTACCGTGGTTCAGAAGGTGTTACGTTAAGAGGTGGTGGTGACGTAGACAACAGGGCGAGGATCCAAGTGCAGTTATTTTAATGAAAGTCAGTATAGCAATTAACAATGGGCAAAAATCAAAAATCGTGGTTGAGAACAGGCATGAGGCAGCAGGCGAGGAATATCAAATAAGCAAGGCTAAGGTCAAAAAACATGGACAAACAGGCACAAAGAAAACACGTTGTAACGCCACTAACAGAGAACAATCTTACTGCAAGGATTGTGAGTGTGTGTGCTGCTTATGTAGTGAGTGTAATCAGTCAAGACAGTCCTCTGGTGGTGTGTATGCAATCAGTCACGATATGGAGCAGGAGTGTGTGTGTGTGCTGCATGACTGGAGTTGTAGTCCTAGACATGGCTGATCTGTAGTTCCCGGAAGTGTGAACCAGCGATCTTCTGACAGAGGAGAGATCGCTGGTGATCGTGACATTACCCCCCCTCTAAGGAGCAGATTCCAGACGCTCCAAACATAGTTCAGGCGGGAGGTGGAGCGAAGGCGGAACAGGGGGAGGGATGGAGGGACAAAACAATGTAGCTGCGAAGGACCTGGAGCTTTGAATCAGGAAGCACTGACAGTTCATTCAACCCCAGTGGGTCAGGAGGCTTAGGTTCAGAAGGCACTGGCAGTTCGTTCAACCCCAGTGGGTCAGGAGGCTTTGGCTCAGGGAGCACTGTCAGTTCGTTCAACCCCAGTGGATCAGGAGGCTTTGGTTCAAGGAGTACTGGCAGTTCGTTCAACTCCAGCGGGTCAGGAGAACTGGGTTCAGGAAATACTGGCAGTTCGTTTGACTCCAGTGGGTCAAGAGGCCTGAGTTCAGGAAATACTGGCAGTTCGTTCAACTCCAGCGGGTCAGGAGGC
>CAIGQQ010005973.1:717270-731212 GCA_903798035.1 Danio albolineatus | reverse complement strand
GTGTGTGTGAATGTGAATGTGTGTATGGGTGTTTCCCAGTACTCAGTTGTGGCTGATAGGTCATCGTTCCACTGTGGTGACCCCTGATAAATAAGGGACTAAGCTGAAGGGAAATGAATGAATGAATAAATTAATTGAGTACTTGTTTTTTTTATTATATAGAAGGACTTTTGGTACTATGGACAATTTGGTGAAAAACTACAAAGCTGTGGTGGACATTTTTTGGGGGGGTGAAACTTCTTTGTTATAACTTTAGTGAGGTTCTTATGAGATGAGAATTTTTTATGCTTCTTATGAAGATTTCAAAACCTTAGTAGCCTAACATCCAAGTTGTGCCCAGAGGTACTTTCTTAGATTGTGATTTTAGTTGATTAACACCATTTTTAAAAATGTTCTTTTTAGTAAACAAACCATTATAAAAATATCACAAGGCTATTGATGGGAAAATCATGATTGGCCTATTTAATTTCCTTTGCACTATAATCTTCAGTACTGCTCTCCGTGGTATGCTGCCACATCAATTTAGTATGTTACATAACTGCCCCCTGCTGGTCATGTCTTAATGTTTGCAGGGATGTCAAACTCAGTTCCCTAGCCCTACACAGTTTAGTTCCAACCCTGCTTCAAAAAAATGCTTGATTGTAGGTCTCAAACAAGACTGAAGGACTCAATTAGTATGATCAGGCGTGTTCAATTAGAGTTGGAACAAAACTGTGCAGGGCTGCGACCCTCCAGGAACTAAGTTTGACACTGTGTCAAAGTATTCTGTGTGCTTGTGTGAAATACACGGGTGTCATGCATGGTGCTGTTCCTTCACTCATACATTCTTGGTAGCCACATCTATACTTATGTAAGGGTCCATCTATTAGGACAGTGGTAAAACTAACAGCATGGGTAAAGATTAAATGCATGTAACCATTTTCTAGCACATTTAAAAAGAAATATTTTATTTGTCAGAATGTATTTTAATTTCCAGCTCCGACTTTAATCTGACTCCAATTTCAAGTGATCATTAAATTTCAAAAGTGTTCCTGATAAGCAACTGATCACATTCATAATTATTTGACTATATTTTAAACATCTCGTCTTTTCATTTAATTGTTCATCATTTACCCAAAGTCGCAAAGAGTCAGTATGCTGGCTAGTTACATATGCTTACGAACACAACCTCGCCTGTTTTGGTTCTTAGAGGATATAACTGTAAACTAATGTAACACTTTTTTTAGATGGTCCATTTGAGTATTAGTAGACTGTCTGCTTAATATCTGTTGATACTGACTATTCAACAGACATTAAACTGACTATAAGAAACTTTGCAAGTACATGTCAACTTACACTAACTCTAACCCCAAACCTAACAGTCTACTTATAATCTAATGAGAATTAGTTCACATGTAAATGCAATGTAACTTAAATTCAACAAACGGACCGTCAAAATAAAGTGTGACCTAAACGAATTTCCTTTAAGTAATATTAGGCTACCCCATGCTTGCTCATACCTAAAGAATGATTGATTTAGCCACTATATTATATCACACTAAGTCAGTGATTGTCAGAAATCAACTAGTCTCCTATGTTGTGTTGTGCCCTATGCTCTTTCCATTGAGCCTGTATGTATGTACAGTATGAGCAATCCTGGTTGTTGGTTGTAGGTTGCGGATACATCAGCCTAAACAATCTACTCTGTATATAAATTATTTCAGTAAAACATAAAATATATCAAATATGAGATTTTATTTGTCAGGTAAAGATTTTCCACACCAGTCCACATAATTAAACAAAAATAAGCCAATTCAGAAACGTATTTAGAAATGTTTGTACTTTTTTGATTGAGTGGCCAATAAATGTTTTCACATAATATTACATGCTCGTCTGGGTTCAGAGACAAGGTTCAAGACTAAATTGAATTAAATTGACTGCAAGTTTGAACTGTCTTAACTGAAATAACTTTACTGAAAATTAAAACATCGTAAATTTCCCATAAACTGCAGTGATTAAATAAGTTAAATTAAACTTTGATATCTACATAGTAAGAATGTGGCTTATTTAGGTTTAAGAAAAATCTCCAGCAAATTTTCATTTATTTACCATAAAATATCCCTAGAATCAGAAGCTCCATATTGACCATTTTTGCAATGGTCATTTATATTAATATTCTCTGCTCTGACTTGCAGCCTGCTCTCTTGCTTGTTGTCTGACTAGGAAGCCTTGTGGCTTATCAAACGCAGTCGGGTGTGCATATTAATGATCCCAGAGCAACACGCGTGTATGTGTCTGTGTTATGACTGCTGATCTTCTGATGACTTAGCTGCTTGTCATGTTTAAATGATGTAAAACATGGCCAATAGTACATTCAAATGTTGAGGGCATGGCCACTAAACAGTTTGTATTAGGTGCTCATTTTTCACCTTGGTTTAACTCTTGCAGGCTTTACTTGAGAACAACAACAACAAAAAAAAAACAATTGTGTTTGAGGCTCATGGTATAGCCATCTGAACTCTTATTATTTGACTATATCTTGGTATACCCAGATTTTCTTGATTGGGCACCTTAAAATATGTCAGTGATACTGAGTTTTCTTAAGATGCCCACCAGTAATGTGTTTCTCAAATTTCTAGAAATGCTGCTTAATTTAACTAAGGCTTTGTGAAAATAAATAAAAATAAACAAATATGCCAAGTGGCCACAGCCAAACAAATTTTAGTAAAGGCCTAAATCAGATGTATTAATAATTAGTTAACTTTACTAACTAATCTTATTTAAAACAAAGCCTTTTATGCAAGGCATATTTTAATTGTAAATAAATTATTGTAACGCATAACTTTTAGTGTATTTAATTTACTTACATGTGCTAAATTGGAACAACTTCGAATAAATATAAAATTTTTGAATAAAATATGCCAAATAAAAACTTATTAGTACAACAACTCCTAAAAACCTCACAAGTTGTCAATATGGAACATGCAATAAAATAATATTCTAAGAAATACTGGGCGCCACGGTGTCGTAGTGAGTAGCACGTTTGCCTCACAGCAAGAAGGTCGCTGGTTCGAGCCCCGGCTGGGTCAGTTGGCATTTCTGTGTGGAGTTTGCATGTTCTCCCCATGGATGTGTGGGTTTCCTCCGGGTGCTCCGGTTTCCCCCACAGTCCAAAGACATATGGTATAGGTGAATCGTGTAGGCCAAATTGACCGTAGTGTATGTGTGTGAATGAGTGTGTATGGATGTTTCCCAGAGATGGGTTGTGGCTGGAAGGGCAAGAAAATGATTGAAAGAATGAATGTAAGAAATACAAGTATAGATCATTATATATTTTTGCAGCATATATTTTTGTAAAGGTGGATGAAATGGCTGCACTTTTCTTAAATTAGAAAATAAGACTTTAGAATCCATGGTATAAAAAAACATAATATAATACTACACAATACAACATGCAGGTCATATAATTACAATATCTTCAAAAAGCTAATTTATTTAACTAATTCTTTTCAACACGTGGAACTTATATAATGTATACATTCATTTCACACAGACTGATGTATTTCATTTCTTTTAATTTAGATGATTTCTATGACAATTAATGAAAATATCAAAATCATTACCTCAGAAAATGTAAATATATTGTAAAAAGTTACCTGGTACCACACTCTAATAAGCTAATTAACTCAAAACACCTGCAAAGGTCTTTAAATGGTCTCTCAGTCTAGTTCTGTAGAATACACAATCACAGGGAAGACGACTGATTTCACAGTTGACCAAAAGATGACCATTGACACCTTGCACAAGGAGGGTAACACACAAGGTCATTGCAAAAGAGGCTGGCTGTTAACAGAGCTCTGTGTCCAAGCACATAAATAGAGAGGCAAAGGGAAGAAAAAGATGTGGTAGAAAAGTGTACAAGCAATAGGGATAACCACATCCTGGAGAAAATTGTAAAACAAAAGACATTCAAAAATGTAGGAAAGATTCACAAACAGTGTACTGCAGCTGGAGTCAGTGCTTCAAGAACCACTACGCACAGATGTATGCAAGACAGTTCTCACATTCCTTATGTCAAGTCACTCTTAAACAACAGACAGTGTCAGAAGCACAGTGTTAGGCTAAAGACTGGACTGCTGCTGAGTGGTTTAAAGTTATGCTCTCTGGTGAAAGTAAATTTTGCATTTCCTTTGGAATTCAGGGTCCCTGAGTTTGGAGGAAGTGAGGAGAGGCAAACAATCCACGTTGCTTGAGGTCCAGAGTAAAGTTTCCACAGTCAGTGATGATTAGGCCAATGCAGCTCTATACCAGGACGTTTTAGAGCACTTCATGCTTCTTGCTGCTGACCAACTTCATGGAGATGCAGATTTCATTTTTTTTTACCAATACCTGGTTTAAGGACCATGGTATCCCTTTTCTTAATTGGCCAGCAAACTTGCCTGACCCTAACCTCATAAAAAATGTATGGGGTATTGTGAAAAGGAAGATGCAATATACCAGACCCAACAAAGCAGAAGAGTTGAACGCCACTATCAGAGCAGCCTGGGCTCTCATAGCACCTAAACAGTGACACAAACTGAACTCCATGCCATGCCATGTTGAGTGCTGTGTATGGTCATACTTTTTATGTCCATGGTCTTAAGTAATATTTTCTGAGAAACTGAATTTGAGGTTTTACATTAGTTGTCATAAAAATCTTCAAAGTTAAAATAAACACTTTCACTTATTCAATAAAATTAGTGAAATAACGTTTTTGAAGATTCTAATTATATGACCAGCACCTGTATATTCATTCATTCATTTTCTTTTCTGCTTAATCCCTTTATTATTCTGTGGTCGCCGCAGCGGAATGAACCGCCAACTTATCCAGCATATGTTTTTATGCAGCGCATCCCTTTCCAGCTACAACCCATCACTGGGAAACATCCATACACACTCATTCAGACTCATACATTACAGACAATTTAGTCTACCCAATTCACCTATAGCACGTTTTTGAACTTGTGGGGGAAACCGAAGCACCCGGAGGAAACCCACGTGAATACGGGGAGAATATGCAAAAACCACACAGAAATACCAACTGACCCAGCCGAGGTTCGAACCAGCGACCTTCTTGCTTTGAGGCTATCTTGCAACCCACTGCACCACCCTGACGACCTGCACCTGTATATATTTCAAATAAATTATAATAGAATTAGCAATAAAACATACCAGTCACAATAAAAGTGTGAATTGTGTGTGATGTGTTGTACAGAATTCATGATCTATGCCAACATGAATTGTAGCAGTTTTCCTCCTAATCCAGTGTAATGTGTGATGATATTTATTATTTTATGATAATTATTATTTATGACAATTATTATTATTTACAGCAGTGGATATGCACTGTCACGTGTATGATCATTGTGTGATCCAGGGAATTCTGAGAGGGACAACTCCATTGCTCTCAATGTGTGGGTGTTTGTGTGTATGTTTGAACTGCATGTGTGGAAATTAGCGTGTGTGAAATGAAACTTCCATCTTTATGCAGTTCCTTTCCTTTTAGTACACTTGATACTCCAACCTGAACAGAACTGAAAACATCCCTACTATAATACCCTACTAAAAAGGGGGTTATGACCTTTAATCATGATACCACAAATAGCACATTGGCTAATAGATTAACCAGAATTTGACTTGATGTTAGATGCGAAAATAAGTAAATAAGTGATCAAATTCATTTAAAAGCATTCGTAAAAAAAAAAAAGTGTATAATTCTTCAAATGTACATAGATGTGTCAAAAAATTCTTAGGAATTAAATCATTAATATAAAGTAATACTCTATATAAATGTAACATCATATGAGTCATTTAAGTAGCATCATATATAAATGATGGACAAAATAGCAGTGTTGCCAATTTATCGACTTTGTCGCTAGTTTTAGCGACAATTCAGACCCCATTATCCACAAGACTTTTTTTGGTAAAACTGGAAATTTTTATAGACTCTCACGTGTCTTTAATGTACCGTTCCTACTCTTCTAAATGAGCTGCAGGTGATGCCATCGGCCCCTCCCCCGCCTCAGAGCACTCGCAGGCGGCCCAGTCCTCATACAGCCATCAGTCTCTCATATCTGCAGCCTGAGAGCAGATCGTTCCTCTGCATACCAACAACAAATGATTTAGCACCGCGAACGTGAGGTATTTTCCGTTTCAGTCAAACCGATCTGCTTCTTCTTTGTTTCAAATTTAACAATTTAATATGTCGGTTTATTCTTTTCTTGTTTACAATCAAAGAGATTTTAGTGAGAATTTCAGAACTTGTCTGAGTTTACAGCAAATTCATTATACATCTATACTGATTTACTGTATTCAAACAACAATATATTTAATTAAAATGACATAAAGCGTAGTGCAAATATAAATACTCAATGTGATGTTGTCCAGGCATGTCAACCAAGACAGCTCGACCCAAGACAGCCTTGCCACTGTGGAGCTTAGAGACCTCTTCTTGAACTCTCTCCTTGTTGTGGTGGAGTGATTTGAGTGCCTCAATAATCCCAGGAGCTATGTTGTTTGGAGCTAAATTCAGTTCATCTTTATTTCTATAGCTCTTTTACAATGTAAATTGTGGCAAAGCAGCTTAACATAGAATATTATAGTAAATTGAAACTCTGTCAGTTCAGTTTTCAGAGTTTAAGTTCAGTTTAGTATAGTTCAGTGTGGTTTAATTTTCACTGCTGGAAGTCAACTACACTCAAGGGCAAATCCATTGATGCGCAGTTCCACCATGCAAGCCAGTGGCGACAGCGGTGAGGAACAAAGAAAGAAACCAGGTTCAGTTGAGCATGACCATTTTTTTGCGTCCCAAGGCAAAAGGTTTATAGGTTTATAGGTGTGCTGCAGCCCATGCAGACGTCTAAGCTCCAGTCAGTCAACGGGTGCTTTGAGCACTCCTATCCAGGTGAGAGCAGCGTACGTCGGACAGTTCATCAAGGATCTACCGCTTTATCTCATCTCACTATCATTGTTAAATGTGATATATAAATCATCTTGTCTCTATCTAACGACTCTTTGGTCTTTTGAATCTATTACTTGTCCTCAGGTAACCTGTTTTGGCTGAGTGCAAAGATAAGTTAATATATCAATTGATGTAACCACGTACAGTGATTTTGCACATTTGACTGATTGCGTGCCTTTATTTCTTATATTGTATAAACTTATTGTATTATTGATTGCCCTTATTGATTACTAAAACTGATAGAGACAGGTTCTGTTTTGTTATAAATATACATACAGTGAAGAAGATAGTTGCTACATGATGCCTTAACATTTTTGATGTCTGTTGTTAATATCAAAATGAAAATGGGCAGTTCCTTATATCATGGTTTCATTTTATTATTAAGATAGTAAAACAACATAGCCAGGGTGATGTGAATTAGGATATATTAAGTATACTGTTCCCTTTGAAGATTTACAAAACATGTGGTCAGGAGTTTGTTTTCCATATAAAACTTGCAAAGTTCGAACTTACAAGGAAAGGATGCAAGTCTGAACTTTGTGTATTTAATATTGAAAAAAAGCCCCAATCAGATAGACGAATGTTTACAGCCACAACTCCATTTTCAGACATCTCCGTTTTTCTCCATCCACACTGACACGGAGCAGCAGCTTTTTAAAATGAAAATGGCCTCTTCAGCATTTCCAAAATGCTCTGTTTTGGGGGCTCGAAAACTCTAGGGTAGTGTGGCAAACCATAGCAAAAGTTAAAACAAAAACGTATTAGTGTAAACGAGCCAAAGAGCAGTTCAAAAACCCCTTATGAGTACAATAAAATTGAGGACTGTGATGTTGCCTGAAATGGTGCAATAAAATTGAGGACTGTGATGTTTCCTGGAATGGTGCAATAAAATTGAGGACTGTGATGTTGCCTGTAATGGTGCACTCAGGGCCTCACCTTTGAGCCAGGTCTGGGGTTGAGGCTGGCAAATAAACACTTGGTGTCTGGTTTATTTCCTACAGTACCTGGCTGGGCTCAGCCCACCTCCAGGAGAAGCAATGTGGATTGAGCAATGGTCAAAGACCAGGGCCATGACGATCTGATTCTTGGACACATGAATCAATGCAATTATGAAATGTATTAGGAATAGCGATTATTAAACCATAAATAGCAATTTTGTAAGAAACAGGATCCATTTTCTTTACACTCCATGACAACAGAAAGAGATATGCACCTTTAAATGAACCAAAGAGAGTTGATTAAATAAAAAACAAGTAGAAACACCAGTATGCATTATAACAATCTAGTTTTGAGTTCATTTTCCTGTAATAAGCATGGAGAGTATATGTTATGTTGTTTTTTACATAAATTGTTTTTAATGAAAAACACATTTTTACAGATGTACTAATGCTAGCTACTTATGCTTGTCAAAATTCTTTAACCATTTTCGCTTTCTCTGTGTTATAGATTCCATATGTATAATGTGGATGAGAAGAATCCAGGCTTTAATGAAACAAGAGCTTGTTATTACACAGCTCAGATAATTTGTGGGCTTGAGCATTTGCACCAGCACAGGATTGTGTATAGAGACCTCAAGCCAGAGAATGTACTCCTGGATGATGCAGGTGAGAAACACAGTGATGCAAACTTACTAACTGATAACCTTTAATCTCTTACGCTATCCTTACAGAACGTTTTTTTGTTTCTTTGTTTTAGGACATGTGCGTCTGTCTGATCTTGGTTTGGCTGTTGAATTACCACCAGGAAAAGACAAAACACAGGGATATGCTGGGACTCCAGGTCAGAAAACTTTCAGTTCCTATATTATAGGGGCTGTTGCACATCAAGTTAGCGGTCGGGTGTTGGGCTTCATCGGTCTGGCTAGTTAGTGTGGTGTGTTCCACAAGTTGACTCTTGTCGGGTTCATGTTAGATTGTGTTGGACTGATTCAGGATGTCAAACTGGCATCGGACCAACAAACACCAGAGCATTGCTAGTTTAGGAAAGTTGTAATTGTTAGGGTTGTCTGGGTTGTTTGAGAGTGTTTTTAAAGTATTAGCACAATGTGCATCTAAAAATGTCAAAGAAAAAGTTTTATTTTGTTTTACTTAGTTAAGTTGCAAGACTAAATCCCAATTTTTTATATTTCTGTGTCAAGTGCATGCGTATGGTCTGGTGCAGCCTTCGAGCAGTGACATACCCCTTGCTGTGTACATATGTACTGGCACAGACTGATATACAGTATTTCAAGTGTTCATTTATTTTAATTTTGGTGACAAATAACAAAAACCCCAAATTCAGAAAATTAGAATATTGTGAAAAGGTTTAGTATTGAAGAATGCAAGAAGCACTGACTTGGCTTGTGCTGTATCACAACATACAATTTGAGTAGTCCAAGAAACGTGAAAATAGATTTTGTGGAGGTGAAGCAGAGCCTTTACTTTCTAAAATCACATGGAAAATTAAAGTTGCGCCACCAATTTCAACATGCTTCAGGGCTTGCAACCAATCAATCAACTGTACTCTGAGGATCCACCACTGACAAACTGTAGCTCTGATACAAGTTTTAGGTCCCACTTTATATTAAATTTCCTTAACTACTACGTACTTGCATCAAAAAAATAAATACAATGTATTTACTGTGTTCATAATATATTTGAGAACACTTGTGGTGCTCTTGGGTTGGGATAGGGGTAGGGTTAAAGACAAGTTTGGTGGTATCGGTACGTTTAAGGGTGGGTTAATGTGTAAAGGATGGTCAACAGTTTATTTACAAATGTAATTACAGAGATTAATTACAGATGTAATTACATACAGGTATTTAATCAAACGTAAAAACATGTATCTACACAATATGTACATTGTAACTAATCATTAATTTCTGTGTAAGTGCGTATTAGTTAAGACCGCTTAATATAAAGTGGGACCAAGTTTGATTTATGAAGGCAATAGCCCCACATAACTGCACTACAAAATGCACTACAGTATTTGGTTGCTCTGTGTTTGTTTAAGGTAATTAATTTATCAACTTAATTTGGTAATTTAAGACAATGAATATCTTAGCATCATGCTGACATGACTATATTATTAACAAATAAATGTGATAGTACTACAAAGTTGAATATTAATTTTAAATATTAAACTTTTAGAATATTGTTCCAGTCTTAAAAATAACTTTAAAATCATAACTATTATATATGTTTTTAATTATGTATTTTTTTAATATGTGATACATTTAGCTTTTCACTATTCTTTAATTAATAGAAATATGATTAAATCGTTTTAATATACTGTACTATATCTACTATGCTATATTACTATAGTACAATAATTATAAATCAGCACAACTGTTTTAACACTGCTTTCTAAAAAGATTTCTTATCCTATGACCCCATCTTGTGGACAACCTATAAGTATCGCAACCTTATTCTGTAACCTTTCCTCTTTTTTAATCCCACACTATGGGTGAAACCTTTTAAGATATCTAAAATATTTCAATTATATCTAGATGCAGCTTTGACGATGCAAACTGAGATTTCATATGTCAGAGATGCAAAGTCAGACATAATGCACTCATTGGAGCTAGTGACGTCACTGTGAGGGGTAAGGTTAAAGTTGGGGTTAGGTGAGTGCATTAAAAAGCATTGGATGCAGCTCAGATTGCAACTGCACCAAGTCTGCATCCAGACCCAACTGCATCTGCAACTGCATCCAGTCTGCATTGTGTCTGTGGTTACTGTAGTTAATTTATTTAGACAATTTATTTTATTTAGTTACTGTAGTTAATTTATTTAGACAAAAGGTGGTGCTAGAGAGCCCCACAACCCCACTGTAACGACAGGGAAGTGACACTGACAACAGAGGTGCGGATCCAAATGCAGGTTTATTAGCGAGGTCAGGTAAGCAGTGGTCAACACAGGTGCAAACAGATGTATACAGGCAATCCAGAATCGTACACTGTTAGACATTTCTGTAATTTGCACAGTTATTTACTGTATTTCACCCAGCATAATACTGCAGATTCTTTTTACAGTTAATAACTGTTTTTTCCTTTGCATTATGGGAAATTTCTATGATGCCAAACACCACATACAGCGATCTACCGTATTTTTAAAAAAATCGTGTATACTACTGTATTTTCCGCAACGGCTTTAGCGCCACCTGGCAGCAATTTGGCATTCTGCACAACAGGATTACTTTTGTTTGAGGACCGGAGGAGCGCGGCGAAATTCCATAGGACATCTATTAAAATGCCTGAAGAATTTACTGGATTAACAAACGTATGGTAAGCTCAGTTAGTGTTTCATTTCACCTACTTTTTTGTGAGTTTATTGAAACGAGTGAACAAGTAAGGTTTAGCTAAAATTGGCTAATATAACATTAACATTTTCTGGTGTGGAGTTAACTTGCCAGATTGAGAAACTTAACGTTTACATGCAATTTAGTTATCCATTGTATGACATAAAATACTTATTTTGCGATTTAAATAGGAACCAGTGTTGCCGCGGATTTTGTCTGAGGGGGGAACCTGTGATGCTGACGGACATAAGGACAAACACAACTGAAAAACAAATTTTCTTTGACGGAATACCAAATATTCAAGGTAAGGTTAAAATTACAACACTCAAATTTGTTTTAAGCACCTCTGTGTTTAACCATATAACGTTAAGTGTTTGCTTGGCGACATTCCCTGAAGCAGTCCTGAGCCAAGTCCATAAAGTGTTTAGCATAACATTACGCTAATGTTGACGTTAAGCGTTTTCTGCTTATAGAAATTCATTTAAAAAAAAACTTGTTATACAGAGCTTAATTTACGCCAACAACAGAGGAAAACAATTTTGTTTAAAAAATATTCACATTAAATGCTTTCTGCTATCAAAAGAATGAGCTGTTACTCAGCGTCAACAGGAATATCACAACAAGCTGGGTGGGAAAACTCGTAACGTTATTATTCACTTATTCTCTTAAGGAGAGCTCGTTTTTACAGCATAAAGTGTTTACTCTAAGTGAAATTTGATAGAAATTTGTTTTCCGCCGATGGTTGTTAGGGTGTGTCACGTTAAGCTGTTTTCTTACAATGCATGGGGAAAAAACTACGACAGCACAATATTTTTTATATTGAAAGTAAACTTCGATGACTGGAATTTAGCTTACTGCGGTCATTGCGGTAACGCTAACTTAATCCAGGTTAAGCCATTTTTTGTAACAGACTTCTGTGGGACAGCTTAAAGGCATAGTTTTCATTTCAGATCAGGTTTATTTATTACACACACACACACACACACACGCACACACACACACACACACACAGTATCTTACATTAACCATTTGTTGAAAATAATCATAAATAGCATTGCAAGTTAGTGTAGATTATATATCATTACATATGTATTTTTAGATTTATTGTTTTAGATTTCATTTGTTGGATTTGAGGTTTACTCTATTTTTTAATTAATGTATAAACTATATAGGCTTATTTGGTCCAAATGTAGCTTTTTTATGTGAACAGTTTTTTTTATTTACTTAACAAAGAGCACTTTCATATTTTACATTTAAATTAACATGTGTGATTTTTATTTCTTTTTTAGATGTGAACCAGCACTACTGTAATACAGTTCTTGTCTGAAAAAGGAAACAACATTTTGAAGGACATCTTGATCATCCCAGTTTGTGCTTTTTTTTTTTTAAATTGAGGTAAAAAAAAAGACATTGTGTGGAGGTTTTGGGGGTAGCATTATGTATAGCTGTAAGCATTGTAGTCACCACACCCCCAACTTTAAGACCTTTTGTGCCCATGCAAAAATGCATAGAAACTCTGCTAACTCCAGGTTTTTATGTGGCATAGAAGACTCTCCTGGCAACTTCAGAACTTTTCTGCATTAAAGTCTAGAGTGAGATCATCCTTTGCTTTCCCACATATCTAGAAAACACAGGAAATCATTTGTAGCTGAGTCACAAAAAGAGGACTCCATTTTCATGTTGGCTGATGTAAGTAGACAAATAGTTTTGTTAATTAGATGTGAAAATGTGTTATTTATTTTATTTTATTTCAAGTATGTTGGCTTTTTGTGTGTGTTTTTTAAGCAAACGGCAACAAAAAACATCCATTAAAAAAGACATGAACTTGCCAGCCACTCCAATGCTGATAATGCTTGGTAGGAGGAGACTTTCCTTACATTTTAAGAATAGTTAGTGTTTTCTGTTTGGATATGCCTTTTAAAAGTGGTCTTTGTACTTGTTTTTTTCAGGGCACACTTTCCTCGCTTCGACCAAATGGATGGTGAGCATCGAGGGAAAGGTGGCCTACAAACATTTGAGATTTGCAGATGCACTTTCTGTATTCTTTGCCTGCTTCTATGTTTGTAACTTAGAATACCAGGAGCCAGCCTGTGCGACACTGGAACTTATCCAACGGTAAGAGCACCTTTTTATTTCTCAATATATTTCTGTTATTTCAAATGTATTTTTACATGTTTCGTTTGTAGTTGCCAGTTGAATTATAAAAAAAAACCTTATGTTTCCATTATTTTTATCAAGCCATGTAGTGGGTTTTATTTGACTTTGTAAACACAATATTGAGCAGATTGAGGATTGTCTTGGGGTCTGACGTTTCGGATTTCATGTTCCCTTTCATGTTCCATAAATCCAGAGGATGGTACTAAATGCACTGCAGCAACTGGAATGAGCTGTAAGACAGGAGAAGTTGTGAAGAGGAAAACAACTACCATCAACAACAGAGTCTCATCCTTTCTTTGCCAACTAACTGAGTTTAAGTAGAAGAACTTGGATTAGGTAAGACATTTTTAATAGGTTTATTATGGATAAAATAATAAAAACATCAAGTTAAATTTAGGCTTGCCGCGATAGACGGTGTTGACGGTGTTACCGGTTTTAAGACGCAACACCGGTGACATCACTTTTCCACCGTGACACCGTCCCCATATATATATATATATATATATATATATATATATATATATATAT
>CAIGQQ010005973.1:715331-717170 GCA_903798035.1 Danio albolineatus | reverse complement strand
ATATATATATATATATATATAATTATTATTATTATTATTATTATTAAAGTATTTGTTCATGCAGCAAGAATGAGGCTGCCAAAATGGGAAATGCACTTAAAAAAATCGACCGCAGAAGTCAGAGGAACAGGTGCAGTCATCAATTAGTGATGCATTTAAGCGGTGCACAAAATATTATATTTCTCTAAAACTGCTATTCTACGAGCCTACAACCGTATCCGTGATGCGCTGCAACAGGCCATTTCCACCAGTCGAGTATTTTTCACTTACAACAGATATGTGGTCGCTAACTTTCCATTTCATGGAATGGACACAATGCCTCCAACCTGAACCTATATCTGTGCCCAGCACTATTGAGAAGACAGAGAAACCCCGCACGGACCGTGCCCTTTTTGCTGTAAAGGATTCAATTCTTTTTTACGGAGCCGAACAAAATCATGACGCCACAGTTGGACGAGCACAAACACACAAAAATAATTCGTATATTTTTCTTGGAAAAAAATACCTTTTTGAAACGAATTTCGTTAGCAATAATTTGTTTCTTAATTGTTCTGTATTTTTCGTTGGTCAGTGAACTACTAGAAAAAAAGAATAACGAATAACCTTTGCGGTGATGCGCTTATGTCCGCTATGTCAAGTCCGCTATATGCAAACATGAGTTGCCGTGAGGTTGTGTTTGGTTGTTGAATAAAATAGCCTAAATTAAATTAAAGTTAAATATTTATAGTTTCAGAGAATCCTATATTATACTGTCACTATTAATGAAATATTTGAATAAGCAGGACAGGCTTTTACGATGTAGCTATTAAACAGACTCTGTTGAAAGGATTATAGCAGTGGCACCAGCAGAAGTACGGGCGTGAATAAATGCCGCTTAAATAATTGAAATTGATTATTAAACAGTATACACTACACATACCTTTCAACCCTCACGTATTTCCCGGGATTCTCCCGTATTTTACAGTCGTTCTCCGACGGG
Source organism: Danio albolineatus (assembly GCA_903798035.1). Classification (NCBI taxonomy): domain Eukaryota; kingdom Metazoa; phylum Chordata; class Actinopteri; order Cypriniformes; family Danionidae; genus Danio; species Danio albolineatus. The sequence continues at coordinate 716,191 of CAIGQQ010005973.1, read as the reverse complement.
TGTCAATAAACATTAAAGAGCCGATCCTCCCTATACGCAACCCATACCGCTGAACCACCAGCGCCGCCCCTTCTTCTTAAATGTGAATCTTTTCTGTGCTTTCGTTTTATTAAGCAATGTAACACTTTAGAATAAACATAAAAACGGCGGGATTCCCTTTCCTTTTCATTACAGGTGCCGTCGCTCCTCCTGTGCAATCCTCAGTCAAAACAGTCATAAAGCGGTGCGTGACTGTCAGCTGACGCGTCCATAGTGATAAACCGACGCTGTATTCTGTACACTCGATTAGAAGCAAAGTGAAAGTGGATACTGGGTTTTGGGTGCGTGTTTGAACAGACATATACACATGAAACATCTAAAGATGTCGATCTTAATGGTTAACTAATTTTGTCTTAAATGAGCATAAAACGTTAGGAAAGCAATCGAATGCCGTCATTATAACTATAGATGTAAACTTATGTTATTTATAACAGAGACACCTGTTATTTAATGTAATCAAACAAAAAATCTAAATAAATGATTCATTCACTGCTCTTTATTCAGAATGTGTAAGATATACAGTGAAGAAAAGATTAATACGATTTGATAACTTGATTCTATTTCTTTCATTGATCATTTTCTTGTCGGCTTAGTCCCTTTATTAATCCGGGGTCGCCATTCTATTTCTTTATAATAAAAGATTTTTTTTTCTAAACTATTTGCTAATGTATTCTATACATTAAAAATAAGATCCTTTATTTTCACACCCCAATGCTGACAGGTATGACTACAATATTTTGACAAAGCAGGAAAGAATGAGAATAAATAAAGGTGTGCGTTTGTGTGATTTAAAGTGTGCATGTGCTTGCATGGTAGGAGAT
>CAIGQQ010005973.1:687831-710331 GCA_903798035.1 Danio albolineatus | reverse complement strand
GAAAGGTAAAAAAAAAATTGTCTTTTGTTTTCATTCTGTTGCAATAGTTGTTGCGTTAGTCATTTTAAAAGCAGTGTATATGTGTGTTTCTGCATGTGTTAATCTTGCTAATTTGGACAAAACATTTTTAGAGCATCAAATGATGGATAAGTCAATCCATAAAACATCCAATGGAAAACCTACAATTCCACAGAAACCCATACTTCCACCAAAACCAAACCTTAAAATTTTACACAAGACAAGCCAATTTGCTTCTTCTAGCAGAGTGGCTCAGGCTTTGCATAACTTTGAACCAGGAGTGGACAATCAAGTGGCATTAAACTACTCGAGGAAAGACAGAAGATACTCTAAAGATATAAGCCAAGATGAAAAGCGTTTGGGGGTTGAAGCTAGATTGCCATGTCCTACCTCAACAGACGACAAGGCATTGGATATATCCTCATTTAAGAAAAGTGAACATAGAGAATTAGAGGACAAACTGATGGCAGATGAAATAAATCTTCAACTGGCAGTGGATGCAGGTCGTTCAGGTATAGTGAAATTTCTGAAATCTGTCTCAAACATGATTATGCTTTATAGTGTATATGTCTAAAAATATGAAACGGAGCTGAAATGCTGATGCTGGTTCCCAGCTATTGTGACCTAATTCGTTCATTAATTTTCTTGTCGGCTTAGTCCCTTAAGAGTAATCATAATTTATTTATTTAAAATTCTAATTGTTGAAATAAGTATTGAAATATTTTGGAAACATATTAAACCAAAAAAACAAACAAACAAACAAACATTTCTAAAGATTTGGCAGATGTTTTAAATTAGTTTGTGATGAAATTTTGTGTTGTAAATAATACATATTTTAAATAATAATAAAAAACTAATTTTAAAAAATCCAGCATAATTTGCAAAGATGATAAATATGTGCTGTTCACTGAATTACTGGCTAGTAGAAGTATGAAATCTTTCAACTGCAGGATACATTTTGGTTTGACCAATTATTCCCAAATGTCACAAATCTACTGTTCCCTTTCATGATCAGTTATAATTTTTGTTAACTAGATCATGAAATCGTGGGGAAAAAAGTGTGCATTTTGTCTGGGCCTGTGACAGATTAATTAATCACCCCAATGTTCTTTCCCTTAGCTCCTGATGGCAGTGAAGTGAATAACTCTGTAATTGGTGACTCAGAAAATTATCAGGATTCAACAGCACCAACTACCATGTCAGATGAGAAACACTGCCATTGCGTTTGCCACCTTCAAATGCCCGGTATGAAACTGGTCTGGGTACCTCTACAGGAAGAGAATAGCTACCTGGATACAGTCAGTGAAAAGAGCAATATACATCAAAACAGTGGAGGACAGAGAACTGAACTTCAAAAAAAGGAGGGTGTTTTACACCTAAACAGTAATGAACTTGAAAAGCTGGAGAATGAAACCTCTCACCATTCAAAACCCCAAGCAGTACCACCATGCATAAATTGCCAAAGCTTTCTATTTCACCACAGCCCTCACAAGTTAGCATCAAAGAGATTTGTATATGCTGATGAGCCAATTCAAAACCTCTCAAAACCCCCACTACCTCCTAGGACTTATCAGTCCTCCAAGTATCAAAATATTAAACAATATGCACCACTTCAGCATAGTGACGCCAATATATACTTGGATCTTTTGCCATCAAAAGACAACATACTTACCACACCACCTGTCCCCCCTCGACCTCTTCCTCGGCCTCCTCTGCACCCCACAAGCAAACAAAAAACAGAAAAACGGTCTTCTCAGTCATCACTGGCCTGTGTGATCTCTCTTAGAGGAGGCTATCTACCAGTTAGAAACATCAGCTCCTGTAAGACTGGAAGATTGCCAAGTTCAACAGGTGAGCACAGAAAAATTCACAAATATTGCATTCAAAAAATAAGTGCAGCACAGAAATCAATTTCATTAGAAAGTTTGTTTATAATTTTAATATTTAACAAGCAATTTTTTTTGTTAAGCAAAACATCGTAGCCAACACCAATGTTTATCTGAGAACATGTGAAAATTATATTTGCCAAAATCAGAGCAAATATCTGCTTTAAGATTCTTTATTCAATACTAATAGTAAATCAGACGTTTTCTAGTTTTCTAAAAAGTTCATATTTGTTTTCCAGCTGAGAGTTATGAAAATGCAGAAGGTTGGGAGTCCATAGACAAAGAAGAGTAAGTATGCAACATGCATACGTTGTTTTTAAAAACTTGAGTGAATATGCAGTAATTTTTGGAGTTTTTTCAAAGAGTTTATCGAATTATATTTTTCGTGCAGTTAGATGTAGTTGACTGTATTATTAATTTATTTTTTGCTTCACCAGTATTTTTAATTTATTGTAAACAAAACACTTTTTTTAGATTGTGTGCTAATTTATAATGAAATTATATTCAAAGTTGCTATTTTGTTAATGCACAATTGTTATGTATTGTTCCAAACTGGAAGTGACACAGAAATTGAAAAAATACCGTTACTGAAATATGTTAAATGTGTAGTTTATTGTCATGTATCTTTAGTCTTATGACTCCCTATCCCAAATCTTTCATGGTTTTCAATATATTTATTTTCATCTACTTCAACTAGATCTTGTACTATGCTTAGTCTAAATAAATACCTGAAAATTCTATATTTGCCCTCTTCAAATCTGAAAAATAAATAAATAAATCACTGCCAGAGATGAGCAAAAATGCATGAAAAATTATTCCATTACAAATCGCAAAGCATATTATGAAAAAAAAATCTATACACAATTTTTCTAATACACTGTGGCCAAAATATTCAGCAGCTCTAAAAAAATTAAATGAAGTGAAATGCCATATCCCATAGAATATTTTTACAATTTATAGCACACAAGGGTAAGCACAAACACAAGAGTCCAACAATGGATTTCTACTGTACAGTAGTATATGTGAAGAACACAAAGACCAAATTCCATCATTCTTCCTCAAAGGGTAAAAGCAACTTGTTGTAAAATATGCAAATATGCAAAATATATGGTGCTATGAGAAAGTAGATAAACTGAAAATTCGAATTTTCAAAATTTCCAATTAGGTCAATGATTTAAAAGATCCAGACAAATTGGGATTAGTTATGGATCTGCTGCAAAGAGTTTCCATTGGGTGTTGGGGTCAGAAAATCTCAAACAAACAAAGATGCCAGAGAAAGAAAGAAAGAAAGAAGAATTTAACTCCACTACTATATTTAATCCAGTTGTCATACTATATCTTCAAACATTATTGCTATATGGTCAGACAAAAACAAAGAAAAAAAAACAGACACTTATTGCACAAATGAATAAAAGTGTACCCCTATGTGTCCACAGTTAAGGGTACTGCTGAATTTGTAATGTTTTTTTAGAATTTTCTTTATTTTCTTCAGAGTAGGTAGACAGTTAAGTAGCCCTTATTGTGTTATTTAAAATATCTTCCATACAGTTTGTAACACAGCTCTAAGTGAATGAAAACATCCAGCTGATGTTTGAATTTGAAAGTGCACCATGTTTAAAACTGTTAAAAAAAGATTAGAATTGTCTTGGTTTCAAGTCTTTAGCCATTTCATGTTGACTTATATATGAAACATTCTCATAACTGGAACCTGCAGTTCCCTTCAAACTCTAGCAGAGTGCGAGGGATGGGATTGATTGTGACTTAAGATGAGTGATCACTGATCACCGTGAAATGGTTCGAGAAGCATGTTGTGAGGAATAAATGGTTAAAGTTAATCTTCACAACAATACCAGAATATAGCAAGCCATTCTTGTGCTGTGTTTGGTTTTGTTTGTTGATCATTTTTCTGATGATCAATAACCTAACCTGCAATGTGAGATTCGTCGGCCATTTGTTATTAGAGGAAGAATCAGTGAGCAAAGACTATAAAAGTATGGTTCCTTTCTATTAAGTATCCTTTCTTCCACACTTGTGTGATTAAAACAGTTGCCTCCTTATATTTTCTCTCTTACAAAAAATGTATTTAATTGTGTGTTGTAGCTTGTAATTACTCCACACAGCTCTATTTCTCTAGTTAACTCTTTATGGGGCTATTCACATATTGAATCTGCATGGAAAACACAAGGTGTGCTGCTTCCTTTACCAGTTTAGGTGCGTTACTGAGCTCAAGATCCCCTGGCATTTGTTGTTGCTGTGGCCACAATCAGCTGTTCTTATACAGATGTAGACATTACAGATGTAATTTTTATAATAGTTTTGTCTATTATTACCACTGTGATAATTAAGAATAGAGCAATATGCTGGTGTTTAACTGCATTTGCTTCAATGCATTCATGCTTGTTGTGCATTTCTTTCCATCTTACGCTGAACACAGTTGACAACAGAGGTGTTGGGATCCTGTGGTCACGTGGGTTTTCTCCGGGTGCTCCAGTTTCCCCCACAAGTTCAAAGACATGTGGTATACAGTAGGTGAATTGGCTAGGCTAAATTGTCCATAGTGTTTGAGTGTGAATGAGTGTGTATGGATGTTTCCCAGAGATGGGTTGCAGCTGGAGGGGCATCCACTGCATAAAACATATGCTGGATAAGTTGGCAGTTCATTCCGCTGTGGCGACCCCAGATTAATAAAGGGACTAAGCCGAAAAGAAAATGAATGAATGAATAATAGGGGCTCTTAAAAAGCACAGCATGGGACATTATGTCATGCTATTGTACCATTCTATTCTATCATGCTATTAATCCTTACAGCAAATACTAGAGGCCTTGCAATGGGCCATGGCTGGATCTTCTGTGATGACAATTATTTAAAACAAATCTCATAAAAATCTACTCAAAAGTGCATCACTATGTGTTACAAAAGTATGGTTCTGTCATTGTCATCCCAGTACCCTAACCTATTGAAATTGTATAGGTAAAATGAAGAGGAAAGAGCACCAACATTGACTGAGAAACCATAAGATCCATAAGAAAAAAAAATGTAAAATCGGATCAGGAGTCTCTCTACTCTTCATCAGATATTATAGGAGAAGATTTAGAGCTGATTTCTGTGAAAAGTAAAAAGTTGAAATATTACTGAATAAAATTGTGCCACTGTTTTGACCAACACGTACAGTATTGGAGAAAAATATTGACTTAATACTGTTTTCTCACTAATTCAATTTATTCAGTTTCTATGAAACGCAGCTTTTTTTGTGATTTTTTTAAATTGAAAGATAAACAATACATAATTATTTTCACAGCTTTCTTTGCTTATATTTACCATGTGTACAGTATATCACAACTGCAAATTAGGATTTTCTTTATGTTCTCAACTGCTCACCTGAAACATAATCAACTGTATTTAATGTAGTATGGTTGAAAAGAATAGAATAAGGGATTGATTGCTTATTGCATCATGCATCCGTACCAGAGCAAGATATGCTCAAATGCAGAACCACAGTGCTATACATACATCAGTTTCAGGACAGTAGCTTCAGTCCAGCAGCCCAAAACAGAAGTTTGATTGGCTCATCTAACTTGCCACACCACTAGCCTCAATGTCACTATAAGACTAAAGGTGCCACCATAACGGATACCTAATTCACCCCAATCACTAACCCTAAACTTCCTATAATCTCCAGTACAACATCCAGTCTGAGATGAAAAACTACAAAACTAAGAGGTCCCAGCAAGGGCCTTCATGCTCCTCTGCTGACAACAATGACAAATGAGGATATTTAGCTCCCAAAATTGTCAATAGAAAAAAGTTAGGTGAAGTTACTGTAGCTAACATTAGCTAGAAAACTGTCACTCCTCAACTAACAAGAATATTCTCATGTTTAGAGCAGTACAGGTATTTGCTATATTCTTCCATTTTATAACATCAAGCAAATTACCCAATACAGTATGTTTTTAACAATTATTGGGTATCATGTCCTTGTTTTTTCCCAGATCTGATTCAACGTCTCAACTTTATCTATTTAAATCTTGCCCAAACTATATTTTGTAGCCCTATTAAGCTTTGTTATCCTAGTTCTAGTGCAGAGAACAACAATCTATGTTTGATAAAGTATTTTAAATACAATTTTTCAAAGTATTGTATTAAAATACATCTGATTACTTTTTTCTGGGCTAGCAAAATACAAATGCCAAAATACTCAAAATTTATTTAATACATATTTTCAATACATATACTGCCCATCTGTTCTCACTGCTGGCTAAAACGTTTGATTAAAATTAAAATACTTTTTTTCTTTAATCAAAATATTTATAAAAAAAAACTTTTTTTGTCTTAAAAAAATAAACAAAAAAACAAAAAAGTACCTTGTGACCTATTGCTTTAGAAGACATGTCATTTGCAGAAAGTGTGTGTGTGTGTTTTCTTTACTAAGAAATGAAGTGCTATAGATGGCTGGAGAAACTCCGAACAGTATTGTTAAAGGGGCAAACACCCAGACCTTTACAACCTGTTAAATCTAGGAATTTGTTGCCAGGTGTAGTAATTGTGGCTTTCATATAGGCTGTCTGACAATAAAGGAAGCTCACGGAGGATCTCCAGTGACTGGGAGCCAAACAGTGACTATGGTGAGATTCTTTCAGTGGTGAGCAGTGCCTTTTTTAACCAAGCATGCAAGATTATATGTCATAGATGATAAAGAATGAATAAACTTTCTTGACATAAAAAGTAGCTATATATTGCCATTTCTATTTCAAAATGCACATTAAACAATGTGAAGAAAGCTAATTTTATGATGTGATCTTTCTTGCAGTGATTATGGATTTTTAAATTTAGAAGCAGTCATTTTAAATTCCAACTTAATCCTAATCAGAGTTTAGTGGGACTGAAAACTGTTGTTGGATTCACTGCTCATTGCTGTTCATTGCTTAAAATGGGTGAATAATACACCGATGCCACTGTTCAGATCGGATCACAATATTGAAGCAATGGCATAGTTTGGTTAAGGTTTGATTGACTTTTGACTTAATAATAGCAATGATTAAATTTAGTCATTTTATTAACTTTTACATTTTTATTAATATATACATATCATACACCAGCTTTACATGTTTCTGTTTAGTGCAATGAGCTGATCTGGGTAAACTAAAATTTAAATATTACCAAAATTTAATAGAGCAGATTAGTCTGAAATAAACATTCTGATTTGAAGATTGTTACAATCTTAATTTAATGTACATTATGTTCAATACCATTTCTTTGCATCTTTTATCTTCTTTTTAAATAACCAAACATTCTCAAACACATTTTGTCACCCCCAGAACCTCTATATCAAATCTACCAGGCTAAGCTCTCGAAAGAAGCCAGTCGGATCCAAACTGATAGTCCTGATTGCAACAGGAGAAGTGTTGGTGAAACCCTGGGCCTTGAGGGTCCTGGAAGCTTGGGAGTGGTTGGCACCCAAACAAAAAGAGGTCCTGAAGAAATTACACTCTGGCAGGACTTACCAGTGGTGAAGGAAAGTGGAATGTTACACAAGCTAACTCGCACTGAAAAACAGAGACAAGAGGTGAGAGAAGTTTTCTTGTAAAGAAGTTGTTGTAAAGTTCAACTTTAGTTGTTACATACATTTAATTGTTAAATGTGTTTTTAGAGCATGTTTGAAGTTCTCACCTCTGAAGCCTCCTACCTGCGCTCCCTTCGGGTTCTGAAGGATCATTTCCTAGGGTCACGGGAACTTAATGAAACTCTGGTCATTCATGATAGGAAAGTCCTCTTCTCCAACCTCCTGCAGGTCTATGAAGTTAGCGAGAGGTGAGTACACTCTTAAAACAAACGGTTCTATATAGAACCAAAAATGTTTCTATCAAGCGCTTCATATATGGAACCCCAAAAAGGTTCTATTTAGAACCATTTTAAGGGTTCATTAAATAGAACCCCAAATGGTTCTTTGAATTCAAGTTAGATGGTTCTATTTAGAACCATTTAAGGGTTCTTTTTATTTATTATTGAATTATTGTTACTTATTAATGAATAAAAAAATAAAACCCAATCCAGACAATTCAAATTGTTTAAATTTATTCAATTCATTATACAAAATATTTTTAAAATAATATTTAAAATTGCACCTCTGCATACTTTGCATTGGATGGCAGATCTACCTTAACAGTTTAATGGCATTCAACAATGTAATTGTAATGATTTCACTTTTATAAGCTTTTTTACTCTTTGAGCAAATACAGTACTCACTTTCACACATCTCTAAAAGGAAGAGAAATATATCACAATGCAGATAGAAACAATACACAAACAATCAAAGTATCTATTAAATAACACTACAAATTCAAAAAGTTGATGGTACATGTATGTATTGGTCATGGCAACATCCATTTTCATACATAATTTTTAATGAAAAACATTGCAAAATGATTAGACAAAACACTGGAAACTGCCATTCCACAACCACAGCATGTCCATGTCTGTCAGCCTCTCTTATAACATAAATTGTCCATGGGTGGCACAGTGGCTCACTGGTTAGAACTGTCACCTCACAGCAAGCAGGTCACTGGTTCGAGTCCCGACTGGGTCAGTTGGCAATTCTGTGTGGAGTTTGCAAGTTCTCCCAGTGTTCTTCGGTTGACCCCACAGTCCAAAAGCATGTGTACGGTATAGGTGAATTGGCCATAGTGAGTGAATGTGTGTAGATGTAATAGAGAGTATATGGGTGTTTCCAAGTGCTGGGTTGTGGCTGGAAAGGGCAGATTAATTGGTGATTCATTCCACTGTGGTGCCTCTGATAAATGAGGAAGTCAAAGGATAGCGAGTGAGTGTTGTCCATTGTAATGCTGACACTTCAAGCCTACAGTTGGTGGAATCAGGAGAGCTGTTGAATCCTGGATGGCGTAGGACCTTTGGATTTCTGTAAAACAATATTTTAATGTTGAGTACTTTTAACCAATTAACATAAGTCATCAAATAGAATTACAGTTATAATTAATAAAATTAAAGTGTGTGTGTGTGTGTTTGGGGGATATAGGATATAATATAGGGTGTAGTTACCTTCTGCGGTTTCCTTTGCTGGTCCAATGAGACTGTCATGGAGCACTTCCTTTTTTCCTTCCCTTTTTTGGGCCATTTCTTTTAAAGATGCTTCTGTGTTCTTCACCAAGTCTTTCTATGCAGCATCCTAAATGCAAAAAAAACATTTTGTTTACTTCATGTGTAAGTTTCCAAATGACACATTTTTAGCAATACAAATTTCTTAAAGTCGTCATGAACTCAAAACTATTTGGCACACAATGTAACAGTGTTTACTCACAAGCTGTGGCACTCCAAGAAGAAAAAACTGCTCCATTAGTTCTGCAAACCCCTCCATAATCTGTACTCTGGAAAAGGGTGTTTCATTCAGTTCCTGACTTATGAGTATCTGGTGTCGCATTCCAGGTCCATCTCAATCTGAGGGTAGGAAGACAGCATTTTAGAGTGTGTAAATATGAATTTATATCACAGAATTAATCTAACTTTGACATAAATTTTTTTGAACTGAACTTGCCTTGTGTTAAGTTCCTCAGAGTACAGTTTACTTCCTTTTCATCCCATTATTTTGTTTCATTTGCAAGATGAATGATGAGCTCACCACTGAAATCCTTCCATTTTAATTTGTTTTGAAGACTTTTTAATAAGCAATGACCTTAATATTCTCACTGTATTAAAACATCAGCAATAAGTAATAGAACATTTTTGTGATAAATATATTATTTCAGTACCCAACAACCAAGTCTGACATATATATGTTATAAAATGCTGTTGAAGATAATTGTGTCACAATTATGGATGTAACGCATGTCCTTCTTTAAGCTGGGATCTTTCCTCTTTAAAGCTACTTGTGTCCTGCAGACCAAGGTTGGGAACTTAATATGGATTATTAAAATATGTTTTGGCTTTAAAAGGTTTCAATAATACCATTAGCGATCATCACCAGTTACCTTGCGGTTTTAATGCAGACTAGCTGGAATGTGTCAACAGTGGGCAGTGTCCACTACTTTACAGAGTTTAGCCTGACTTAAACGCTGCTAAACTCACACACGAACAAACTAGAAGTACGCGTTTGTTCAAGGTTGGAGCTAAAAAACTGCACAAAAGCGGAAATTGGCTCATATCAAGTTACCGTTAAAAGAGCGTGCACGCGCTTCACACTCCCTCTCGAAGCTCGCCTTCAAATAACGCAGCTGTTTTATTGTTATTAGTATTTTAATTAATATTGACAAACAAATAAAGCGAAATCGTAACTTATTTCGAACAAAAAATAGAGCAAAGTAAGCTTAACACAGATTTCTGAACCGAAGGCTGACGACCGAGTACACCAGTAACTTACAAGCACAGTATTTATCCGTATTAAGTTACCCCCATATTCAGTCTGTATCACCATATAACACAAGGGATTTTCTATCAAATAGAACCATTACCTCGTAATACAAAATATTTCATTATTATGATTTTAAAAGAGTAACAACGTACCTGAATGATGAAGCTGGAATAGCTGACTTCTCCTTTTCAAAAATTAACCGTCGCTCTCCACCACAAGTCCACCAATGAATGATGACACCAGAGGGCTTTTTCATGATTATTAGTTTTAAATAATTTAATAAACCATAACAACACACTGCACAGTCTAAACAAAACTTGTTATTTTATTTATTTCACAAAATAATTCGTCAAAAATGTTAAATATTAAGTATATATAATATATTATATGGTAATGTACAAACCTGCATAAAACAAAAATCCCATCACCAGACATTAATTAGGTTTTTGACAATGGCAGTCATTTTATTAGGTTTTGACTCAAAAAGCTTTGTCTCGCTGTGTTATAGCTTATTATTATTTATAATATTTACTATATGATTATGTTATAAATTATAAATTAAAGAACCATTTTAATTAAAAAGGTTCTTTGCACACAAAGGGTTCTAAATAGAACCAGTTTTTGGGTAAAAGGTTCTACTGGCCAAGTATAGAACCCCAGGGTTCTATATAGAACCTCAAGGAACCTTTTTTTTTTTTAGAGTGTAGATTAAAAGATAAATGCATTAGAATTATAGATTAAAGTTATGGAACTTCAGTTTTTACTTTTTTACTCTGATGCCACTTCAAATGGAAATAATATATACATACACAATATATTGTCTCATCTTGTGAGCATTTAAGTCAGTCTGTGAGTAAGTGCCTTCTCTACACACACATAAAATTGATAAGTTGTTGTACATTGCATATGCTGTTTTGATAGACACAGTGCTAGCATTGTTTTTCTGTTGTTTTAGGAAAGAGCTGAGCTTAATCTTTGAAAGTTTAATACAGTTTCTTAATTAGAAAGTTTTATTTTTCATTATTTATTTTGTACTTTTGCATCACAAGAAGCTCTTCAGTTTTGTAGCTGCTTGTGAAAAAACACTTCTCCTTGTTCAAAATAAACAGACAACGCAAGTTCTTTGAATTTGTAGCTTATTCCTGTTGTACTGTATCCATACTGAACCGTGACCGAACAGATATCGAACCATATATGTACTCTTAATAGACATAATATGCCATTTGTTGTCACTGAAAAAATTGTAATTAGCATGTGGAACCGTTAGAATATAAAAGTGTAAAAGAATATAAAGAATAAAAGTGTCTCCAATCAGTTTTTTTTAAATATTATAATTTATTAATGTAACAAAATACATTTGTTTGTTTGACACACATGCACTGCTATTTACTACTTTGCGAATACAGTCCTGAATGATCGTAAAATCGACAGAAATTACAGAAAAATAACCCTGAAATAAAGTCTGATAATGTTCCATAGAAATGGAGATTTTAATGATGAACATGCCATAATGTGCATTGTATATGGTTGCTATGACAGCCACAACTGACAATTCTGTTGTTTGGTTTGAAACCATTGAGGTTTATTAGTAATTAGTAGTGAGTAAATCTTTGGGGGGGTGGGGGGTGTGTGGGGGGGGGGGGGGGACACAGTGGTGCAGTAGGTAGTGCTGTTGCCTCAAAGCAAGTGGGTCGCTGGTTTGACCCTCGGCTGGCCAGCTGGTGTTTCTGTGTGGAGTTTGCATGTTCTCCCTGCGTTGGCGTGGGTTTCCTCCGGGTGCTCTGGTTTCCCCCACAGTCCAAAGACATGCGGTACAGGTGAATTGGGTAGGCTAAATTGTTCGTAGTGTATGAGTGTGAATGAGTGTTTATGGATGTTTCCCAGAGATGGGTTGCAGCTGGAAGGGCATCCACTGTGCAAAACATGTGCTGGATAAATTGGCGGTTCATTCCGCTGTGGCGACCCCGGATTAATAAAGGGACTAAGCCGAAAAGAAAATTAATGAATGAATAAATGAATAAATCTTTAGGTAAAAAAATTCCTTTAACATGGCGTCTGCTTTCTGGTGACATAAAAAGAAATGAAAAGTGTATCTACTGCTGAAAAAGGTTCAGCATAATAATTTGAGATAACATTTTTATATTTTATATTATTTTAATATTTAAAACAAAATATGTCATATGATCAGATCTCTGTGAAGAGCACTGGTTGTTGTCACTTCTTGTGCAAGCAAAAAAATTGTGTTTTTGGTGAAAGTAACTTAAAATTAATACAAAAGGAGTGGACCACATTACATTTCAGAGGCAAATGTAATTAATAACAATATTGTAATTTAATGTAACTAATAACAATAGATGACAGTAACTAGTAATATATATAATATTACATCTTGGAAGTAACTTGCCCAACTTTGTGTATATCCCAGCTTCTTCAGTATTGTTAATGGCCCCACCCAGTGGCTGTCTAGCACCCTTTTTCCTAACTGGACTCTAAACTCAAACTAGCTAACCAACCCTGAAGTGGCATCCCGGCACCCATCAACTGCCATGTGTATGGATAGAATCCAAGTGGTCCTAGACCTATCTAGGATATTCAGATTGGTTAGGACTAATGGTGGTTGTGTGTCCCAATCCTGCTGTTGAGTATATGTCAAACTGGAAAGCTGCTCTGCTGGTGCTCTGGTAAAGTGCTCAACAAGTTTATCAACATGTCTTGGTTATTCCCAGTGTCTCACACATGGTGGAGATGTGTTTCCCTCTGATCAGTATGGAGTGTGGAAATCATAAGAGGATGTCCATCCCTACCTGTTACATTAGTTCACCTTCAGAAACTGCTGCAACTTGACCCTAGGCTGTGCCAGTTTGTCCATTTGGACTTTACATAGATTCTGATGCTGGCAGATGGCATCTTTCACATCATGCTTCATCTGTCCACAGTAGAAGTCCATTGAAAACAATGAAGAGTCTTCATCGCCCCAAAGGGACCGTACCCTACAGAGCCACAAAATGTCTTCAACGTTGATTCTTGCATATCCCCAGGGAACACAAATTACTATCTGAAATATTGTTATGGCTTTTTATAATTTTTGACACAATTTACATTGCAAATAGCACTGCTGAAATCAAGATGAAATTAATCTGCTCTCCCCTGTCACTGACACAAACTCACTCCTTGAAATAATTAGCTTCTGTGATAAAGCATGACTGGACTGTAGAGTGAAATACTTACCACACAAACAATACCTGAAATGTGTGAAAAAGGACAAACTTGCTTCTTGTAGGCAGCTTCTCCGTCACATCCATGGGAAACTTATCTGCCTGTTCCCTCACCCCCAATTCAAGGACCTTAAAATATCACTTCTCTACTCTAAAAACAGCACATCCCAAGATGTAACTTCATTCCTGTTGACCCAATTCTCTCCAGCACCATTCTCAAGGCCAATAATTTAATTATTTTCCAGTTTTCAGGAAACATTAGACATGGATGCCATGGGATGCCCTTTAGTACCCTTTCCATCAGGTAACAAATTGCCACATTTTATTTTACTTGTTCAGAATACCCTTACAGTTCTTGATAAATTATTACTCTCCAAGTTTAGAAATGAAAACCATCAAGAAGTGGCCAAATCCAGGCATTTAAACATGGTTGACATCTACTGTACTTCAAACTTTATTTATTTGGTCATAATTGACATCTCAATGCACCAACGAGTGCATTAAAATCACTGATTTCTATCTCCTGTCCTGGCTTTATCAAACCACAAACCATCCAAACCACCCTCATGGCTTGGGTGCCACAAGGCTCAGTTTTTAATCCTTTACTTTTCACATTGTATATGCTACTACTTAATGATACCATTAAAAAAACTGTTTAAACTGTTATGTAAACAATACCCAACTCAATATCTCATTACAGCCAAATGATGCCTATAACATCCATGGTACATTAATGGTACCTCTTCCAGGCATTGTTAGAATTAGAAGAGTAATTTAGCAGATTTTTTAATTAAATTGACTTTGTTCTTTCCTCAAAAGAAAAGCTATTAATAAAAGAGTACTGGCATTGATAGAAAAATGGAGGAAATAGGAGGGGGTGAGAAGTAAATACATTTTTGAAGGGTTTAGTCAAGTGCCCATGGAAGAAACAGTTTTTAGTTGTCATTTGAATGTTGCCAGTGTTTCATATTAGTCTGTATGGCAGGATTGGGAGGATTGATCTACCAGTGAAAAACAGTCAATTAAATTGTTCTGCAAATTAATTTAGATCTTCTGTTATGGTACTGGGCACCACGGTGGTGTAGTGAGTAGCACGTTCGCCTCACAGCAAGAAGGTCGCTGGTTCAATCCCCAGCTGGGCCAGTTGGCATTTCTGTGTGGAGTTTGCATGTTCTCCCCGTGGTCGCGTGGGTTTCCTCCGGGTGCTCCGGTTTCCCCCACAGTCCAAAGACATGCGGTACAGGTGAATTGGGTAAGCTAAATTGTCCATAGTGTATGTGTGTGAATGAGAATGTATGGATGTGTTTCCCAGAGATGGGTTGTGGCTGGAAGGGCATCCGCTGCGTAAAACAAATGCTGGATGGGTTGGCGGTTCATTCCGCTGTGGCGACCCCAGATTAATAAAGGGACTAAGCCGAAAAGAAAATGAATGAATGTTATGGTACTGTATTTGTCACAGCTAGGCCAGGTTCTCCCCACTTACAGTCACCTCATTCACCAGCACTGCAATCAGCAATATCCCCATCACCCGTATACTAATCACCAGCACACTTGCATGTCCTCTCAAACTCATTATTCCACTCCATAAATACCTGCATGCTCCCTCATTCAGTGTGTGGCCTCGTCACATTGAGAAGGACAAAACATATAGTCTATATACTTACAATCTTATGCTTACCTTTTCTGTTCCAAGTGAACCCACGGTGTCTTCGTGTCTCTTCCTAGAGTAATTCCCTCCCAGTTGTGTGTCTCCCGATCCTGTTTGTGTCCATCACCATCATCAGTCTCCCGTTCAATCCATCACAGCTCCATTGCTCACCATCTGCGAGAGACTTAGGCCCTGTTTGCACTAATGTGTTTTCGTTTTAAAACGCATAAGTTTTGCTATGGTTATGCCATCCGTCCACACTACGCCGGAGTTTTCGAGCCCCGAAAACAGATCATTTTGGAAACGCTGGAGAGGCTGTTTTCATTCTAAAACGCTGCTGCTCCGTCTCAGTGTGGATGGGGGAAAACGCACACATCTGAAAACGGAGGCGTGGCTGCTGGACACAGAAATGGGAGCGTTGGAAGAACCAATGTCCGTTTCAGGCACTATTGTGCAGTTAAACTCTGCCTTTTTTACTACAACAGCTGCATATATTCGCAAGAGGCAATCTATTGTTCGAGCACTCGCTAATCGCTCACGTTTCAAGCCACTTAAGCCCCATTTAGAACGCCGGTTTTGGGTTAGAGAACCAAACCGAGAAGAAAACCAGCGAGACACATGCTTCCTGTTTATACTTGAACGCTCATGCCCAGAGTGCGCGAATGGTCACATGATATACATTTTGGTGGAGTACTGTGGACGGAGATATGTTCAGAAACGCTGGGTGAAACGCTAGTGTGGACACAAATCGTTTTCATGCTAAAATGCAGTTTTAAAACTAAAACGCACTAGTGTAAACGGGGCCTAAGAGAGACTTCAACTGCTTGACATTTATTCCTGTTTACATCATGGTGTAAACAAGTGGTCCATCTCTGTGTGGCAACCTCTTTTAAATAAGGGACTAATCTGAAGGAAAATGAATAAATGAATGTAGGGTGTGTAGAAGAATTTAATGTAAGTGGTAGCACTTTATAAAAACTACATACTAGGAAATATTTATTAAGCATTGGACAATTTGTTAATTCATTATCTATTAAGCATTAACTCTACATTAACAGATGTTAGTAAGCAGTTTAATAGCTGCAGATAGAAACACTGCATTCTTGACCTATAAACACATATATAATGTGCTCAATGATTGTATTTTCATACTTTGTTAATAATTATTTTCTCATTACTAAATTATTGCATCATTTACAAACCAGCTATTTGTGAGAAATTGCTGGTTTTTAAAGATTACTCAGAATGCATAAGTAAATGATTAATAAACTATTAAAAATAACATTTATATATTTTATTATTCAGGCATATGTTAATAGTAATTTGTATGTTAACAAATGCTTTATTTAACCTTATCCAATTTTGTGACCTAAAGTGAGGACTATTTATGCTATATAAATCCCTTATAAACTGCTAACTTATCCAGCATACAGTATGTTTTACGCAGCGGATGCCCTTGCAGCTGCAACCCATCACTGGGAAACATCCATACACACCCATTCACACACACACATACACTACGGACAATTTTAGCCTACCAAATTCACCTATACCACATGTCTTTGGACTTGTGGGGGAAACCAGAGCACCCAGAGGGAGCCCACGGGGAGAACATGAAAACTCCACACAGAAATGCCATTTGACCCAGCCAAGGCACGAACCTTTTGCTGTGAGGCGACAGCGCTACCCACTGCGCCACCCCTATCTTTGCTATCTTAATTAAAATAAAATTACTGTGCAGTTTAAACATCGTTAAATAACACTGAAATGTTTTATCATTATATATTGTTAAATTATTATATTGTTGTTGTTTTATCCAATGTTATTTTATATTTTAACACTCCTGTTTTTCGGCAATGTTTAAACTTTAATAAAATAATTTGTTAGGGATTTATGAAGATTTATTCAAGAATAGAGCATTTGTACCTGCAGTTACAAACTGCTTACTAACAACTATTAATGTAGAGTTAATGCTTTACAAATAATGAATTCTCTATTTCATTCATTCATCCATTTTCTTTTCGGCTTAGTCCCTTTATTAATCTGTGGATTAATAAACCGCCAAACCGCCACAGTGGAATAAACCGCCAACTTATCCAGCATTCGTTTTATGCAGCGGATGCCCTTTTAGCTGCAACCCATCTCTGGGAAACATCCATACACACTCATACACTACGGACAATTTAGCCTACCCAATTCACCTATACCACATGTCTTTGGACTTGTGGGGGAAACCCGAGCACCTGGAGGAAACCCACGCAACCAAGGGGAGAACATGCAAACTCCACACAGACATGCCAACTGACCCAGCCGAGGCTCGAACCAGCGACCTTCTTGCTGTGAGGCGAACATGCTATTCACTACGCCACCGTGGCGCCCGAATTCACTATTTGCTAATGCTTAATATAGTAGATTATTCATAGTGTGTAGTTGAAGCGACGACATAGGTCCAGAAGCCTGCGCCGCAGCGACAGAGGACCGAAGCGTAGCTGGAGGTAAGGAGGAGCTCAACAGAGCTGGCAGGATGGAGGGACAAGGCGCAGCCGAAGGAGCGGAGTCCAGAGGTGGAGGCAGGGCGACAACTGACCAAGGCAGAGCCGGGGGGATGAGGGAGTCTGGTGGAGCTGGTGGGCTGATGGTCCACAGAGGAGATGTGGGAGGAGAGAGCGAATGTGGAGCCGTTGGGTCAGAGGGCCGAGGAGGAGTCTGTAGCTCGGAGGGCAGAGGACATGACGTCGGGCAACAGCCTCAGGTAGGCAGGACCTCGGGGAGAGCTGGAAGGTGAACTGGGGGACTGGCTGACTGTAGCAGCACTGGTTGATGGTATCAGCGAAGGTGATGAAGGTGAGTTGAGTAGGATGACTCTGGAGCTATCGTCCTCAGGAAATCAACGGGACTGGAAGGCTGTCTGAGAACAGCGGGATGGGCTTGACTTCGCTCCAGAAGTCGATGAGCAGCACTTCAGGGTCCAGGGTGACAGCTCACCCTCTGCTGTGGGTCGGTTGGTGGGACTCTCGCTCGGTCCCTCTATGTTCACCAGGACTCCCAAACTCAGTGTGGTTACCGGCTCACACACCTGGTCAGATGGGCTGTCGAGCTCCTCCTGCTCTGTGATATTCTGCTCTGTCACTCTTGATGGCGATGGCTCACATACCGCGGGTGACTCTCCGTCTGCGGTGAGCTCTGGCGTATGCTTCCTGCAGATGGTTGTTGGGCAGGTCACTGGGTCTGAAGTGGCACTGATGAGTTCTTCCTTCACACAGGCTACAAATGATGATGGGTTCCTGGCCAGTGTCTACTCCACGTAGGTGGCAAGATTGTCTCAAGGACCATCTTCGGACGACAGTGCTCTGCAAGCATCGTTCAGGTTGGATTGTAGAACCCGCGGAGCACGTCGTCCGGCCAGCTGGATTGCATCGCTAGAAACATAAATCTGTTTGTATGGTCCTCGAGGCTGCTCTACTCCTACTTCAACATCAGAAGAAGGAGTTCGGGGGTGTAGATGGTGTCCATAAGGTAAGCGAGGGGAGGAAAAAAGATAACACTTTTGGCAAAAAGACTATAAAAGTAAAACGGTACAACACGCCACAAACTTTTTCTGTTTTGGTTTGGTATTATGTAACACCTTTACTCACTGAGGAAGGCAAAGGAACTGCTAAGGAAGAAGTTTATCAAACACATAGATTTATTTATAAACACTCACTTAGAAGGACATTGATTACACCAGAGATACAGAAACGACATGGGGTGACATCAAAGCACAACTTAGAGACAATACCGGACCAAGACTGCATGACATACAGCAACTATAACTACACAGGGGGTGATTGAACTGATTACATACAGGGGATGAACACAGGTGAAGTTGATGAGCATTAACAAATGATGGGAACTGGAACAAATGAGCACATGGAGAAAGGTAACACGATGAAAACAAACACACAAGGAAGACAGGATCTTACAGAAAGTTACCAGCCAAAAAATTGAAAAAGTAATTACAATGAGAAACAGACTCTAATCAGGGATTCATTAAAAGGTACAGATTATACAGATTACAGATTATAACATACACCTGTACATAAACCATGATCTACTCCTCTGTCCTTATGGGCTGCATACAGAAGACATGACATCAGTTTTTGAGTAGATTGAGAAACAAATCAGGTAAATTGAATTTGCACACCTACTGTATGCTCATATGGCTAGTTTGTTGCTCCCTTGGTACATTTATCTATGCATTTTCTATCTCATTTTGTAACAACCATTTTTGATCTAGCTCCAGACTCATATCACAAATTATGAAGTATGTTTATACAATCTTTTCACTTAGGATTGCAAAGTTTCCTTTAATTGAGGTTTCTGAAAAACACTGATAGAATGGTACCTTCTTTCAATATTATCTGAAAACAATATAGAAAGAAAGATTTTCATCGCACTTAAAACTATAAAACTGGAGACATTTAGGGTGCTTTCACACTTGGTTCAATTGACTGGACCGTACCCAAGTTCGATTGTCCCCCCTTGCCATCTTCTCAGTTGGTTTGTGTTCACACTGTCTTTTTTCCTTCTGAACCCTGTACGCTTGCGTCATCAATCTGCTGTTTTGTGTACAGCTGTTGCCAGGTGACGGACATGAAAGCAAAGTGCTAAAATGGAAAGACGTCCGCAGTCTTTTCGCTTTTACTGAACCTTTTGGTTTTGGACATACAGAGAGCGACGTCTATCTGCCGCAAAAATAATACAAACGTTCAGAACATCATGCGATGTCTGCAGAAGCTGTGGTAGCACTTTATAATAACTACACACTATGAATCATCTATTAAGCATTAGCAAATAGTGAATTCATTATTTGTTAAGCATTAACATTACATTAATAAACGTTAGTAAGCAGTTTATACCTGCAGCTACAAATGCTCTATTCTTGACTTATAAGTACATTTATAATGTGCTTATTAATTGTGTTTTCATACTTTGTTAAGGATTTATTTTTCATGACTAAATTCAGTATCGCATTATTTACAAACCAGTTGTTTAAGAATAGTTGGTGGTTTTTAACGATCATTCAGAATGAGTTAGTAAATTATTAATAAACTATTAAAATCAACATTTATATATTTTTTTATTCAGGCATATATTATTAGTTAATTTGTACGTTAATAAATGCTTTATTAACTCAACTTCATCCAGTTTTGTGACCTAATCTAAAGTGAGGACCATTCATGCTTTATAAATCCCTTATAAATGATTATTAAAGGCTCAGTTTTATTCTAAACAGGAAAAAAGAACATAGACGACTTTATAATTTTATATTCATTTGGCTATACTAGGTTAATTAGGTTAACTGTGCAGGTTAGGGTAATTAGGCAAGTCATTGTATAACGATGGTTTGTTCTGTAGACTATCGGAGCTTAAAAAGGGCTAATAATACTGACCTTGAAATGGTCTTTTTAAAAAAAATTAAAACTGCTTTTATTCTAGTCGAAATAAAACAAATAAGACTTTCTCCAGAAGAAAAAATATCATCAGACACACTGAAAATTCACTTGCTCTGTTAAACATATTTTAAAAAGAAAAAAAAATCAAAGGGGGGGTAATAATTCTGAATTCAACTGTACACAAATGAAACTGTATCAAATGAAAAATAAATCTTTGCAACCTCATCTAAAATAAAATGACTGTACAGTTTAAACATCGCTAAATAACTTTAAAATGTTGTATCATAATATATTGTTAATTTATATTGTTGTTTTTTTATCCAATTTTATGCTGTATTTTGACACTCCTGTTATTCAGCAATGTTTAAACTTTACAGTCATTTTATTATTTAGACAGGATTGCAAAGATGTATTGTTCATTTGATACCGAGCCTTTAATTGTCATTTATAAAGGATTTATAAAGCATGAATAGTCCTCACTTTAGATTAGGTCACAAAACTGGATGAAGTTGAGTTCATTCATTCATTCATTTTCTTGTCGGCTTAGTCCCTTTATTAATCCGGGGTCGCCACAGCGGAATCAACCGCCAACTTATCCAGCATATTTTTACGCAGCGGATGCCCTTCCAGCCGCAACCCATCCCTGGGAAACATCCAAACACACACATTCACACTCATACACTATATGGACAATTTAGCCTACCCAATTCACCTATGCCACATGTCTTTGGACTTGTGGGGGAAACCGGAGCACCCGGAGGAAACCCGCACAACCACGGGGAGAACATGCAAACTCCACACAGAAATGCCAACTGACCCAGCCGGGGCTCGAACCAGCGACCTTCTTGCTGTGAGGCGAACGTGCTAACCACTAGGCCACCGTGGCGCCCTGAAGTTGAGTTATTAAAGCATTTATTAACATACATAGTAACCATTACTATATGCCTGAATAATACAATATATAGATGTTGATTTGAATAGTTTATTAATCGTTTACTAACTCATTCTGAATGATCTGAAAAAACACCAACTACTCTTAAATACAAATGGTTTGTAAATAATGCGATCCTTAATTTAGTCATGAAAAATTAATCAGTAACAAATTATGAAAGTACAATTATTAAGCACATTGTAAATGTACTTATAAGTCAAGAATAGAGCATTTGTAGCTGCAGGTATAAACTGCTTACTAACGTTTATTAATGTAATGTTAATTCTTAACAAATAATGAATTCACTATTTGCTTACACTTAATAGATGATTCATAGTGTAGTTATTATAAAGTGCTACCGAAGTGGTTTTTGAAGGAGACAAGCAGACATTATCACTGTTTGTACTGGGTCAGTCCCGCTTGTCGTCAAGGTAGGTGACATACACACACGAATGAACGTTATGAAAACTAAAGTTTGTTGTACAGTTGGCAGTTCACTTCCGGCTTTTGGTACGATTGCATTCATACTACAAGTGAACCGTACCAGAGTTCACATGAACCGTACCCCAGACCACCTCTTTCAGGCGTACTTGGGTACGGTTCATGGATGCGCACCCGAGTTCAGAAGATGTGTTCACACTAGCTAAATGTACCATACTATGACGTCAAACGAACCCGGGTGCAGACCAAAAGTGCTAGTGTAAAAACACCCTTAGACTTATTGTCGTAAATGATCTTTAATTGTTTAAAGTAACGTTAAACATTTTAAAAAGAGATAAACCTGCTGACATTCAAAACGAACAATTAGCCAACAGGCTAAAATCCACAGTAATTTTTTATAAATAAATGCAATTTTGTTACTTAAGCGGTTGGTCGGTCCGTGTATCATCTGTTCATTTGATTATTCCTTTTATTCTGGAAAACGAAACATCAGAAAAACAGTCAATATTTCGTTTTTCTGTTTATTCTGTTGGCACAAAAAACGAAAGCTCATCTGTTATTTTGCT
>CAIGQQ010005973.1:615292-665396 GCA_903798035.1 Danio albolineatus | reverse complement strand
ACCAAGGCTAAAGCCGATCGCCACCGGTCGAAGCCTCCTGTTTACGTCGTCGGTCAAAAAGTGTGGCTTTCAACCAAAATTATTCCTTTGCGATCCGTATGTAATAAACTTGCACCTAAATTTATTGGCCCATCCACTGTCATCAAGATCATTAGTCCGGTGGCAGTCTGCCTCAAACTTCCTCCAGCATACAGGAGAATTCATCTCGTTTTTCATGTTTCCAAATTAAAGCCGGTTTTTCATGCGGCCATTAATCCGCCCTCGTCGGTCCGTCCCCCGCCGCGTCTCGTAGATGGAGAGACCGTTTATTCGGTTAAGCGCATTCTGGACTCGAGACAGAGGGGGCAGGGATTTCAGTACTTGGTGGACTGGGAGTACATACTGGATCACTCTCTTATCGATGATTACAATCGCCAGGTAAGCTCTTCTGGGAGCACCAGGAGATGCTCCTAGGAGAGGGGGTACTGTCACGGTTGCAGTTTTATGCTCTATTCGGATTGTCTGTTTTCACGTGGGGTTGTCTTGTTTTGCTCGTTCACGTGTTTATTGTTTTGGTCCGTCTGGGCTGATCACGTGTGATGACGTTACCCAGCTGTTCTGATTAGCCACCAGCTGAGTGTCATTATTAGCTCTATATATGGACACCGCTTCTATGTTTCTGCGTCAGTTCGTTGTGTGTGTAGTCACTTACCTTCATCTGTGTTCAGGACAGCTAGGAGTGACCACCGGATCCCGTCCGTTTTCCGTCCCGACCTTCCTTAGCCCTGCCTCCTCGTCCTGTCTCTGCTAGACCCTGTGTGGTTGTTTTTTGACTTTGTCAATAAATTACTTTTACTTGCATTTTGGATCCATATCTGTTCCTTCACACGTGACAGATTTACAGCGTAAAATGACGTGGAGCATTTAAATTAATGAGGAGCAAGTTTACTGCCATGTTGTTAATGACACAGGAGCAGATAAGGTGACCATTCAAGCTGCGAACACAGAGTTTTATGGCAGAAGTTTTGCTTTTTAGTCTAGTCTGATTTTAGTTGACTAAAAGTCTGAGCTATTTTAGTCTTGTACTAGTCAGAATCATCAGTCATCATGACTGTTTTCGACTAGTTTCAATATGGGAAGACAAGGCTAATTGAGAGGGATCTCAACCAACTGGATCACTGTGTAAAGGAGGCCTAGGGTGCATGTGTGACAAGTTTTGGTCTTGTATTAGTCAGAATCATCTAAGACTGTTTTCAACTAGTTTCAGTATGGGAAGGCAAGGCTAATTGAAAGGGATCCCAACTAACTGGATCACTGTGTAAAGGAGGCCTAGGATGCATGTGTGATAAAGAGGAAAAAGGACACTGAACTTCAGGAGTAAGAACAAACTACAAAGTGCCCTGAAAGAACTACACGCAAACACTGAACACCATAAAAAAACTCAGTGTAAGGCTGCAAGAGGCTGAAACTCTACTGAAGAGAGCAGAGAATTAAGACACAGTGAAGCTCGAGAAAAGGCCTCTGAAGGCCACCTGCAAAGGGCCTGAGCAGAAATCTAATATGTGGCCCAACTAAGGGACACTTTAAGAAATTAACTTGACATTGTTCACCTGGAGCTGTTGTACTTTTACAACCTCCAGACATGGTCTGTCAACAAATGACCTGGACAAGTTAGCTAGAAACATTTCAAATTTTATTCCAAACTCTGCTGGAGGCAATTGCATACACACCTACTACCTACTGCCATGACATATACAGTGGATGGTGCCATTACATGTGACAAGTTATACTTACTGAGAATTACTTCTAGCAATAAGGTGAAATTTATTCTGGAACAGGCAGGTCTGACAGGCACCTGAATTAACTGCTCTTGGACCCGACATAGAGGGGCGAGTCCACAAACGCCACCACTTTTGGGATAAAGCGTCTGTGGATAACGCTAGGGGTCTTCACGCCCTGTGGCACCAACGGTGGGAGGGTTGGTTGATAGACCCCCTGTGGGCAATGAGGAGGTGTTCTTTGCTCCTTGTTGGGGGCTGCCCGAAGAAGTCCTAATGCTAGGACTTCTTCTGAGGCGCGGGCCGTCTCACAACGATGGTCCTCGGACCACCGTATGTTACTGTCTTTACCTCCTGAGAGCGCTTCCCACCCCATTTTCTTTTGGGGGGCTGACGGGAAGCCACACTCTCTCTTTGCTCAGCTCTATACTGAGCTGATGAGCTGGTTGATGACTGGGGCTGGTCCCACTGCACAGCCCCAGTCATCAACCAGCTCATCAGCTCATGCGTTTGTCATCCTCCTTGATGTCCGCTTGGTTAAGCCATAAATGTCTCTCCGTTACCACCATGGCCGCCACAGAGCGCCCTAAAGATCTGGCTACTTCTTTGGTGGCACGGAGTGAGAGGTCCGAGGCCCGAAGTATCTTACTGTATCGGGCCCCGCCCCCCCATTATCATGGGCTTCCTTCAGCAGGTCAGCCTGGTATGCCTGCAAAAATGACATTGTATGCAGACACCCCACAGACTGCCCTGCTGCCGCATACACCTTGCCAACTAATGTTGATGTTATTTTTATCGGCTTAGACGGCAAGGCGGGGTCTGAGATAGCAAATGGCGCGCCAAATGTTCCTCCATTTTTGGCATCGTGTGGCACTCGTGCTCATGTAGACCAGCAACGGCCGACTATATTGACCTTTGCTGGCTTATTACACAGGTAGTGTATGGATTTTTCCATGTATGAGTGACCTCTTTTTGGAGGTCCTCGTTAAATGGAAGCCTGTCCCGTGGTGGCAGGATGCGCTCATCACATAGGCCTGTTTTTTGACGCACTTCCTGCCTTTCCACTTCCACTTCCCATTTCGTTTATATTATACTTCTTGGTAACATTTGCCAGGACCTCTGCCAGCTCATCATAATCAGGACACAATGGGGAACCACATTTTGTCCCCAATGGCGCTCCATACTCTCGACTCCCTTGGAAGAAGCCAATGAACAGGCTTCCAGCTCGCGCTGACTGGACCCCGATCTGACAGTAGAAGGAGGAGAAGAAGCCCTCGAGCTTGTCTCCATCCTCTCTGCCAGATCGAGCTGCAAACCCCACGACATTAATCGCCGCTCAGCCTCAGCGCGGACGGGACCAGTGCCGCGAGGGACACACGCCGCCGGCTCTTTATCAAACAGAGCGCGCAGCTTCGCAGCACTCGGCCAGGAAGCGCATCGCAATGCACACAGCCACCCTCCTCGAGGGCTGACTGTGCGTGCTCCTGGCCAAGGCACTGCACACACAGATTGTGTGTGTCTTGTTCTGTGATGAAACGAGGACATGGAGGAGCACACAATCTGAATTTCTTTTCCATTCTTTTCCTCTTTCTTAAAACGAAAATGAAAGTGTGTGCATGTAATCAGTTTAAATGTTTTATCATAGTGCCTTATCAGTGCTGTGAGTGCTTCAAAAGATATAGACTCATGTGCGGAGTGAAGAAAGAGAAAAGCTGAAGTTTATTGTGTGCGTGGTACTTTTATACCTTTGGTCTGACATCACACGCATGCTACGTCCCGCCAATTGCATTGGATTGATTTCACCTGTGCTTCAGAAGGTTATAAGAGAGGGATTGTATCCCAGAGTGTCTCCTAATAGACACGCAGCGTTGAGTTCCCTGCGAGGGAACTTTTATTTTTTTATTCTATACCAATTGGTCATTTTATTGGAATGAAAAGAATGTAATGCCCCATATATGGGAACGGAATGAAATGAAAACCTGCTTCACCTTATGGCCTATAGTTTGCTAAGTTGCTGGGGTCCAGTTGTGGTTTCTTAATAATAGGCTTAATAACAGCTAGCTTGAAAGAATTTAGAACATGTCCTACAGATAAAGAAGAGGGTAAGAAGAGGTTCTCCTATTGCAGGTAGCAACTCTTTCAGTAATTTTGTTGGAATCGGGTCTAACATACATATAGCTGGTTTAGACATATTTATCTAAAAAATCAAAGGTTTATCTAGCTCTTCCTGTTTTATGGTTTTGAAGCACTGTAGATTATTTTGATTAAGTGTTTAATGGATCTGAAGTATAAGGCAGTGCAGAAAGTTCAGCATCTTCTATTTTCTATCTGAAGCCATCTATTTTATCACTGAAAATAATTTGTAGTGGGACCTTTTGTTCCAAAGATGACCAATTATTTGTTAATTTAGCAATTTTGTTAAATAAAAATCAAGGATTGTTTTGATTATTTTCTATCAGTTTGTGGAGATGCTCAGCCAATGCGGATTTTAGAGCCCTCCTATAACTGGACATATTATCTTTGAACGCAATTCTAAAGGCCTCTAATTTAGTTTTTTTCCACTATCGTTCCAGGGTTGCTGTTTTAAGAGCGTGAGTAGGATGCTTATACCATGGTGTAGTTTTATTCTTGCTAGCCTTTTTCAATGTGATGCGTGATACAGTATTTAGTGTGTTAGTAAAGATAGGATTTATACTGCTGGTTCATTCACCAAGGTCATTTGCATTTGTGGTTCTTTACACTATGTTAATATCCATTCATTCAGAGCGAAAAGTAATTTCATCGGCGGTAGGTAGGAAGTGGTCCAGAAATGATGATCTGTGTGGCGGGGAGGTGTGTCGAACCATCCTGATCAGGCTCCTGAAGTCCCTCTTCAGGATCTCCGTCTGCCGCTTCCAAGTGTCGTTAGTCCCCACATGGACGACGACTGCTCCGATGCTCTTGCCAGTGCTCAAGATAGCGGGCACCTTAGCAGAAACATCCTTTACACAAGCACCGGGAAAGCAGTCAGTGTGTACGCTGTTACCTTTAATGGAATCAGCATGGACATGGCGAACGATGGAGTCACCGATAATTGCCACATCGCGATCCGTCTCGCGGAGAGGGGCAAAGTGGTTCTCTGTGGGGATCTCGAACACAGGAGGAGGAGACGTTCAAAATACAATGCATACAGTTGTTCTCTCTAAACCACATTAACTGTGCATACACACCAGACACTTCTGTGATTTTGTTTGAGTGTTAAGCAATTAAGCAATACATCTAAGAGTTTTAATACCAAGAAAATTGACATACCACCAGTAAATCATCAATAAAACACTTTTGCACAAAGCAGTCTACTTATGTCACAAAGAACATGAACATACACACACAACATTGCAAATATTCTAGAATATAAAAATAGCTAATTTAAAAATGTCCAGTTTCTTTTCACGTGTCAGTGTGAAAGTCTTTGAGGCTCACCTATGATGGTTGTTACCATGGTAACTTATTACTTGTGAGCTCCCGATGGGGTGATTGGGTGGGTTCCTGCTCAAAAAGTGTATGTGTCAATTATATGTGTTTGATCTTGCTCTATTGTTACAACACTTTATTTTCCAAGTAAAAGCGTATCATGCCAATTACAGAATCAATCGAATTAAATTCAGAAGTGTCCAACATAAATTACTCAAAGAGAAATCTAAGAGTCACAGGTGGATACCTGACCCTGTATAAATAATATTACAGCACATACGTATTGATGCAAAGCTCAGAGGCTCACATACTGCAATTGGGTATCCTGGCTACAAGAACTTAATGATATTTTTACACTTTTCCCTTAAGGCATAGGTCTCAAACTCAATTCCTGGAGGGCCGCACCTCTGCACAGTTTTGCCCCAACCCTGATCAAACACAGCTGATCCAAATAATCGAGGTGGTCAAAAGAGTCATGGACACCTTCATCAGTGTGATCAGCTGTGTTTAATCAGGGTTGGAGAAAAACTGTGCAGAGCTGCAGCCCTCCAGGAATTGAGTTTGAGAGTTTGAGTTTGCTTTAAATACTCATCTCAGAACAAACTGAGATAAATTCAAGTTTTACAAAGACCCTTGTCGAATCATGAGTAGATGTTAAAACAATTTTCCCTGGAGTGGAGCATCTGACAAAAAATATTTTATCAAAGCCAAAACGCAGATAAACAGATACAAGTGAAAAATTACTGAAATTGTGACCACTTTACCAATTACACGAAGACATTTAAAATGATAAACATGAAAGGGAAAAATTACAGATCCACGAGATCTCAGCATTTTGACAACTTGGACATTCTGTGTGAAGTGTCGGTGACCTGCTCTAGTGGAGTAGTTGAGTTAGAGAGCAGAATGGGGGCTCAGGATGGGTGATCGTTAAAGTTGAACAACTGGTTTCCTCGCTGATCCGCTTTTCAGATTAGAAAGTTTATTGTTTCTTTGCCTAGGGTGACACAAAGTTTAGTGGTTAGCAATGTTGTCTCACATCAAGAAGGTTGCTGGTTCGAGTCACGGCTTGGCCAGTTGGCACTTCTGTGTGGAATTTGTATTGCTCCCCGTGTTCATGTGGGTTCTCCGGTTTCTACCACCGTCCAAAGACATGCAGTACACGTGAATTTGATCAACTAAATTGCACATAGTGTACACAGGAGCAAATGGGTACATACAGGTAATCCAAAAGATGTAGTCAAGTAACAGGTGAATGGTCTGTATAGGTGGCAAGCAGGATAATCACATAAGACAAGGAATTGTAAACACTAAACAAGGCAACAATCAGGAAAGACGGCAAGACATGCTAAAGAAACATTTCGTAAAGTTAAAATCAACAAGACTCAGCAGTGTGTGTGTGCATGTGTGTGTGAGAGAGAGAGAGGTGGACATAAAGTCCAGGTAATCAATCCATGATGAATTACTAGCTGTTTGTGTAATTAGGGGAAATCAGGAACTGGTGTTTATCAGGTGCATAATAGTATATGTAGTCCAGTTTAGTGACAGATGTGTAGTTCTCCTGCAATCTGCAAGATTTAGATCGCTGGTGATAGTGATAGAGAGTGGCTTCCAGACCTGGAGCATGGAGCTGCGGAGGACCTGGAGTGTGGTGATGTAGAGGAGCTGGAGCATGGAGCTTTGGTTCAGCAGGCATTGACAGATAACTCCAGTGGATCAGGAGGCTTAGGTTCAGGGGACACTGGCAGTTCAGATAACCCCATTGGGTCTGGAGACTCAGGTACAGGAGGCACTGGTGGTTCAGACAACCCCAGTGGGTCAGGAGGCTCTGGTTCAGAAAACATGGAGAGATCATATGACTCTGGGGCACTGTGAAGTTACACAGCTCTGGCAGCACTAGGAAGCTGTACGGCTCTGATGACACGGGAAAGTTGCACGCTCTGGCAGCTCTGGGAAGTTGCACGCTTTGGTGGCACTGGGAACTCGCATGGCTTTGGCAGCACTGGGGAATCACATGGCTCTGGAAGCCATTCGTGGGACTCATGTGAAAGCTCTGGCCTGTCGTGGAACTCAGGTGGCAGGGATCTTGTACCATCCATTCGGGGGAATTCAGAGGGGTCTGGTGCTTGCTATTTGGGGAACTCAGGAGGATCTGGCACCTGCCACTCGGGGAATTCAGGGGGGTCAAGCCCCAGCCATTCAGGGAATTTATAGGCATCTGGCACTCACCATATGGGGAATTCAGGAGGATCTGGTGCCCACCATTTGGGGGATTCAGAGGGATCTAGCGACGTCAATGATTCTGGTGGTGACGTCAGTGGATCTGGCAGCTCTGGTGTTAGCGGCTCTGGCAGCATGGCGGCAGCTTTGGCGGTGACATCAACGATGGCTCTGTTGGCGATAAAAGTGTTAGTGGCAATCTTGTAACTGGCAAGCCCCTCAGACAGCAGGCCTCGCTGTAGGTTGCTGCTGGCAGTCATTTTGTGTGTTGTGACCAAACTGTATTAGTAAGGTTTTAAACGGTTTATTTAGTCCATGATAGAAGAAATGGATGAGGAAATCATCTGGAAGGTCTGAGTCATTAACAATGTCCAAAAATGTATTAACACGGTCCTCGAGGATGTTCACCCCTTGGCTGACTAACCTGTACATTCCACCATAAAGAGCAGAGTGTGAAGATTTAAATAGCAGAGTAACAGCACAGTTTTGACTAAAATATTGCAATGCACACATTGTGGGTGACATGTCAGTGTTCAAAAGATCTCACTGGTGCATCTGTGACCAATCTGTGATCTGGGCATATGCTCAGATTTGATCTTATATATATATATATGTATATATATATATATTTAATTATTTTTTTTCTATAATTTATTTTTAATTACTCATTTTATACAGTTTTATATGTGTAACAAAATTTCATTTATTTATGTGTCAGAATGACATTAAAAGCTACTAACTAACTGACTAAAGTGTTTTTAATTGATTTCACTGCTTTAAAATCCATTCAGTATCTAATGCTTATACATACACCCACCTGCGGAACCACTGAACAAGAGACAAATTACAACACCATTTGTTAATGGGAATCTGTCTCACTTGGTTACTTGTGACCTGATGGACAAAAATGTATTAAATGGTGTAAACAAGGCCTGGAGTTCTTAAAATGGGAAAAGCTCAAAACATGCAAAGCATCAAAGGGTATTTTTTTGTATCCCTATTTATTTTAATTATAAAAAATCTTTACAATGTGTGAATTTGAAGTGTCCATTATTAAATGAGACACCAAGGGTGCTTGTCAGTTCTTATTTGTGCATCCACATTTCCTCACCCTGGTTTCTTACCTTGTATCTTAGCTCAACCCTCTCAGTATTCGAGTGAAGGATGCAAGAAATGTGAGTCAAGTGAAATAATATATTCTTGTTTCCATTAGTGTCACTTCACTTATTTTAATGAATACTGTACATGACTCGTTTTGCTTGCAAGTCCAGATTCTTATAATATTTACAGATAATCCTTTACATTGTGATAGTTCCAACCTCCACAAAATACATTTGTCTGCTATTTTACTGATTATAAACAATGAATTATTCCATTATTAACTACGTTTTATTTGTGCTGTAAAGTATTACAACTTGGTAATCAACTTGAACTTAAATAGAAAAAAAATTCCACACTGTATTCCCACTCAAGCATCTTCAGGAATCCCTCTCTCTCATTGATTCTCGCCTCTGGGACTCGCCTCCGATTCTCACCTCCTCTCATTGATACTCGCCTCCTCATGATGGAAAAGAGGATTGAGATATCCTACAAGATGGCTGAGCTCAAATGGTTGAGGATGGAGGAGCTAGGGAATGAGAAATTATACTGAGAAGCACCCTAAGTAACATGTTTAAATCTGATCATGTATCTCATTGTCAGCATTATTGTTTGCAGCTTATCACACAGGCAAACCAGCAGGTGGGACAGATGAAACAGATGGAGGAGCTGATAAACACCTCAAACAAACTCGAGTTTGACAAAGTTAAGGTCTGTCAATTCAGTCTTTCATCAGTGAAATGACAAACACTCTTAAAAAAAGATTCCAACAAGAGTTTTTACAGCATGATATCACAGAATAATCTTTTTATTGTGTACATTGTTAGAGTACATAGAGGAAGACATTTATTATCTTAATTGGCAAACAGAAAATATCTTTTTTTTTTCAAATTGCAGCACTTTCAAACAAGTTCTATCTGTTTCTTGATTTCTACAGGTCATTCCAATTGTCTCTAAAACACGTTGTCTAGAAAAACACGGAGAACTACAAGAACTGAGTAAAAGAGGGTCTCTCTTCAGTATACGAAACAAATGTTCCCCTGTATACATGTTTCTTTTTAATGACCTTCTCATTCTCACAACTAGGAAAAGGTTAGAAGGTATAATCCTTAGAAATCTAAACAGCCAATCTTTACCACATTTTCTAACTTATTGTAAGTAAGAGATATTTATATCTCTGCCTTCATGTGTTGACTTATTGTGCCTCCGTCTTCTCTCAGTGGTTGTCCAGACCGCTTTATGGTGATCGATTATGCTCATAGGTCTCTGGTTCAGGTACAAGCCACAGTAAGCAGTGTTGGTCCACACTTGGATCACTGTTTCTGTTTGACTCTCCTGGAAAACCACCGGGGTAGCGCCTGTGAACACTTGCTCAAGGCTAATACAGAGTAAGATGCATGTAGTGCTGTGGTTTTCATTCATACCAATAATTAAAATGTTAGCTATGTCTGTAATATGCCATGAATTTATTAATTGAAAAACAATCAATTTTGTTTATGTCTTTTGATACCTTCTCCCCAGGTCAGACATGCATAGGTGGATTGCTGCATTCCCATCAATTAATGAAACCTTTGGGGAGGAGAAGATTTATGAAGATTGGGGTGAGCATGTAATTGTAACACTATAGAGGAAATTGATATAGTAATTTCTTTTAATAGAAATCTCTCTAAAGCTTTAACCAGTAGCCAGTTACCCATTCATGCATCTGTTAATATTACCAAACATTTATCATTTGAAGACAAAATGACTTCTAGCAGATGAGTGGATGTCAAGCTTGAAATTAAAAGAGGCTGTAAAGTTGCTAAATAGCTATTTTGTATTTTTTCATTAGTTATACTTGAGTAATGAGGGTGCTATGTAGATAAATGAATCAATTAAGAAAGAAACAGCTTTAAAAAATAAAAAGTAAGATATAACTTGGCTGTGCTTATAAAGTCCTACAACATGCATTCTGTTTAAAAACTTAAAGAGCCTGCTTTTATAGACATTATGCTTTACAATTAACATGTGTGCTTGTGTCAATCAGATTGTCCTCAAGTACAGTGTGTTGATCGGTATGAAGCTAAACAGGCAGATGAGCTTAGCTTGGAGGTATCTGATGTCATCAACGTACTGCGCAAAACAAATGAAGGTACAAAAAGCAATCACTTAAATTTTGTGGGCTCAAGTCTTTAACACTAAAATGGATTTAAAATTTCATTACCTCCTCCAAGGTTGGTACGAAGGCATACGTCTCTATGATGGACAGAAGGGCTGGTTTCCAGCAGAGAACACACTAGAAATAACCACTGATCACCAAAGACGACGGAACGTGAGAAAGAAGTACCAAATCGCACAGTCAACTAGTCAGAACAGTCAAAGCTGATTGCCACTGATTGCAATTGCTGCCTATCCTATTTGCTATCTCTTTATTTATATATATGTGACTTTTCTTAACCAGGAAGTTGGAACTAGTTAGTAAAATTACTAATGTCTTGGTGTTGTACTGTGATATATCTGATATAATCCCAAATAAATGCATCTGTGAGCAGGATCCTCTTTGTCATCACTAAGGCATTATAATACTCTACATTAAAAAAAATCCTGCTTTAAAAAGCAACGCTTTCAATTTAGTAACAGAAGCTTTTCTTAAAAAAAAAAAAATATTATCTGGCAAACACAATTCTTAGACTTTATGAAAAAGTTGAGAGTAATTAGTAATATTAAGAGCATAATTGAGAGACTATGTATGGTGACCGAGCGAGTTTAACATGCTGCAAATTAATAAAACACATGCAATTACAAAAAGCTCCAGCAAATTAGAGTAGATTAGATTCAACTTTATTGTCATTACACATGTACAAGTACAAAGCAACAAAATGCAGTTTAGGTCTAACTAGAAGTGCAATAGCAGCAAGTGCAGAATACAGGTATAAATTATAAAGTGTAGTTATTGAAAAACTATGGTGTAAATATCACCATAGTTTTTATATAACTGCACTTTATAATTTATACCTGTATTTTGCACTTGCTGCTATTGCACTTCTGGTTAGACCTAAAATGCATTTCGATGGATGTACTATGAATGTTATATACATGTTGCCTTAGTTATGAGCCCAGATTTAAAATAAATGATTATACGTACAGGTTGATATTAATAATCAGAAGTGTGTAGATAGATAAACAATTACAAATATATGTACAGTGGATGTGTACATAATTACAAATGTACATGTACAGTGGGTATGTACAGTTCACATAAATGAATCATTGCAATGTAGGTTGCTTATTAATATTCAATTCAATTCACCTTTATTTGTATAGTGCTTTTACAATGTAGATTGTGTCAAAGCAGCTTCACATAGAAGGTTATAGTAAATTGAAAATGTCAGTTTAGTTATTAATGTTTGAGTTCAGTTCAGTTCAGCGTTGTTTAATGTTCACTACTTAGAGTCCAAACACAGAAGAGTAATCCATCGATGCGCAGCTCTAGCTGCAGTCTAGGCGCAGGAGGTTGGAGAACTCGAGGCTCGTCTGTCCTTGGAGGGTCACAGGAATCCGTCTCTTGCTTGCTACTCCGCCAAGCAGCTGCTCAGGATACAGCGAGGTCCAGGATTATGGAGCCTTGGAATCGTCTCGTCACGGGTCTTGGATCGCATCCGTGGCGCTGTATAGTCTTTGGGGGCCTGGGGATGAGTATCCCCAGGTGGAAATAGAGAACAAAGAGAATAATTAGCGTAGCTGCAGTTCATAGTGTATATAAAGGAGATGCGTGGAGCACATTCATGCATCATACCGCTAAGTGATGTATTGAGTGTATGCTTTACTAAAAAGATAGGTCTTTAATCTAGTTTTGAACTGTGAGAGTGTGTCTGAGCCTCGGACATTATCAGGAAGGCTATTCCAGAGTTTAGGAGTCATAAATAAGAAGGCTCGACCCCTTTACTTGATTTTGCTATTCTGGGTACTACTAGAAGCCCTGAGTTTTGAGATCTTAAAGAGCAGGTTGGATTGTAGCGAGACAGAAGGTTGGTTAAATAAACAGGAGCTAGATTATTTAATGCTTTATAAGTAAGAAGTACAATTTTAAACTCAATACGAAACTTAACAGGCAGCCAGTGTAACGAGGATAAAATTGGGGTGACATGATCATATTTTCTAGACCTGGTAAGAACTCTGGCGGCTGCATTTTGTACTAGCTGAAGTTTGTTAATAGAGGAGGCTGGGCAACCAGCGAGCAGAGCATTACAGTAATCCAACCTAGAAGTCATAAAAGCATGAACTAGCTTTTCTGCATCTGAGATGGATAGCATACTTCGTAGCTTAGCAATATTTCTCAGATGAAAGAATGCAGTTTTGTGATATAGGAGATATGGTTTTCAAAAGTTAAATTGCTGTCTAATATGACACCCAGATCTTTAACAGTAGAGCTAATGCTAAATCTGCATCCCTCTAGTTGCAGGTCGAGTTGTGAGATCTGCTGTGTACAGGATTTAGGTCCTATAAGTAATAGTTCAGTTTAGTCTGAGTTTAAGAGAAGGAAGTTGTTGGTCATCCAGTCTTTAACATCTTTAATACACTCAGTTAGTTTTGACAGTTTAGACGTCTTGTCAGGTTTAGTAGAAATATATAATTGAGTATCATCTGCATAGCAGTAAAAGCTGATACTGTGTCTTCTAATAATGTCTCCCAGGGGCAGCATGTATATTGTAAACAACAAAGGGCCTAAAACTGATCCTTGAGGCACCCCATACTTTACTGGCCTGACTTGTGAAGGTTGTCCATTAATATTCACAAACTGGTGATGATTAGTTAAGTATGACTTAAACCATTGTAAAGCCGTTCCCTGGACACCTGTAGAGTTTAAGCGATCTATGAGGATATTGTGGTCATTTGTGTCAAATGCGGCACTAAGATCAAGCAGGACTAACAGCGAGATGCACCCTTGGTCAGCAGCTAATAGTAAATCGTTGGTTATTTTCACTAATGCAGTTTCTGTGCTGTGATGAGGCCTGAAACCTGACTGGAACACCTCAAAAACATTGTTCGTCTGCAGAAAGGAGCATAATTGGGCAGAAACTGCTTTTTCTAGTATTTTAGACATAAATGGAAGATTTGAAATAGGCCTATAATTAGCTAAGTTGCAGGGGTCCAGTTGTGGTTTCTTAATAATAGGCTTAATAACAGCGAGCTTGAAAGAGTTTGGAACATGGCCTAATGACAAAGAAGAGTTGATAACATTAAGAGGAGGTTCTCCTATTACAGGTAGCAATTCTTTCAGTAATTTTGTTGGAATTGGGTCTAGCATACTCGTAGCTGGTTTAGAACTATTTATAATTTTATCTAGCTCTTCCTGTTCTATGTTCTCGAAGCACTGTAGGCTAATTTGGTTCAGTGGAATGTTTACTGGATCTGGAGTATAAGGCGGTACAGAGATTTTAACATCTATTTTTTGTCAAAAGCCTCCTATTTTATCACTGAAAAAATTCATAAAGTCTTCTCTACTCATTTGCGGTGTGATATTTTGTTCCAACGATGACCGATTGTTTGTTAATTTACCAATGGTGTTAAATAGAAATCTAGGATTGTTATGGTTATTTTCTATCAGTTTACGGAGGTGCTCAGCCCTGGCAGATATGAGGGCCCTCCTATAGCTGGACATACTGTCTTTGTACGCAATTCTAAAGATCTCTAAATTAGTTTTTTTCCATTTAGGTTCCAAGGCACGGGTTGCTGTTTTGAGAGCGTGCGTATGACTGTTATACCATGGTGTAGTTTTATCTTCTCTAGTCTTTTTTAATTTGATGGGTGCCACAGTATTTAGTGTGCTAGTAAAGATGGCATCCATGCTGCTAGTTATTACATCGAGGTCATTTGCATTTGCGGGTGCATTTCGAAATAAAGAAAGATCAGGCAAGTTATTTGCGAATTCCTCTTTGGTAGACGGAACGCTAGATCTAGTAAGGCGATGTATTGGTGCGGATCTGCTAATGTCAGGTAAACATAGCTTGTAAAGTAAGAGGTAGTGGTCCGTAATATCATAGCTTTGTGGTATAATCTCTACATCCATCACCTCAATTCCATGAGAGAGAATTAGATCTAAAGTATGCTTTAAGCGATGGGTGGGACCAAGAACATTTTGCTTTATCCCAAGGGCATGTAGTAGATATATAAATGCGAGCCCTAGTGTATCATTAGCGTTATCTATGTGGATGTTAAAGTCTCCTACAATTAGTATTTTATCAGTTTTGACTAGTAAGTCAGAAATAAAATCAGAAAACTCTTTTAGAAAATTGACATAGGGTCCTGGGGGTCTATATATGGTGATTAAAGCGAGAGATAGCATTTTATTCATAGTATCCGAAAGCATAACATTAAGCGCCAATACTTCAAAGGAGGTAAACATAAGTCTGTTTCTCTGATTAACATTAAGAATATCACTAAAGATTGATGCAACTCCACCATCACGACCAGTTTGACGAGCCTCATGCTTATAAGAGAATCCTGAAGGAGTTGCTTCATTTAAACTAATATAGTCATTTTGTTTCAGCCAGGTTTCAGTGAGACAGAGTGCATTAAGATTGTTATCTGTTATAATGTCATTTATGACAAGTGCTTTAGGTGCTAGTGACCTGATGTTCAGGAGACCTAGCTTTACGATATTTATATTTTCATTTTTTAGTAGTTTTTCTGGTTTGATTCTTAATAGATGTTTTCTAGAGCACACAGTACGCTTATTTCTTGGTCTAATAATACGAGGAACAGACACAGTTTCTATGCGGTAAGCCGGACATGCATTACTGTGAATTAAGTGGGATGGAGAAGGGTCTATATGGCTAAAATGTGAATTTTTTGAATGTTTACTTACTAGTAAGACAGAACGAAGCGTCCTGGAGATGTTGTCCGACAGCAGATCAGCTCCAGCTCGACTGGGGTGCAGCCCGTCAGCACGGAAGAGCCTAGGACGCTCCCAGAAAAGATACCAGTTATTGGCAAAGAGCAATTTCTGTTCTTTACACTATGTTAATAGCCATTCATTCTGAGCAAAAAGTCTACTGAACCTTTCACTTCCTCGGCAGTAGGTAGGAAGCGGTCCAGAAATGATGATCTGCGTGGTGGGCACGGTGCGACGAACCGTCTCGATCAGGCTCCTGAAGTCCTTCTTCAGGATCCCCGACTGCCGCAGCCCGGTGTCGTTCGTCCCCACGTGGAGGACGACGGCACCGATGCTCTCGCCAGCGGTCAGGATAGCAGGAACCTGAGCACAGAGATTCTTAATGCGGGCACCGGGAAAGCAGTGAGTGCGTACTTTGTTACCTTTAGTGGAAGCAGTGCGGACGTGGCGAACGATGGAATCGCCGATGATTGCCACATCGTGGCCCGTCTCACGGAGGGGGGCGAATCGGTTCTCCGTGGAGATCTCGAACAGGGGAGCAGGAGACGTCCTGCCCCGGGACCTGGCAAGCACCTTCCGCGGCTGCACCCAGGGGCCGTGGTAGCCAGAAGTCGTCGTGAACGACCCCTGGGCGAACCGCATACTCGGTGCACTGGGCCTGGACAGAGAAACACGCGGGGTTGAGGTAGACGGAGTGATGTGATCGTATTGCATACTTACCTCAGATGAGTGAGACGCAGCGCCGGGTGCAGCGAGCGATGCCCGCCGCTCCCGTAGCTGCGCACGCTTCATCTTCAGATCTCGTATCAGCTTCCCGAGATTGTCGAGTTCCCGGTCGAGCATTTCCCTCGTAGTTTCTCCTGCACACAAAAGCGACATTGAAAAGGGAGAGGAGCAAAGCCAGTAAGTGGGGATATGAGTGAGTGAAGGAAGCCGATAGCTTTTGCTGACTAGCGGTGCTAGCAGGCTAAAGCTACAAGCAACAAGCGGATGCTCGAGAGACACAGCGTTTTAAGGTAGATTTGTTGTATAAATGTATTAAAGGTATGTTCACCCTAGGTAGAAGGGAGAAATACTTAGCGATTGTGGATGTATTCTATGATAAAAATGTAAATTGCGAAACTAAAAATAGTAGTACTAGATAATCAGAAGTGTGCAGATAAACATAATTACAAATGTATATGCACAGTGGGTATGTACAGTTCAAATAAGTGAATCAGTGCAATAAATATGTGCAATTTTTTAATGTGCAAATGTTAAATAGTGCAGTGATTGTGAGGAGTATAAGGGTGCTTTCACACTAGCACTTTTGGTCCGCACCCGGGTTCGTTTGACGTCATAGTATGGTACGTTTAGCTAGTGTGAACACGTCTTCTGAACTCGGGTGCGCACCCGTGAACCGTACCCGAGTCCGCCTGAAAGAGGTGGTCTGGGGTACGGTTCATGTGAACTCTGGTACGGTTCACTTGTTGTATGAATGCAATCGTACCAAAAGCCGGAAGTGAACCGTCAACAGTACAGCAAACTATAGTTTTTATAACGTTCATTCGTGTGTGTGTGTGTGTGTTTGTATGTGTGTGTGTCTGTCTGAGTATCACGCGCTGACAAGCGCGACTGAGACAGAGCAAACACAGTGATAATGCTTGTCTCCTCTAAAAACAGCTGGGACATCACGTGATGTTCTGAACGTGTATAATATGTTTGCGGCAGATAGACGCGAGCCGTTTTCTGTATGTTCTAAACCAAAAGGTTCAGTAAAAGCGAAACAACCGCGATGTGCGGACGTCTCTCCCGTTTGGCGCTTTGCTTTCGGGTCCGTCGCCTGGCAACAGACGTACACAAAACATCGGCTTGATGACGCAAGCGTACCGCGGTTCAGAAGGAAAAAAGACAGTGTGAACACAAACCAACCAAGCGGGTGGCAAGGGGGGACAATCGAACTTGGGTACGGTCCAGGCAATTGAACCAAGTGTGAAAGCACCCTAAGTTATGAGAAGAGTGGGGGGTGTATGTAGGGGTCAAAAGAGTCAGTGGGGGGCAGAGTTCAAAAGGGAGACAGCTCTGGGGAAAAAGCTGTTCCTCAGTCTGCTGGTTTTTGTCTGAGGGAGCCAGAAGCGCCTGCCAGAAGGCAGGAGAGAGAACAGTCTGTGAGCAGGGTGAGAGGAGTCCTTGAGAATACTGTGTGCTCGGCGCAGACAGTGTTTCTTCTGGATGTCCTCTATAGCTGGAAGTGGAGTCCCTGTGATTCCCCAGTTTTCACCACCTGCTGCAGGGCCTTACGCTCAGCAATAGAGCAGTTTCCATACCAGACTGTAACACACTTGGTCAGGATGCTCTCTATTGTGTAGCAGTAGAAGTTCACCAAGACGGCTGATGACAGCTGGTTCTTTTTCTTAAGTTGCCTTAAAGGGCTACGAAACCCCCCAGTCTCAGCGTGGTGTTTTCACACCTCTAGTTTGGAAAAGCTCAGTAAAGTGGGTGTGTCCAGCTCTGTTTAGGTAGGAGTGTCGGGGAAGGGGAAAGAGGGAAGGTTTTGCATAAAAATGGGAGTTTCCATTTGTGCACGCACTCATTTTCACACAGACTGTGTTTACATGGACATCAGTAATCAAATTATTTGCCAAATTATTAATTTGTTGACTTTAACGGCACTTTCTCTATATTTTCGGATTCGCGTGATGGGCAGGGCTTCTGTCTATGGCTTGGTGACTGTAGCTTTATTGCTAAATGGCTAACAGGTGTTTTATAGAGAGAATAACTGTTTTATGTGCTTTAGGCTGATAAACAGCTTCGATTCGTTTGGAGCCGTATCTGAGTCCACTTGATTATTTCAGAGGTGCACCAGCTCTGTGAGCTCATAAACTCCTCCAGAAACTGTACCTGGATGATGGAAGCTTTCAGCGGTGCTTCTGACTGAGCCGAGTTTTCCCTCAGGACACCAACAACAGGCACTACGTCATAATCACACCCCCACAAGAGCAAGCTCCTGATTGGTTAACGTGGCGCAAACGTCCGCTGAAGCTCATTTTCATTTCATTTTCAAACTGAAGTGATTCACGCGAATTGTGTTAAGCGCGTCAAACGCGCGGCGCCATTCACGCGTATCGCGTTGCAGGATGCCTATTCGCGCCTTTGCATTGACTTAGCATGTAAATCACTCGCGCTTGATGCGTCTTCCGCAACTGCTGTAAGGTACAATCTTCGAAGCGATCATGAATATTAATGAAGCTGCGCTGCTTACACAATAAAGCGCTCTGGTTGGTTTGAATCAAGTCTATCTCATGAATTAATGCCGAACACTCAGAGATGTCAGAACGTTCTGGCCGGGACAGGCGTCCACTCTCCATGCTGGAATATACGCAAGGATCTCATCGGTGTGACGCAGCTTCAAAAATTCGTTTCAAACCGGAAGAACGAATTTGCTCGAAATAACGCAAAAACAACCAATTTTCACTTTTTAGTCAATGATATGTGTCCTAATAGTGTTTATAGCAGCGTGGGACACATATATGACAGTCAACAGCTCAAAAAATGTGTTTTGGTGTTTCATGGCCCTTTAATAAAATAGGTGCTGGTGAGCCTTCTTGGCCAGACTGGAGGTGTGGGTCCCCTTGAGATGTGGGTCCCCAGGAACTTGAAGGATGAGACCAGCTAAACGACCATCCTATTGATGTGGATTGGATCATGTGAGCCTGTTTGTCCCCTCCTGAAGTCCACAATGAGCTCCTTGGTCTGGGTGGTGTTAAGGAGCAAATTATTGTTGGTGCACCAAGTGGCCAGATGCTGTATCTCCTCCCTGTAGGCAGTCTCATCATTGTTGCTGATTAGACCAATCACTGTGGTGTCATCTGCAAATTTGATGATGGTGTTGGATCTGTTCATGGGCCTACAGTCAATGGTAAAAAGGGAGTAGAGAAAGGGGCTCAGCATGCAGCCCTGAGGCACACCAGTGTTGAGTGTGACGGTGGTGGAGCAGATGTGGCCTGATCTAACATTCTGAGGTCTGTTAATCAGAACGTCCATAACCCAGTTGTAGAGAGACGTGTCGATATCCATCTCTCTAAGTTTGATCAGTAACTTAGAGGGTATGACAGTGCTGAATGCTGTGCTGAAGTCAACAAACAGCATTCGTGCATAAGTGTTTTTATTGTCCAGGTGTATAAGTACAGAGTGCAATGCTATGGAGACTACATCTTCTGTGCTCCTGTTGCCATGGTAGGCAAACTGATGTGGGTCCAGTGTGGTCGGTAGAGAGTCTTTCAGATGTGCCAGGACCAACCGCTCGAAGCACGACATGATGATGGGAGTGAGTGCTACAGGGCGGTAGTCATTCAGGCATGTTGGGCTAGAGTGTTTCGGCACTGGCATGATGGAAGTGGTTTTAAAGCATGTTGGTACAGCTGCTAGGTTAAGGGACAAGTTGAAAATGTCTGTGAATACCCCAGAGAGCTGGTCTGCACATGCTTTGAGGACGTGCCCAGGAATACCCTCTGGTCCAGTAGCCTTATGCACATTGATCCGAAGGTGTAGGTGTAGACTTCTGAGGAGGTGAGTGTGATAGGTGAGTGGTCGGTTGAGGAAGTGATCCTGGTATTGGGTTCTTTATTGTATCTTTCAAATCGGGCATAAAAGTCATTTAGCTCATTCAGGAAGGAGACATCTGTGGCTGTGGGTGTGGAATGGCTGGGTTTGTAGTTGCTGATGACCTGGATGCCCTGCCACATGTGCCGAGGATCAGAGTTGGAAAAGTGCTCCTCTAGCTTTAGCTTGAAGCAGTGCTTGGCCTTTTTGATGCCCCTCTTCAGATTAGCCCTAGAGGTGCTGTAGGCCTGTGCATCACCTGATCTGAAGGCAGTGTTGCTTGCCTTTAGAAGGAGGCGCACCTCCTTGTTCATCCATGGCTTTTGATTTGGGTATGTGGTGATCTGCTTCTGCGTTGTAACACTGTCTATGGTGGTGTTGATGTATTCCAAATCAGAGGAAGTGTAACTGTCTATGTCTGTGTGAGAGCCACAGATGGCCTGGGAAGCAAACATACTCCAGTCTGTGTGTTGAAACCTGTCCTGGAGTGTTGAGTCTACCCCCACTGGCCACACTTTGATGGTCCTCACTGATGGCTTCACACGGTTGATGAGGGGTGAGTACTTATGGGTGAGGAAAAAAAGAAAGGTGATCTGATTGACCCAAGTGTGGGAGGGGTGTCACAGTGTAGGCTTCAGCCATGTTAGTGTACACCTGGTCCAAAGTT
Source organism: Danio albolineatus (assembly GCA_903798035.1). Lineage (NCBI taxonomy): Eukaryota > Metazoa > Chordata > Actinopteri > Cypriniformes > Danionidae > Danio > Danio albolineatus. The sequence continues at coordinate 644,749 of CAIGQQ010005973.1, read as the reverse complement.
TTGTTTCCCCTTGTGTGACAGAAAATGTTTTGATGGAATTTGGGAAGCACTGTCTTTAAGTTTGAGTGATTAAAATCCCCCGCAACAATAAAGGCAGCCTCCGGGTGAGCAGTCTGTTGTTTGCTGATGGCCGCATGAAGTTCGTTCATAGCAAGCTTGGCATCAGCATTGGGAGGAATATAAGCGGCAGTTATAATGGTGGAGGTGAACTCCCGCAGCAGATAGAACGGACTACATTTAACCATTAGAAATTCCAGGTTAACAGAGCAATGTCTCCCAACAATGACAGAGTTTGTGCACCAAGCTTTGTTAACATAAATGCATAATCCTCGGCCTCTGGTCTTACCGGAGTCATCCGCCGTTCTGTCTGCTCGGAATGTGTGGTGCTCAGTTAGCAATACAGCGTTGTCAGGTATCCCGCCGTTTAGCCATGTTTCTGTGAAAATCATGACATTACAGTTCTATAATCTTTTGCTGTGGTTGATGCCCAGTCGAATCTGATCCATTTTGTTCACCAGAGACCGTACTTTGGCGAGAAAGATGCTGCGTAAAGAGAGCTGATGTGGTGTTAGCTTTAGCTTAGCTCTTAGCCCGCCGCGCTTTCCCTGTCTTTGTTTACGTTCTCAACGCCGCCTTTGAGCACTTTCGCCCGGCCGGGCAGGGTGCTGAGGCTCGGTCGATTTAGCAATCTCAGGAATGAGTCGAAGATTGCTGATAAAACTGTCCGGAATGCACAAACCAATATCCAAAATCTCCTGTCGGGTGTACGATGTAAAGGCATAACTGTTCTGCACGAACAGACCCAAAACTGAGCAAGAGAAATACTGCAAAACTGCAGAAACTGGAGAGATGCGCAGTCTCGCGTTGTGCACGCGCCGCCATCTTGTCTTGAAGGAAATTAAGAAAAGATCCTCATCGCTTAACAGCATACATATTGCAAACCCTCACATAGCAAATACATTCAAAATGCGCTGCATTTTCTCACAAGACAAACAAATATTGTTTTACATTTGTCCTTGTTTTTATTCTATACATTTATGCATTCATTGTTTTACATTTCCTTTATTCAAGAGTAATTCAAGAGTTTACACTTAGCTGATGATTGATTATAAAGCTTGTTTGGCATTCTGTCCCGAGAGAGAGCCCTGAGCTCATAAGATCCTTGAGCCCAGGGCTCCCTCCCGTTTGCAAGGCGAGAGGAGAGTTTGAGCTCAGGTAGATCTCAAGAACTCCCCTGCTGTAGTAGCTAATGAACAGATTGTGATTACTATGAAGAGATAACTACTTACTAGCACAGGGAGAATGTGTAAACTCTGTCAGCTGGCTTGGTAAGGACTAAAACCAGTGACGTTCTTGCTTTGAGGCACCAGTGCTAACCACTGGGCCACCGTGCCACCCATACAGGAAAGGAGGAGGAGTGGAAGGGGGATTCTTCAAAACGAAGATGGCTGTGATATGGAACTTAGGGTATTTATAGTGGCTTAGGACTCATCTGATTGGTGAATCATAAATTGAATAATGCGGGACCAGCTGCAAGCAATCATTAGCAAGTGATCCTCTCGAAATTAGTTTATAAATACACTTCACTTATACAAAATAACTCTGCCACAATGGTTTACAGAAATAGGTTAATTTAGAATACTACTAGTAAAAATCCAGAATCTGGATTTAAATGACACAAAGTCCTTTATTTAGGTTTTTTTTTTTTTTTTTGCAGCGTAAATATCACACATAATACACAAAGCACTTTGTACAATACAAACCAACCTAAGTTTAAACATTTTACAGCTGAGGGGATAAATAAAAGTTTAAACAGGTTTGTTTTTCTAATAGTATTAAATATCAGAGGGTAAAACTCATTCTGCAGACTAGTCTGAGCTTTACCCAAAACTTGTCTATGGTTTAACTAAGCCATAGTCATCAGTTTTCGTCTTGTTGTTTTTGTTCCTAGGTTCACAATTCTCTCTAAACAACTTTTATTTTTCAACTTTTAATTGAACCAACAAAGCAAAGAACTAAAAGTATTTCTACAACTATTTTGTGTTAAAATCCACCCTACTCGCATGTGATCCAACTTGACATATTTAAAGGTTTGAGATGGTGCAAAACTGTATTTTAACAGTAATATACTGTGAATATAAACTACAGGAGTGGACTGGAAAAACACAGTTGGTGGCTAGCAACCCAGCTTCCAGTATTATTCTGTTAAATCAAGAGAAAAGAAAAACTGTATTTTCCTGTAAAACCTGAGTCAAATTACTTCTGTCCCTTTTGTGTGTCACCATTGTGGAGGAGAGTACTGATGATATTCTGCATGATTCTTGATGTAAAGACAGCAGCAGTGTAATTGCTGATGCAGTGAGGGTCTCTAGGTGCATCCCAAATCGCATACTTGTGCACTATTCTACGCCATTTTGTAGTATAAATAGTGTAAGTAGTGCGTTCACACTGAAAATTGTAAAAATAATAAGTGCACTTTAATTACCCGGATGCTGCACTCATTCCACCGGTAATATGAAGTGTTATGATGGACACTTCACACACTCAACGACCGCAGCTTTGCGCACATAACGGAAGGGGCGGAGCTATCGAGCGCACATGTCGAATAACTTTATTTATTTTGGATTTTGAAAGCAAAAGTCTCCTACAAGAGTGATTATAATGCCTCCTGATTGTGAATGCGGTTATTCTCATGCAAGGTATTATTTGGTATTTTGGTCATTTATTTTATTAATTTGGCAACCGTCAAACGTCATCGGGGAAACGGTTTGAACTTCCGCTTAGTAAAAAAGGCATTAGTGTTCCATTTGGGACAGCACTACATACATATACTATGCTGTTGAGTGTGTAAGTGCATAAGTACATAGTGCATAGTGTTTGAAGCTCCGTCGCGTAGATTCGCAATTTACATTTTTATCATAGAATACATCCACATTCGCTAAGTATTTCTCCCTTCTACCTAGGGTGGACATACCTTTAATACATTTATACAAACAAATCTACCCTAAAACATTGTGTCTCTCGAGCATCCGCTTGTTGCTTGTAGCTTTAGCCTGCTAGCACCGCTAGTCAGCAAAAGCTACCGGCTTCCTTCACTCACTCATATCCCCACTTACTGGCTTTGCTCCTCTCCCTTTTCAATGTCGCTTTTGTGTGCAGGAGAAACTACGATGGAGATCCTCGATCGGGAACTCGACAATCTCGGGAAGCTGATATGAGATCTGGAGATGAAGCGTGCGCAGCTATGGGAACGATGGGTATCGCTCGTGGTACCCGGTGTCTCGCTCATCTGAGGTAAGTGTGCAATACGATCCCAACACTCCGTCTACCTCAACCCCGAGTGTTTCTCTGTCCAGGCCCAGTGCACCGAGTATGCGGTTCGCCCAGGGGTCGTTCACGCCGACACTCGGCTACCACGGCCCCTGGGTGCAGCCGCGGAAGGTGCTTGCCAGGTCCTGGGGCAGGGCGTCTCCTGCTCCCCTGTTCGAGATCTCCACAGAGAATCACTTCGCCCCCCTCCGCGAGACGGGCCGCGATGTGGCTATTATCGGAGACTCCATCGTTCGCCACGTCCGCGCTGCTTCCACTAAAGGTAACAACGTACACACTCACTGCTTTCCCGGTGCCCGCATTAAGAATCTTTGTGCCCAGGTTCCTGCTATCCTGACCGCTGGCAAGAGCATCGGTGCCATCGTCCTCCACGTGGGGACGAACGACACCGGGCTGCGGCAGTCGGAAATCCTGAAGAAGGACTTCAGGAGCCTGATCGAGAAGGTTCGTCGCACCGCACCCACCACGCAGATCATCGTTTCTTGACCGCTTCCTACCTACCGCCGAGGAAGTGAAAGGTTCAGTAGACTTTTTGCTCTGAATGAATGGCTATTAACATAGTGTAAAGAAAAGAAATTGCTCTTTGCCAATAACTGGAATCTTTACTGGGAGCGTCCTAGGCTCTTCCGTGCTGACGGGCTGCACCCCAGTCGAGCTGCAGCTGATCTGCTGTCGGACAACATCTCCAGGACGCTTCGTTCTGTCTGACTAGTAAGTAAACATTCAAAAAATAAAAAAAAATTTAGCCATATAGACCCTTCTCCATCCCACTTAATTCACAGTAATGCTTGTCCGGCTAACCGCATAGAAACTGTGTCTGTTCCTCGTATTATTAGACCAAGAAATAAGCGTACTGTGTGCTCTAGAAAACATCTATTAAGTATCGAACCAGAAAAACTACTAAAAAATGAAAATACAACAATCGTAAAGCTAGGTCTCCTGAACATCAGGTCACTAGCACCTAAAGCACTTATCATAAATGACATTTTAACAGATAACAATCTTAATGCACTCTGTCTCACTAAACCTGGCTGAAACAAAATGACTATATTAGTTTAAATGAAGCAACTCCTCCAGGATTCTCTTATAAGCATGAGGCTCTTCAAACTGGTCGTGGCGGTGGAGTTGCATCAATCTTTAGTGATATTCATTCATTCATTTTCTTTTCGGCTTAGTCCCTTTATTAATCCGGGGTCGCCACAGCAGAATGTATCGCCAACTTATCCAGCATTTGTTTTACGCAGCGGATGCCCTTCCAGCCACAACCCATCTCTAGGAAACACATCCATACATTCTCATTCACACACATACACTATGGACAATTTGCTTACCCAATTCACCTGTACCGCATATCTTTGGACTGTGGGGGAAACCGGAGCACCCGGAGGAAACCCACGCAACCACGGGGAGAACATGCAAACTCCACACAGAAATGCCAACTGGCCCAGCCGGGGATCGAACCAGCGACCTTCTTGCTGTGAGGCGAACGTGCTACTCACTACGCCACCGTGGCGCCTCTTTAGTGATATTCTTAATGTTAATCAGAGAAACGGACTTATGTTTACCTCCTTTGAAGTATTACGACGATATTACGGACCACTACCTCTTACTTTACAAGCTATGTTTACCTGACATTAGCAGATCCGCACCAATACATCGCCTTAGTAGATCTTAGTAGATCGTTCCGACTACCAAAGAGGAATTCGCAAATAACTTGCCTGATCTTTCTTTATTTCGAAATGCACCCTCAAATGCAAATGACCTCGATGTAATAACTAGCAGCATGGATGCTATCTTTACTAGCACACTAAATACTTTGGCACCCATCAAATTAAATAAAAAGACTAGAGAAGATAAAACTACACCATGGTATAACAGTCATACTCGCGCTCTCAAAACAGCAACCCATACCTTGGAACGTAAATGGAAAAAAACTAATTTAGAGGTCTTTAGAATCACGTACAAAGACAGTATGTACAGCTATAGGAGGGCCCTAAAATCTGTCAGGGCTAAGCACCTCTGTAAACTGATAGAAAATAACCATAACAATCCTAGATTTCTATTTAACACCATTGGTAAATTAACAAACAATCGGTCATCGTTGGAACAAAATATCACACTGCAAATGAGTAGCGAAGACTTTATGAATTTTTTCAGTGATAAAATAGAAGGCTTTAGACAAAAAATAGATGTTAAAATCTCTGTACCGCCTTATACTTCAGATCCAGTAAACATTCCACTAAACCAAATTAGCCTACAGTGCTTCGAGAACATAGAACAGGAAAAGCTAGATAAAATTATAAATAGTTCTAAACCAGCTACGAGTATGCTAGACCCAATTCAAACAAAATTACTGAAAGAATTGCTACCTGTTATAGGAGAACCTCTTGTTAACGTTATCAACTCTTCTTTGTCATTAGGCCATGTTCCAAACTCTTTCAAGCTAGCTGTTATTAAGCCTATAATTAAGAAACCACAACTGGACCCCTGCAACTTAGCTAATTATAGGCCTATTTCAAATTTTCCATTTATGTGTAAAATACTAGAAAATGTAGTTTCTGCCCAATTATGCTCCTTTCTGCAGATGAACAATGTTTTTGAGGTGTTCCAGTCAGGTTTCAGGCCTCATCACAGTACAGAAACTGCATTAGTCATAAATAACCAACGATTTACTCTTAGCTGCTGACCAAGGGTGCATCTCGCTGTTAGTCCTGCTAGATCTTAGTGCCGCATTTGACACAATTGACCACAATATCCTCATAGATCGCCTAAACTCTACAGGTGTCCAGGGAACGGCTTTACAATGGTTCAAGTCATACTTAACTAATCGTTACCAGTTTGTGAATATTAATGGACAACCTTCACAAGTCAGGCCAGTAAAGTATGGGGTGCCTCAAGGATCAGTTTTAGGCCCTTTGCTGTTTACAATATACATGCTGCCCCTGGGAGACATTATTAAAAGACACGGGATCAGCTTTCACTGCTATGCAGATGATACTCAATTATATATTTCTACTAAACCTGACAAGACGTCTAAACTGTCAAAACTAACTGAGTGTATTACAGATGTTAAAGACTGGATGACCAACAACTTTCATCTCTTAAACTCAGACAAAACTGAACTATTACTTATAGGACCTAAATTCTGTACACAGCAGATCTCACAACTCGACCTGCAAATGGAGGGATACAGAGTTAGCATTAGCTCTACTGTTAAAGATCTGGGTGTCATATTAGAAAGCAATTTAACTTTCAAAAACCATATCTCCCATATCACAAAAACTGCATTCTTTCATCTGAGAAATATTGCTAAGCTACGATGTATGCTATCCATCTCAGATGCAGAAAAGCTAGTTCATGCTTTTATGACTTCTAGGTTGGATTACTGTAATGCTCTGCTCGCTTGTTGCCCAGCCTCCTCTATTAACAAACTTCAGCTAGTACAAAATGCAGCTGCCAGAGTTCTTACCAGGTCTAGAAAATATGATATCACCCCAATTTTATCCTCGTTACACTGGCTGCCTGTTAAGTTTCGTATTGAGTTTAAAATATTACTTTTTACCTATAAAGCATTAAATAATCTAGCCCCTGTTTATCTAACCAACCTTCTGTCTCACTACAATCCAACCCGCTCTTTAAGATCTCAAAACTTCTGGTAGTACCCAGAATAGCAAAATCAAGTAAAGGGGTCGAGCCTTCTCATTTATGGCTCCTAAACTCTGGAATAGCCTTCCTGATAATGTCCGAGGCTCAGACACACTCTCACAGTTCAAAACTAGATTAAAGACCAATCTTTTTAGTAAAGCATACACTCAATACATCACTTAGCGGTATGATGCTTGAATGTGCTCCACACATCTCGTTTATATACACTATGAACAGCAGCTACGCTAATTATTCTCTTTGTTCTCTATTTCCAACTGGGGATACTCATGCCAAGGCCCCCAGACTATGCAGCACCACGGATGCGATCCAAAACTCGCAACGAGACGATTCTCCATAATCCTGGACCTCGCTGTATCCTGAGCAGCTGCTTGGCAGAGTAGCAAGCAAGAAACGGATTCCTGTGACCCTCCAAGGACAGACGAGCCTCGAGTTCTCCAACCTCCGGCGCCTAGACTGCAGCTAGAGCTGCGAATCGATGGATTACTCTTCTGTGTTTGGACTCTAAGTAGTGAATATTAAACAACTCTGAACTCAACTGAACTCAAACATTAATAACTGGACTGACATTTTCAATTTACTATAACCTTCTATGTGAAGCTGCTTGGACACAATCTACATTGTAAAAGCGCTATACAAATAAAGGTGAATTAAATTGAATTGAATTTGGGATGCAGCTTCTGTGTTTATTCTAGCTCTACATACATGTGAGCTACAAGAGATTTGTTTTAATCCAGTGCTGCTCAACCCTGTTCCTGGAGATCTACCTTCTTGCACAGTTCAGCTACAACCAAACAACCAAATCAAACACATCTGAACCAACTAATTATGACCTGAACAGCCCTTGATAATTACAGGCTTGTAATCTGTCTCTTTTGTTTGATATGGGTTGCAAATGAAATTTGCAGGAAGGTAGATCTCCAGGAACAGGCTTGAGCACCCCTGGTTTAAACTGAATGTTTTGAAATAACTAAAACAAGTAATCATCATAAATAAGCTTATGTTAAGCATATAACACATTGGACATATTTCTTCATTAACTCAAACAGCAGTTGGCCAAATTGAGGTACTGTAGTTTTTACATTAATTCAGTGCATGTATTTTTACAGCAACAGATTTTTAAAATAACAGTACGTTACTGGCAACAGGAACTGACAGTATTTTACTGTTAATTTACAGGGAAATTTTTTACAGTGTTCAGAATTTACAGAAGGGATGCTGTAAAAACCCATTATGTGGCTGGCAACCCAGCTGCCAGTATTATTCTGTAAATTTACATAGATAAACTTATATAGAGTTGCATTTTGACAAATCAGAGCGCCAAATGGGGATATTGTAGGAATATAGGATTCTCATCAACTCCAAAAGGGTCGCAGCCCGAGTGAGGGCATACCATAAGTAGCAAATAAGTTTTCTCTAGCATTAAATCCTAACCCTAATCAGAGCATTAACCTAACATAAATTCATTTATTGTTTCAGCTTAGTCCCTTTATTAATCTGGGGTCGCCACAGCAGAATGAACCGCCCCTTAACCTAACAGCAAGCCATAAATCCAATAGACTTATATATGGTTGAACTTTAACAAATCAGAGCGCCAAGTGTGAATACCATAAAAATATAAAAAAATGCAGCCCAAGTGAGAACATACCATGATAATGCAAAGTTGTATCCAGCTCTAAACCCTAACCCTAATCAGAGACTTAACCAAACAGCAAGACATATATCACATAGACTTGCATTGAGTTGAACTTTGACAAATCAGAGCACCAAGTGTGAATATCATAGAAATATTTGACACAAAACTTCAAAAGAGTTGCAGCCTGAGTGAGTACTGTAAGGTCCAGCCTGATAGTCTAACGGCGGTGTCTACTGCTGGATGAAGGTTCACTGCCTGTTCTGTCTTTCCAGTGCACAATGTTGATTTATTTCAAGTTTAACTCATATCTAACTCCAATTTTGGTATGAGATGGTTTAGAATGTTGATACGTTTATTCTCGTTTTTTCTGACTCCAATTTATAATTAATATTACTTTATTAATTTAGCAGTTTATGTGACATTTTAGTATATATTTGAATAATCTTATAACTCCTACCGATTTTTCCTATGTAACAACTTAATTAGATTCCAAACGATGACCAGAGGTTAACAACCAGAACTTTTAGCTCTAGCCCCCCATGATTGAAATAATCATGTAACAACTTAATCATGATTGAAATATTTAATCAGAGGTTAATCACCAGTACCATGTAAAGTGTCGCCGTCGACTTTCTACACCTTAATGCATTAACCCTGGCCCCCCATAGTACTTTTTACTCTTATCTACTCATTTATTGTGAATCTATGTCACTACGCCGGCTGTAATGTATCATAAGTTCACTAGTCTGATCAGTAATTAGAGGTTAATGATTAATACTATTTAATAGACAGACAGACGATGCCATTATTTAAATAGTAATCTCATTTGATTCTTAAAATCATCTATGTAACAACTTAGTTAAATCTCAAAAGATAATCAGAGGTTAATCGCCAGTAGCCTATAGCTCTGGCCCCCCATGATTTAAGTAACCATGTAACAACTTAATTATGAATGAAATATTATAAATATTATAAATATAACCAGAGGTTAACCGTCAGTACCATATAAGATATACTTTTATCCTAATGCATTAACCCTGACCCCCCATAGTAATCGCAACAAATAACATAAATAAAGTCAAACAACAAGTTAGAATTTCCAGGATTTTCATCTAACATTTATTATGTTTCGCCTATCATGAAATCTAGTACATTCTTAACTTATCTGAGTAAATCATTTCAGAGTAACAAGGATAAATTCAAATATAACAATTTATTAGTCAGGTAAATGTGTATTATGCCAATTCATTCAGTCAATTCATAAACGATCAATACAAAACATCAAATTCTCAAAGATAATTCCAAGATCAAAAGATGCATACCTGACTTTCAAAATCTACATAGTGTGGAGTTTTAGGAAACTCCGTACTATGGGCCACTCTGACGGCAGAAGCGACCTGAACAGCCTGGAACTTAATCTTAAGTATCCAAACCAAGGAATAGAAGGAGTGTGTGTTGAATAACAAAAGGCATTTACATCTAGTGAGGGTTTCTGCCTAAAGGCATTTGAATAGAAACTCCCCACACACACCCTTAGCAGGGGTGCAAAAGATACCTGAAGTTATATATTTATTATTTTGGTTATGTCCATTTCTGAGGGAATGAGACCATTGTACCAGTCGCACTGAGACATTTCAAATGATATCGTCAAATGATAAAGTCACTTGCATTGATATTGAACAATTCATACTTTGAGATGACCATTTTGTGTGAGTTAGGTGAGAGGAAGACAGAGGGGGTTTTGGAGATACTTCAAATGTAAATGAAGGGAAGAGCTGATTTGTCTGTGTTTTCAGCTCATGTCTTTGAACTGCCAAAGACATCAAAGGATTTGAGAACTCAGTCTTACAGTACATACCATGCAAGAGTGTAAAATTTCTATCTAGCTCAAAAACCCTAAACCCTAATCAGAGCCGCATAACCTAACACAAAGCAATAAATAACATAGACTTACATTAAGTTGAACTTTGACAAATCAGAGGGCCAAGTGTGAATATCATAAAAATATGGGATTCACAACATCTTAAAAGGGTTGCAGCCTGAGTGAGAATATATCATGTGTAATGAATATGGCCGATCAGACACATAATTACTTTGCTTTTATGCAACAAATAACACACTGTCAGCTTCTCCCACCCAGAAAAGACTAGATGGTCAGTTGTAATCCAATTCCAATGTATTAACGACACGAAATGCTCAGAAATGTACACAAAGAGAACTTCTATAAGCTCCTTGTTTAGGACTGATGCTTTTAATGTAAACTTTTATTCTCTCTTTATGTGTAATCAGGTCTCTTGCTCCTGTAGTGACTAAGCCACGTTTACGCTGAATCCCTAATCGGCACAAACAAGCCTCGTGGACCCCACTCTGTCTCCTTCGTGATTAGGGATTGCCCGAAGCTAATTCCAATACACATGCGTCTTTCCCCTTTATGAAACAAAGGATGTGTTCTAACCCTAGTAACTAATTAATGGCCTATCCGCCGTCTTTTCGGCCATCTGCTTCTCACATGACTATGATAATTGAGTTCTGCACCCAACGTAAGAAGGAAGCATTTGTGCCTCTCAGGGGGAACGGTCTACTGCCCCTCTTCCCGTCCGATAATACAGCCTTGTGATTGTCTTTACACAAAAAGCCTGCAAATTTTTCGGATATTTCGCGTTTAAAAGTGTTTTGCTTTGATGTTTTATTGCTAATAGTTGTGTATGTTTTGCTATGCATGTAAGCATGTGTATTCACTATAATTGTGTTTATGAATGAAAGGTTGTAGCGTGTGTAACGCACGTAATTAACTGTATTTGATAAAGGCTGTAGCGTTTGGTATCAAACTGAAGCTATAAGGCTTCAGAGAACATTGGTTCAAATGATGAAACTGTATCTGCGAATAGTAGTTAGTTATGAAGCTTTACCGAATGTTGATAACATTAATGAAATCTTAATCCCAGCCCTGTGACTACGGATCACTCCTCCCGGGCGTGGACATACAGAGAGAAGATGGGCGTGGATACAATCGCCAAGGGGGTTTGTCTAAATTCCACTATAAAACCCCAAAACTGTAAGATTTTATTGGCTTTCGCATTGGCTTTTGCGTGTGTTCCGTATTAGCTTTTGCTTGGCTTCACGAGGGGGTCCTACGCACGAACTTTGCGTTGCACGCTCCCTGTCTTTACAACACGCCTGCCGGACATTACTTTTGGAAGAATCACCCAGCGAAGCCTGCGTCTGTCTGCCGTAACACCTACGGCCACATGACCCCGTTCACAGGAGCTCACACTGCTCTCGCATGAACACAGTCTGACTTTACTGCTCGTACAGCTGTTCCCTACAACCATCAGACGCCACGTCATCCAGCAGTAGGATCAGTCATTCAACGTCTCCGATCTCTGTCTCATAACCCTGCCAGAGAGCCTTTCTCAGGAGAAAATCCCAGTCTGTAAACTTCCCGCACGCCGACGTCAGACTCTCTGTCACTGGGACAATGCTTCATGAGAAGAAGGAAACCCCTCTCCAAAGGACATCCCCAACCACGTCAACGCGCTGCAACCAATCGGCTTCGCCAGGGTTTCCCTCAACCAGGGAAAAAAGGTCATCAAACCGCAAGTAAACACAGACCAACTTTTCATTGCATACTTAAGCTGGTAATTATATATGAAGTGCCTGACCGTTGTCAGTTTCTCTGCTTGGTGGTTTTCTCAGGTTGCAATACCAAACTTGCACTAAACAAGTGCTAGACGTTTGGGACTCTTTGTTGCTCATCCTCAATCACGCTTTCATCCCAGAACTGTTTGTGTGTGTATCTGTATGTTTGTCTGTTTTACGTAGAGAAGTTTACTGTGTGTGTAGCTTAAAGAGCCCATATTATAGATTTTTGAAAATGACCTTCCATGCAGTGTTACACAGCTCTAAGGGAAGTGAAATGTCCAGCTGAGGCTTAAATCTGAAAGTGCAAAGTGTTTAAAACGATTGATTCATCTATAAAAGAGTCGACTCATTGTTGTTTAAATGAATCGTTATTAGAACGAGTCTTTAGCCGTTTTGGCTTGACGTCAACGCGAAACATACTAGTGACGCGCGCAGACCCCGGTAAAATTGAACTCCCCGGCCCCGCCCACAGACAGGAAGAAAAAGTGGAAGCCAGTAAGTGCCTTGTAAGTAAGTAATTGCAGTAAGTGTTGTAGCATAACCAGCGGGACAGCAGTGACGTGTGATCTGAGTAATATCTAAGTAAGTCTTTATACTGTTTGATGGCAGTATAAAGATTTAGAGAGAAGTTATTGACAGCTTTTTTAGTATTGGTTTTCACGTTTTGCTCTTTGTAGACGGTCCCTAAGAAACGGTCTCTTTGCTGCCTGTGTATGGAGTTTAATATAATGCGTCCAGCGCGTAGGAAAGCTAATTTTTAGGAAAATAAGGTTGTAGGTGATTGTATACATTGCGACGGTTGAAAAGAGGTGTTATTTGTGTAGGAACAATGTTTTGGTCATGAGTTATTGATCCGGAAAACACAACTGCTGCTAACTTTACTAAACTTATCGGCATTCCGGTTAAATCATGTCCCGTAGACGCTGTGCTCTGAAGTGCGAGGGAAAAGCTGTGTTCTGTTCCCTACCTGGAAACCTCTTTTCCCTACCTGGAGTGGTTGAGGTTTTTTTCGTAAAATACCTGAGAATTATAGCCCCAACACGGTGCTGTGTTCGCGTCATCTCTCTGAAGAGAGCTACATCAATCTACACTTACAACGCGGGATTTGTTGCACGGTTGTTGTTAAAGGATGGATCAATACCCAGTTTATTTGGACCTGCGTGTTCTTCCAGTCTTATTGACCGTAACAAGGTAAATATGGATGTAGTTGTCTGTATTGTGTTCGCTCCGTGCAGCATGTAGAGGTAGCCATTTAGCTTACTGCCGAATGTAACTATTTGTTGGCTTAACTATTTGTTGTCCATGAAGTGTTAATTATTACTGAATGTTTGTTGTTATGATGAATAATATAGCAATACGCTGTTGTACAACCGCGGTGATGCTTTTCAATATGTTCTGGCATTGGGCTGCTGACACGGACGTGACGTGGTAGCGTCACGTAAAGGAGGTGCTTGGGGGAAAAGACTCGCTCAGACGATTCATATGGGAGTCGGTGGGAAAATGAGGTAAAAATAAATAGATATTATAAGACATCGAAAGTGTTTTTTTTAACCTTGCATACATATCATCCTGTTGTTTGGGACTTCAAAAAGTGAAATTTAACCGTTCTCAACCCACCATATGGGCTCTTTAATAAACTTGCGTTTCATTTTAAGATCCTTGTCTGAGTTCTAAGTGTTTCTAAGTTACTGCCTCAGCTATATGGTCTTGCTACCTAGCTTGTGTAAATAGTGAAATCCTACTTATATTATTATCGTTGGACACGTAATAATATAACTAGATATATAGATTTACTAAAGATAAAGTTACGCTTCTTACTTCTATTAGGGTGGACCAATAGATGACGTAAGTGTAAGTGTTAACCTATTTCTGACTGTGAGTCAGTCGTCCGAATCTTCTGATTCGAATCCCCGAAAATTAATGTGAATTAATTTGAACTTATGAGCTAATTCTTAAAGTCCCTGACATAATAGATGGTCCAGGCACTACACTCCTGTATTAACATTATGGTTTTAATACTTCTAATCAATGTTTAACTTTACCACAGCTGAATAAGACTGCAGATAGTTCATGTTTGATGTCCCTGCAAAGCTAATTTGGTGTGCTGAGCGTTTGTTTACATTTTAAGTTAATACGTGTGCAACATATTAACATTTTAAGAAACTTCTACATTGGCTTACACCTAGAATGCCTATGCAAATCACTATGCTTTGGAACAAAGACTATAAAACATGTCTCAGAGGAGTTTACTTCTCGTTAGTCAACTTGGCCCTGGAGGGTGGGTACAAAACAATCCTTACCAAAGCTTGTGACCTCACACCCTAGAAAAAGGCCCCGACCAGAGTGAGCCCAGAGCTAGAATCCAGGAGAACCCCAGAGGACTCCAGGGAGCAGGAGGGACCTAGACAAAATTATTCACATCACAAATCTGAAGTAAGCCTATCAGTAAGCCATCATATAGACTTACATTGAGTTGAACTTTGACAAATCAGAGCGCCAAGTGGGAATTTTGTTGAAATATGGATTTCAAAACATTTCAAAAGGATTGCAGCCTGAGTGAGAATATATAATGCAGTGTAAATGTTGCATCTTGTCCTAAACCCAAACCCTAAACAATTTAATTAAATTCAATCCATGTTTATTTATATAGCACTTTTATAATGTAGATTGTGTCAAAGCAGCTTGACATAGAAGTTTTAGTAAAATGAAACTGTGTCAGTCAGAGTTTAAAATCAGTTTAGTTCAGTTCAGTGAGGTTTAATTTTCACCTCTGAACGTCCAGACACTGAAGAGAAAATCCATCTACTGTATGCACAGCTTCACAAGTCCCAAACAAGCAAGCCAGGGGCAACAGTGGCGAAGAACAAACTTCACCAATTGATAAAAGTGAAGGTAAAAACCTCAAGAGAAACCAGGCTCAGTTGGGCACAACGATTTCTCCTCTGATCAAACATCCTATGAGGAGTTGCAGTCTAGGCGCCGGAGACTTGAGAATGCTGGATGTCCATTGTGGAGTACTGTAGGTGTGAGTAGGTCACCGGCGAGTGATCATACTGGCTCACGGGAATAATCTATCTCATGCTCTCCACTCCTCCTTGACCACCGCATCAATGGCGCTTCATAATCTCTTGAGGCCTCGGGATGAGTATCCCTAGGTGGAAATAGAGAATAAAGAAAATAATTAGCATAGACACTATTCATAGTGTATTTAAACACGAAATGCAAAAATTAAGTGCTATAAATTAAAATAATAATGGATATAAAAACAGACATAGATACAAAATGTAAAGCATATGAGTGTTTCTAACAAAATGTCCGGTGCATTAAGACAGGAGGAGTGCGTCTTACAGGTGGTTTGTCAAGCCCACGCACATGCATCATAGCGTTATGTGATGCATTGTGTGTATGTTTTACAAAAAGATTGGTCTTTAATATAGTTTTGAACTGAGAGAGTATGTCTGAGCCTCGGACATTATCAGGAAGGCTATTCCAGAGTTTAGAAGCTATAAATGAGAAGGCTTGTCCGCCTTTAGTAGAATTTGCTATTCTGGGTAGTTTTCAGAGTTTTGAGATCTTAAAGAGCAGGTTGGATTGTAGTGAGACATAAGGTTGGTTTGATAAACAGGAGCTAGATTATTTAAAACTTTATAGGTAAAAAACAATAGTCAATCCAGAACTGAACAGGCAGCCAGTGTAAGAAGGATAGAAATGAGGTGATATGGTCATATTTTCTAGACCTGGTAGGAACTCTGGCAGCTGCATTTAAAAGTTAAATTGCTGCCTAATTTAACACCCAGGTCTTTTACAGTAGAGCTTATACTAACTTTGTATCCCTCTAATTGCCCATTAGTAATTAGCAGTGTTGGGAGTAACGCAATGCAAAAGTAATGTATTACAGTAATGTAGTACATTTTCCTGTAACGCAGTATCGTAAGGCATTACTAATGCATTTTCAGTAATATTTTACTCGGTACATGTTCAGTAACGCTTGCAATACAACAAACTTTTCGACCGCATGACATTAACAAATAAAAATGGCGCAGTTCTATTTTCTGTTCGTGGTTGGTGAATATAGCCGCGGCGTGTGTTGTCATCAATCTCCCTCTGGCTACTGGAACTTTTTACCTTGCACGCGGAATGATTTCAGCCTGTGAGCTCGAGGTCCGAGGCTATTGGCTCAGCCAGTAGCAGTAATGTCAAGCCCTAACGCACAGCGGAAAAGTGGCAAATTGATGAAAATGGCAGAAGACAGTACATTCGCGAGATGGAGGTAAGTGCATGGTGTTATTTTTACTGACAAACATATTCATGTAATATGAGCGAGCGAACGTGCCGGTGTTTAGTCTGCTCATGGACAAAACTCCTCACGTGCACTCAAAACACGGCTGCTCCGTCAGATGATGTAGACTCACAAGTTGTGCCTTGTGTTTCCTCCTCATTTTGTGTTTTTGCTCTCCAGAGTAATTATAAATTCTCAAAATTATATTATCTTATACTATATATCCAGAGATATTTCTACACTATTTACCTACAGGTTAAGGTAAATTCTAAAATAATTACTAGTGTTTTTGAGTGTTAGGTATACTGCCTATGTTTTAGGCTAGTATAATCTTCAACTTGTTAATGAATGCTTCAGCCATCTGTAGTATTAAGAATAGTGAACTGATAAATTGAAATACAAAGTGTAGTTTTACTACAGAAAAGTGTGGTGAATTGTAGAATAATATACACTATATTGTAAAAAAAAAAAAACTACAGCACTGGGTAATTTGTTCACATTACACTTGTTTTGTTACCATAGCAACTATAGTATAACCACAACAGATTAATTGAAGTACTTTACCATAGTAATGTTCAAAACACTGTACATGTCATTAGACGTGTTCAGGGACCCTTGTGGAACAGCTTTTCCTCAAAATTAAAGAGCCCATATTATGGATTTTTGAAAATGACCTTCCATGCAGTGTGTAACACAGCTCTAAGTAAAGTGAAATGTCCAGCTAAGGCTTAAATCTGAAAGTGCAAAGTGTTTAAAACGATTGATTCATCTATAAAAGAGTTGACTCGTTTAAATTAATCGTTATTAGAACGAGTCTTTCATCCGTTTCGGCTTGAAGTCAACGCGAAACATAAGCCCCGCCCACTAGTTGCACGCGCAGATCCCGGGAAAATTGAACTCCCGGCCCCGCCCACAGACAGGAAGAAAAAGTGGAAGACAACAAGCACTGTATCGCATTCCGGTTAAATCATGTCTCGTAGATGCTGTGCTCTGAAGTGCGAGGAAAAAGCTGTGTTCTTTTCCCTACCTGGAAACCTCTTTTTTCCAACCTGGAGTGGTTGAGGTTTATTTTTATAAAATACCTGAGAATTCTAGCCACAACATGGTGCTGTGTTTGCGTCATTTCTCTGAAGAGAGCTACACCAATCTACACGCTTACAACGTGGGATTTGTTGCACGTTTGTTATTAAAGGATGGATCGATACCCAGTTTATTTGGACCAGCATGTT
Source organism: Danio albolineatus (assembly GCA_903798035.1). Lineage (NCBI taxonomy): Eukaryota > Metazoa > Chordata > Actinopteri > Cypriniformes > Danionidae > Danio > Danio albolineatus. The sequence continues at coordinate 626,970 of CAIGQQ010005973.1, read as the reverse complement.
CTTCCACCGAATCGCAACCTGTAAGTGTGATTAAAATAACTATCATCTTGTTCACTGTAACAAGGTAAATATGGATGTAGTTGTCTGTATTGTGTTTGCTCCGTGCAGCATGTAGCGGTAGCCATTTAGCTTACTGCCGAATGTTACTATTTGTTGGCTTACAACAGTCCATGATGTGTTATTACTGAATGTTTGTTGTTATGATGAAGAATATAGCAATACGCTGTTGTACAATTGGATTTTGGTTATTGTTAATGAATAGTGGACCAATATAAATCATATCAAAAAGCACAAAAGGAAGAAGGAACATAAGACACACATTAAGTCTGCATTTAATTTCACTGAGCGAGCAGTGTACTGAGAGCACGCAAGAACATGTGTGCGTGAGCAGTGCATATTTGAGAGAGTGTGAGGAAATTTGCACGCGAGCAGCGTATATTTGAGTGCTCACAAGCAGTTTTGTCCACAGAGGAAATCGGTGCACAGGCATTATATTGAGAAAGCCATGTTCATCACGCTCACTTTGTGCATGACAGTTTTGTGTTGAGAGCCACTTAAATTTAAAGTGAATAAAGTAATGGCATCTTGTCATGGCATTGGAGTTTACATAAAGGCCTGTAGTGTCTAATATGAATATAGTCAAGCTATCCAGAGATATTACCAGATAATCACTTTACTTTACCATACTTTTAACAGACTAACAGATCATTTGTGATTCTGGCTGTCATCCTTTCTTGCATTGTCTTGAGCCTTCACATTGCCAATTATATACCATATTGTTAGTATAGCCTGGATAGGTCACAGTCGTTCTGCTACATCATATTGCTTTCTACTGGATGTAAAATGCTCTGCAGTACGTTTCGTCATTTTAGAATGTTAAGTTCTATTTCTGTAGTTATTTTGGTGAAAGTAACTAAAAAAGTAATATGAGTCATGTAACATATTACAATTTTAAGACAGTAATATTGTAAGGTAAGAGATTACATTTAAATAACTGTAACAAGTAATCTGTAATGTATTACAGCTTTGAAGTAACTTGCACAACACTGGTAATTAGGCCCATTAAGTAATACTGTTTTGTCTGAATTTATAAGAAGAAAATTGTTGGTCATCCAGTCTTTAATTTCTGTAATACACTCAGTTAGCTTAGACAGTTCAGACATCTTATCAAGTTTTGTTAAAATATATAATTGAGTAACATCTGCATAGCAGTGAAAGCTGATCATGTGTCTTCTAATAATGTCTACCAGGGGTGGCATGCATATTGTAAACACCAAATGGCCAAAAACTGATCCTTGAGGCCCCATACTTTACTGGCCTGACTTGTGAAAGTTACCCTGTAGAAGCAGGACTGAGATCAAGAAAAACTAATAACAAGATGCAGCCTTGGTCAGCAAATGGTTATTTTCACTAACGCAGTTTCTGTACTGTGGTGAGACCTGAAACACTTCAAAACAATTGTCCATCTGTAGAAAGGACTTACATTGAGTTGAACTTTGACAAATCAGAGAGAAAATTTTGATTAACCGAGAAATATGGAATCAACATGTCAGTAGGGTTGCAGCGTGAGTGAGAAAATAACATGCAAGAGCGTAAAAGGTATATTTAGCTCTAAACCCTAATGCTAATCAGAGCTCTAACCTAACACTAAGCTATAATTCCCATAGACTTACATTGAGTTGAACTTTGACAATCATGGGATTCACATCTCAAAAGGGTTGCAGCCTGAGTGAGAACATACCATGATAAAGCATAAAAGCTGTATGTAGCTCTAAAACCTAACCCTAATCAGAGCCCTAACCTTACCCTAAGCCATAAATCCCATAGACTTACTATAGGAGCCATATTACTTTAAATTATAATGTTTATTTGTTTACTGATTAGTTTGGGTTTCACGGTGACGTATTATGTTTTGGTCACGTGGGCATACCTGGCACCTGCTAGAGCAAACAAAGTGCGTGCACACTCACACAGGTGTTAGGAAGAGAGAATGAGAGTGGGGTAGCCATATTTTTTGTTGACCACCACGGCACATATCACTACACGCCACGCTACAACGCAATAACCAGCCTCTACGCAACAGGTATTCAATCCACAGTTTGCTGTTTGTTATGTCATGCTTCAAGTTTATATAAAGTTTTGCTACTAACATCTTGGGCTCAGCGTGTCTGTCTCAGATATCCAGCAAGCCACGAATCAAAGGACCCTCACTATTTCTCTAGCGACTTAAGGTTGAAGTCAGGAAGTCGCAATACTTACTTTTTTTTGTTGAAATTTGACAAATCAGAGCGCCAAGTTTGATTATCCTAGAAATAATAGATTCACAAACCCTCAAAAGGGTTGCAAACTGGGTGAAAATATACGATGATAAAGCATAAGTTATATGTAGCTCAGTATGTAAATCAGTGTGCCAAGTTTGATATCATAGAAATATTGGACTCACAACATCTCAAAGTGGGGTTTATTTATAAACTAATTTCGAGAGGATCATGTGCTTATGATTGAACACAGCTGGTACCACATCAGCTCCGCATATTGCACCAATCAGACGAATCCTTACACACTATAAATTACCAGAGCTTCCCACTCTGGTCATCTTCGTCTTGAAGACCGCTTCGTTCGCATTGCCTCCTCAACGCTGACTAAGCAAACCAGCAAAACCATCAAACCATCAAACCAGCAACCAGCAAACCAACAACAACAACCAGCCTACTAACTAACCAGCCAGCAATCAGCCACCAGCCAACCCAATGGAGAACAACAACACCACCAGCAACAACCCGGGAAACAACCAGGACCACCCCGCTCAGCCCGAGACGCCAGCGGCTTTCTACCTTCCTCCAGCCCTGCGAAGCTCCATCCACGAGCCCGAGGCCTCCACGAGAGGCCGAAGAATGACCCGCTCCACTTCCGCCTGCATTAACCAAACAAGATCCCCATCTCCCGCTCCAAGACAACAAATAATATCACCTACCTCATCATACGCTTCAGCCATCTCCTTCATTCCACCGAAGAAAAGGATCACAGTAATCGAACTCCGGAAACATCTGTCAGAACTCGGCATTCACGCTCCACGATCACTCAATAAACCGGAACTCCTCAGACTATATTCCAACATCACTTCAGACTCCCACAATTCCATTTTACCACCAGCAAGAGATACTACCAGAAAAACCAGCTCTCGCCATACTCCGTATCGTCCACAAGGAAAGAGAAAGGAAAAAAAACAATTACATTACCCGCCACACTCCCGCCAGACCACGCCCACAGGAATCCCAGGCTCCCCAAACTACGTCACTCAACACTAACCAACCGGATCTTTACCCAACGGAATACCTTCCCCAACCCTTCTCTACCAATCTGTCCTGGCCTCCAGCCCCCCCCCCCCCAGCTCTTCTAACAGCCCTATCCTTCCTTCCACTTCAGCTACCCACTTCCTTCCTCCTAACTCAATTCCTCCAACCCTTCCCCCAACTCGAGTACCCTCTTTCCCTCCTCAAACCTCCGCTCCATGCTCCTTTCCTTACCAGTCTACAACTTCACAACCTAATCTTTTTCTCTCTTCTTCACTCCCCGCTCCCACTCGCCCAGACACCACCCAGCACGCACCCCCACCTGCACCAGCTCTCGCCTCCCGTCCTCCATTCACACTCTCTTCAGCCACACCCCTCCCGGCACCCCATAACGCTCTAGCATTGGAACCCACACAAGTCTCACACGCCGCAAGAAACCAGATCCTCTCAGGTGCCGACATCGACCTCATCACACTGCTTTCACCCATTTCACCTCCAACGGCAGAACGCCAGATAGATTGCGGCGAAATTACATTCACCCTCAAACAGCCCCACACTCCACAATCCCGTATTCTATCATTGGCCGAATTCACCATAGCATTTTCACGCTACACCGATGTAATTTGTTCAGTTTTCCCCCATAGGAGGCGCGAGTTAAATGACTACATGGCCATCATCGCCGAGCTCGCGCTCTCTTATGGGGGAACACACTTCTATACATACCATAAACTCTTTTCCGCCAAATGCGCCATCAGAGTGACCCAGTGGGGACAATCGCCCTACTGGGGAGCGGTAGACACCGACCTCCATAATCGAGTATTCCTAGGTTGCCGCAATCTATCCTGTGCAGTCTGCCGTTCAAACTTGCACCCCACCACCTCCTGCCCTCTCATCATTCCTTTGCCCGACACACAACCAGCAGCCAGATCAACAAGCTACGTCCCTCGCCCCGTTAACTCTAATATCCCTTCACTCTTCTCCTCTTCTTCCTTCCGCCACCCTCCTTCAAATCGTGACACCTGCCAAAATTTCAACATTGGCAGGTGTTCCAAAAATCCATGTAGATATCTGCACATCTGCAGCTATTGCGGCGGCGCTCACGCCAGAGTCGTCTGCCCAGTCTGGAAAGCCAACAATAAAAAATCAAAAAACTACTTATTGACTCCTGTTAACCTGTTAGCCAGCACTCACTTTTGGGGATTTACACCTACCTAACTTTAAATAGTAATAGTTTCTGTCTACACTAAGCTACAAACACAAACTAGGTATCATTGGAAAGAAGACACTTTGGGCTTTACTGTGCTACAAGGGGAAATGTCATGGTCAAAAATATAAAAAGTTATACATTATGAAACATGAGGAAAAAAAATTGTGTTGTGTTCAATATTTGTTTTTCCATATACAAACACAGAAAAACATTAATGTAATGTCCTCGAAAAAATATGACATGAAAGCCAAGTGTTTCATGAGTTTATATTTCAAATTTGATTAAAATAGCATGCAAAATAAGGTGTCTGTAAAATGTTTTCCGAGACTATATCAGTGTCCTCCTTTTCCTCACCGTCAGAGGCATTTTCTCAAAACTTACCATCCCAAACTAAAACATTAACAGATGCTGAATGATTTAGTCTACATTCACAGTTCATGTATCTTTGGAAAGAAGACACTCTGGGCTTTATTAACCATCATCTAGAGTTTATAATGCTCAAAATGAAAAAAAAGTTAATCAATGCTTAAGTAATGTAAAAAAAAATGCACTGCAATAAACATTTAACATTACATAAACAAATATATGAAATTAGTGCTGAAGCAACACAGAAAAGAAATAGGTCAAAAGCCACACATCTTCTGAGCACAAGTTTTGAATTTGATGCCAATATTAAGCAAAATTAAATTTCTGGAATTATTTTTCTGAGACTATGTCTTGTGATTTTCTCCTGCTCCTTGTTTGTGGAGAGGCAGTCAAATGACCACACGTTTCTAACAACTATTTTAGTCTTTTCACATACCACTTATTTTAAATTGTAAAATAATAGGCAGAAACATATAGTATGAATGTTTTATTAGAGCACAAGAAGTACATTGTGTGAAATAAGTCCAGTGCATATGCAACAAAAAAGTCTTACAATTGTTGTTTTGCTCACTGGAAGTGCTTGAACATCTTTTTATATTGGAGTTTTCTGCTGCTTGAAATCCAAAGTCCTGCTACATGACAAAAATAGAGAATTAGGATTCTATTGTAAACAAGTGTATTTCCCCCCTTGAGTAGAAAACAATTTACTCTTGATGCCCACATATACATATGATAATGCTATAGATCGCTTAGCTAACAGTGGCCATTCAGATGAATGAAAAACATATGATAATGGCAAACATTACTGAAAGATTATCACTACCAGAGAGACATTCACACTTATAAACACATGCAGGCTAAACAAGTAGAAGAACTGAAACGTAAACAACTGACATATTATACAGGCAACATAACTAATACTCACTGTTAGGAAAACACCGGAAGTTTCTTCTTTCTTCACCCACGTCATTGAAGTATCGGCTCTCCTCAGAAATATTCTCCTCTTCGCCTCAAACAATCTCTCAAAACTATCTTCAGCTGATCAAAAGTTTTGACGAGCTATTTTCTTTGTTTCATTTTCGCAAAACAGCCGCGCTATCCCGTTAGCTTGATCTGTTAGCAGCTGTGCAACAGGGGGCAGGTGCGTCGCATGATGATTGACAGATTATTTAGCCAATAACATCAAAAGGTGTGCAATAACACAGCCCTTGACAAATAAAGAAATAATCATACAGCCATTGGCTAAATTCTCCGTCAGTCAAACTAAGTAGGAAGTAACTGTGAGTGATCGACAGCATATGAGAGACAGCACGCAGATCGTCTAAACACTCGACAGCTTTGTTTAGATTTTAGTAACTATAACTTTGACTTTTTATTCGGTTTGTGGTCTTATTTTATCTGTAACACTGTAAGCTATGACATTGCCTTGCTTTTTACTACAAAGATGTCGTTTTCACGTGTAAGTACCATGGTAAACAACAGGTCTCCGGTGGAAACGGTGACATAAACAAATGAATAATCATCCATAATCCGTACTATTGTGTCAGTGGACTAAATGTGTTCGATAGGATGTTTTCTGTGGACTCTTACCTTTTGAAATAAACCCTGATCAACTGCAGTGAATGCGTGTGTGTGTTGTTTTTACTATGATATTCACTCCATATCTATTAAGCATTTTCTGTAAGACTTACACAAATTTAGCAAATACATCCTTTACAAGCCTCCCATTGAAAAGCAACTAGCTGCAATGGGTGCTTGAGGGTTGTAGCTTTAGATTGATGTATAGTTTGTGCAGTTTACTTCTTTCTTTGTGGTGTAATCTATTTATAAACACTGACATGTGGGAAAAATAGCGCCTCAGTGCGACCACGTCGGGGCGCTGGCTAAGGGGTTAATGTTTCCCGCCTGGCATATGAATTACGTGATCACCCTGATACTAACTTTTCTGATTTCAGGTCTAACTCACGGATTTCACCCGGGCGTTTCAGCACTTCCTTCCCACAATCTCTTCTGCCCCAATCTACAATCAGCAACCACAGAACCAGAGACAGTCGATCAATTAATCAAAAAAGAAATCGATAATAAATTCATGATAGGTCCATTTTTTGCCCCCCCCCCGTTCAGTGTTTCACGCATTAGTCCTATAGGCATAGCAACCCGCAAATTCTCTGGTAAAAAACGCTTAATTATCGACCTCTCATCTCCGCATAACTCCGCCTTTCCCAGTATTAACAGCACTATCCAGTCCGACGAATATTCGCTCCACTACCACGACATTGACCAAGCTATATCTCTAATCAAGATAGCCGGCCGTAACGCCTGGCTCGCAAAAACCGACATTACATCCGCCTTAAAAATCATGCCCATTCATCCTGATTTTTGGCATCTTTTCGGCATTCAGTGGTGCTCCCAATTCTACTTTGCAGTCCGACTTACTTTCGGCTGCAGAAGTAGCCCTAAAATATTCGACACGCTCTCAGAAGCATTATGCTGGATCTTATCCAATAATTACGGGGTCCAGCTCATAATCCACTTACTAGATGATTTTCTTATCATCTCCCCCCCCCCGTCCGCGCCGCCTGCTAAACATCTGGCGATCACACAAAATGTTTTCGCCGATCTCGGAATTCCTCTAGCGGAAGAGAAAACTTCCAGACCCAGTACCACTATCGAATTCCTGGGCATTACCCTAGACTCTGCTAAATTCCAAGCATCCCTCCCCAAAGAGAAAATCGACCGCATCATTTCTCTTACTCTAATCTTCTTAGAGAAACAAGAATGCACCAAACGCGAGCTCCTCTCCATCCTCGGACATCTAAACTTCGCCATGTGCATCATTCCCCAAGGTCGCCCGTTTATTACTCACCTCCTCCAGCTAGCCACAACAGTACAGACGAATTAATCCACATCAATAAATCCAGTCGCGACGAACTCAGCTTATGGACATCCTTCCTTAAGCAATGGAACGGCTGTTCCTTTTTCTATAGCGACTTAATTTCATCCCCAACCGATATCAGCCTATACACCGACGCCGCCCCCTCCGTCGGGTACGGGGGCTTTTACTAAGGTCACTGGTTTGCTTCCTCATGGCCCCCCCAAATGCTCGCAATCCCCCCAAATCAACACTCATCAGCACTGTTTGAATTATACCCTGTCGTCGCCGCAGCTATTATATGGGGTGATAAATGGTCCGCCTCCTGTATACTCGTGCATAGCGATAATGAAGCCGCAGTACAATGCATTAATAAAGGGCGTTCCCACTCCTCGTCACTCATGCTCTTATTAAGACGCCTCATATGGACAACAGCCAAAAAACAATTCATTATGACTGCTAAGCATGTACCAGGTTGCAAAAATATAATTGCTGACTCTCTCTCCCGTTTCTCTTTCCAGAAATTTCATCTATTGGCTCCAGGAGCGGACCCCCATCCAACACCAGTACCTCATTATTCAGAAATGATATTGCCATAAACCACCCTTTTCACCTTCTCAGCCAAATTTCCATATCTCTGATATTACAAGCTATCGCCCCTAGAACCCTTGAATCATATCTCACAGCATGGAAAGCCTTTAAAAATTTCCATACACAATACAACGCATCCTTTCCTGATTTTTCCCTCCTCACAATCACTTTATTTATTTCCCACCTTTACATCTCTAAGAATATACAAGCCAGCACAATTAGAAGCTACCTAAGTGGGATCCAATTTTTCCATAAATTAATTTATGGATCTCCATCAGACACCATATCTAACTCCCAAACCACACTACTCATCAAAGGCATTCAGAAATCCCACCCCACCCCCCCAGATTCCAGACTCCCCATCACACTTAATATCCTCTCCAAATGCATACACACATTACGCAAAGGCTACCAGTCTAGCCACACAGATCGCACCCTCGACGCCATGTTCACCCTAGCCTTCTACGGTTTTCTCAGATGCTCAGAATTCACAATCACAGCCAAATTCAACCCCTCCATCCACCCCACCATATCCGATCTGACACTGCAGGATAAAGAAACCATCTCTTTCTTTATCAAGCAAAGTAAAACAGATCAAATTTGCAATGGCCACCTCATCTACATTTTTAATCTCCCCTCCCCCAAACATCCATTCCAAACACTCCTAGCATTTCTACAGCTGAGAAGATCTCAAGACCCCAACCCCTCCTCCCCACTTTTCACTGATGACGCCAACCGTCCAGTGACTCGTTTTTGGTTTCAAAAACACCTAAAAGAAATACTACGTTTATCTGGATTTTCCCCCGAATCATTTTCAAGCCACTCCTTCAGAATAGGAGCCACAACCACTGCCGCCCAAAACGGGCTCTCCCAAAACCAAATCCAGGCCCTCGATTGTTGGTCCTCTGACGCATACCAATCATACATCCGACTCAGCCGACACCACCTCAAGGAAGCCCAGCTGTCTCTCACCAGAAGACATCCATAAACCAGCACAAGGGCACGAGCATGACTCTGCCATTTCCTCTTCTTTCTCTTTCTATCGTCGAGTTTCTCCGCGACTTTCTGTCATTTCTAGCGTCGAGTTACTCCGCTAACCCTCTTTTCTTCCAGCCCTGGATTCCCTCACTAATCTTCTTAAATCTCCAGCGTCGAGTTTCTCTGCTGCTTTTCTTTCCTCTAGCGTTGAGTTCCTCCGCTACTTTTTCTTCCTTCCAGCGTTGAGTTTCTCCGCTTCCTGACCCTCCCCCCCTTTTTTTCTTGTCTTATTTTATCCTGCTCTAACTACTCCCTCCCTGTCCTTTAGCGCGAGCTATACTCCGCTACCTCTCACTCACTCTCATCCACAGCTCTATCTCCCAGGGAGGTCCCAGAGCTTCGACTCCCACGGAGTCACGCCAAGCCCAACCCCCGGCCACCCCCTCACCCACCACGCTCCAACAAGAGGCACTACCCCCTCCCTTTCCCACCTCTTGCTGCACCCACCACCCCAATCACCCAATCAGAGCCAATCACCGCCCCCCCCCCCCCCCCCCCCCCCCCCCCCGCCCCACGCCCCGCCCCCCCCCCCCCCCCTCGCTTTCCCCCCACCTTCGCTCCGTCGGCCCTCCCCTCCGCTCTCCCTCCCCCCCCCCCCCCCCTGGTCAATAGTGAAAATCTTCATTTTGCTCCTTCCCACGTTGAGTTTCTCCGCATCTCCTTTTCTATTTCCTAGCGTCGAGTTTCTCCGCACCTCCTTCCAGCGTCGAGTGACTCCGCTACTACTTTTCTTTCTTCAGCGTCGATTCGCTCCGATACTATACCTTCCTTCTAGCGTTGAGTATTCCGCTACTCCTTTCTTCTTTCGCATAAGCCCTCACTCACCAAGCTCAGACTCCCCCGGAGTCTCCCCGAGTTAGTACTCCCCCGGAGTCCTGTCTAGTCCACCTCCCTCAGGAGTCTCCACCGACCCCTCCCTTCCCAGATTCCTGTGGGAGGCCAAAACTACAGCTCTAACTCCCACGGAGTCGCCCCCAGAGCTCTTGACTCCCCCGGAGTCAAATATCACCCCACCCCCTCCCGGCCATTATACATATCTCCTCCTTACTATTTTCCAGCGTCGAGTTTCTCCGCATCTCCCGTCCTATCTTTCCTAGCGTCGAGTTTCTCCGCACCCTCTTACCTTCCTTCCAGAGTTGGATGCTTCCGCTCTCTCCTCCACCTCCACTCTTCCAGCTCCTCTCCCCTTCCCACCTCTAAATCCCTACCCCCTTTCAGCGTCGAGTCACTCCGCTACTTTTCTTTCTTCAGCGTCGATTTACTCCGCTACTTATATCCTTCCTTCTAGCGTTGAATCCCTCCGCTACTCTTCCCTATTTTCGCATAGGCCACCACTCCTCAAACTCGGACTCCCACTGAGCCTCCCTGAGTTCGACTCCCACGGAGTCATGCCCCCCGCATGACCACTTCACCCCCTCTCCTGCAGGAATCCTCACCACCCAAAAAAAAATTCCCACCCCGATTCCAGCAGGAGCCCCGCCCACCCCCGCTCCAACCCCTCTGGAGCACCTCTCCCATACGACTCCCCCGGAGTCAACCACAGCCCCTCCCAAGTCCAACACTCAGGCTCTTCCAGAGCATGCTTCCAATTTCGCTCCCCCGGAGCCTCTCTCCCTTCTCCACCTTCAATCTTATATCCAGCAGCCGGATATAGCATTGATCTTAGCAAGTTGGGGGGTTCCTTCAATACGCGGCTGCTGTCCCGAGCTAAAAAGCATTTTGGGGAGTTCTCGAGACTTACCTGAGCTCAAACTCTCCTCTCGCCCTTTAAACGGGAGGGAGCCCCGGGCTCAAGGATATTCTGAGCTCAGGGCTCTCTCCCGGGACAGCATACCAAATACGCTTTATAATCAATCATCAGCTAAGTGTGAACTCTTGAAAGGCTTGCAACATGGGTGAGAACATACCATGATAAAGCATAAAAGTTGTATCTAGCTCTAAACCTTAACTCTAATCAAAGCCCTAACCCAACCCTAAGCTGTCATTGCCTAATGTCAGGCAGACGTTGTAATTTGGTTGTAAATGAAAATCGTGTTGATGTCAGACAGACATCAATGTCTAACGTCAGGCAGACATATTTTGATTGGAAATAAAAATCGGGTTGATGTCAGAACCCAACGTCAGACAAACATCAATGTCCAATGTTAGGCAGATGTTGCATTTTGGTGGAAATGAAAATTGGGTTGACGACAGAACCCAACGTCAGACAGACATCAATGTCCAACGACAGTCAGACTTTGCATTTTGGTGTAAATGAAAATCAAGTTGACATCAGAACTTCAGGCAGACGTCAATGTCCAACATCAGACAG
>CAIGQQ010005973.1:593302-615282 GCA_903798035.1 Danio albolineatus | reverse complement strand
GTTGACATCAGAACTTCAGGCAGACGTCAATGTCCAACATCAGACAGATGTTTCATTTTGGTTGGCCATGCAAATCGAGTTGATGTCAGAACCTAACTTCAGGCAGACGTCATTGTCCAACATCAAACAGATGTTACATTTTGGTTGGAAATGAAAATCGAGTTGACGTCAGAGCCCAATGTCAGGTAGACATCATTGCAAAAATCAGCATACAGACAGAAAAAAAAAACGAGAAAGTGTAACAACAAGATTGGACAAGGTAGGTCAGGATCCAATGTGAGACAACAACAAATTAATAATTTTAAGACATTAGTAAAAATAATCTAACTTGATCTTAAAGTTATTTGTAAATTATTTGTTTTATTATTATCATCCTTATTGAAACAGAACATTTTCAAAATAACAATTTAATTTTATTTCATTTACACTTGTAATTCCAATATTTTTCAAAACAGCAACATCAATTTATTCACAACTTTTTCTTCTGTCACCCCCACCTACTCTGTCTGGTGCATATTTCAAACAGAAGTTGATGTCTGCTGCAATGTTTGCCTCTGTCTCTTTTGAGGTTTTCTGGATGCTCGCTGTAAGAAATATTTAAAAATGTTGTGTTTGGGCCTGGGAGATTTCAGTTGTGATGTCCCATAGAATTGGAGCCAGAATGAGATAATTTTCTAAAATGGGTTCCTCCTTTTGCTTTACCAAATCCTCTTCAAATAACCGGGAGAGGGCATCTGCTTTCACGTTCTTAGAGCCTGGGATATATGTAAATGTGAACTGGGTAAAGAATAAAGCCCATCTGGCCTGCCTGGGTTTAAATCTCTTGGCAGAGCATATGTTCTCTAGATTGTTGTGGTCGGTGATTAACGTAAATCTGTGTTTCGCTCCCCCAGCCAGTATCTCCAATCTTCAATCTTTCATGATGAGAAGTTGCCAATTACCCACATTATAGTTTTGTGAGGTCTGGCAGGGGAACCATGCATCTGCGATAATATAACAACGATGCCTGTATTGGATGCGTCTATTTCCACCGTAAAAGGTAACTTGGGGTTGGGGTGATGAAGAATAGGTGCTGTGGCGAAGCGGTCCTTGAGTTTGATGAAAGCTCCTTTCGCAGCGTCATTCCATTTCAAAAGGATTCTTCCTCCTCTTATCAAGTTTGAGTGGAGATGCTGTCATACTAAAGTTTCGGATAAAGCGTCGGTAGAAGTTACAGGGTTCCCGCGGGTCCTTAAAAAGTCTTTAAAAGTCTTAAATTAAAATCCGGGAAATTAAGGTCTTAAATTGTCTTAAATTTACCGTAAAGTTGCTGTAGGTATTAACAGGGCCGTGCACAGGGGGGTGGCCCGGGGGCTAGAGCCACTGCCCCTTTGCCCTTGTTGGCTGAGGTGCCCCTCTCAGCCTGTACCTCTTCCCTCCTTCTCAAACGCGTCCGTGCCCCCGTCCCTGGCTGTTCTGTTACCGCTTCGCTAAACATCCACTGATTTTGTTAATCCACTCCATATTTTACCGCCCGCTCCGGAGTCCGCAGCGTCACTCACAATCTGTTTGCCCGCGTTTGAGGTGCGCCTCGCCTTGACTGCAATGTAGACGGGAGCAGGCGGCTGCAGTAAGAGAAGGGCTTTAAAAAATTAATCACAAGTCGGACACTTCCCGAATCTCGCTGTTTTGCCGCCTGGAAACGTCACAAGTGGCGGAGATCACGTTCGCTATAGTGAATACTAGTGAATACTATAGTATAGAATACTATAGTGTTTTTGAACATGTTTTTTCAGTATTTGGTTATGTTTATAGTTGCTGTGATACCATAGCAACTATAGAAATTTAAATAGGTTATTTTTATAACAGGCATATGGTTCAAAAACACTATAGTATTCCTGTAAGTTACTATAGTATTTTTAATGTGGGAGTGGATGCTATTGAAATATCACTGTTTTTACAAAAAGATGGTCAGAATCACAGAAGATGAACAGCTCATTACTGAAAAGGATGTACAGTATTTAATATACATCTGTATGCAGGGGCGCCGCTAGCAATTTTGGGCCCCATGAAAAAATATGAGGATGGGCCCCCTACTACCAAGCTAGCTATCCAAACTCTTTGTCCGCGATGTAGTTATACTGACCTATGAATTTTATTATTGATTTTGTCAACCAATTATCAGTATTTAGTAAGAGAACGGCCATGACTCTAGCTAGCAGATGATTTATTGTTCAAATGTAAACGTAGTACAAAAAAAAGAACAGTAATAAAATATTCACTGAAAATTTTACATTTTTATGTGCATTTATACATACAGTTGAAGTCAGAATTATTAGCCCTGTTTATTTTTTCCCCAATTTCTGTTTAACAGAGTGAAGATTTTTTAAACACATTTCTAAACATAATAGTTTTATAACTCATCTCTGATCACTGATTTCTTTTATCTTTGTCATGATGATAAATAATATTACACTGGATATTTTTCAAGACACTTCTATACAGCTTAAAGTGACATTTAAAGGCTTAACTGGGTTGATTAGGTTAACCAGGCGGGTTAGGGTAATTAGGTTAACTAGGCAGGTTAGGGTAATTAGACAAGTTATTGTATAACAGTGGTTTGTTCTGTAGACTATCAAGAAAAAAAAATTCTTAAAGGGGCGAATAATTTTGACCTTAAAATGGTTTTTAAAAAATTTAAAAAAAAATTATTCTAGCCAAAATACAACAAATAAGACTTTCTCCAGAAGAAAAAATATATCAGACATACTGTGAAAATTTGCTCTGTTAAACATCATTTGGGAAATATTTAAAAAAGAAAAAATATTAAAAGGGGGGCTTATATCTGTATGTGTGTATATCTGTATGTGTGTGTCTGTTTACACACGTGCTTGTGTAACCGAGTACATGCAGTAAAGTAATACAGACAGAATTCAGCAGATTTATTACATTTAAATTGCGCCATTCACTATGGGCTTTACTTTAACAATCTAGGCTCAAAAGACTGGCTTGAAGAGCATCCTGGCTATGACATATTTAAACGACACATAATTCATTCAAAACTTGTCTGCATGGACATTGAGATGTTGTTTTACACTATTCTGCTGATATGGTATGAGTTTGACTAATCAGTTATATTACTAGAAATGGTCCACTGGGCAAAAAAAAAATTAATAGATCATTATCTTTCAAGGAAAACTAACTTGATAAATTTAAAGTTTTGTCTTTCAGTTTTATGTTTGCTTTGCTGTTACAACTAATATCATTCTACATAATCAACATTGAGGAAAAATAGCAGTCATTTAATAGTGGCCACGTCAACAATTAAGTTAATATCATAGTGAAATTAATACTTAAATGCAATGCAATGCACATGCTATTTTTAAAGGCAGGATCTCAGTTACCTGCTTCTTCAACTGGGAGATGAGTTTGGGGAACTTCGTAGGGAAGATCGGGTGAGGGCGAATATATAGAGAGCTCATCATTAGCAAAGTACATTAAACTAGCGGCGCTGTCATTACCGCAAACAGAAAGCTCTGTGAATAGACATAACGTTACCTTTCTTTTCAAAAAACTGTGATAGCGACTGCCGTCCCTTTTTCTCTCTCTCTGCTTTTTGTAGCCTCTCTTTTCGTTTTTGATGACCGGATTTAATCTTTGTTAACCTCGACTCGAGGACATCGCTGTTAGACAGTTTACCTGACGATCGCTCGCACTCATCAAAGCATAAACTCTCTTCCCGCTACTGACGGACTGAACCATAGAGTGAAAGGAGGGGGGTGCAATTTGACAGTGACAGACACGAGAGGCAGATATAAGCCGTTTTTTTTCTAATAAATTGTTTTACTTGTAATTTAGAGATAATAATTTATATTACATTATAGTACTGGTATTAATTATAAAGCAGATCTCTGGGGGCCCCTAGAGTGCATGGGCCCTTAGAATCGTCCTAACTTTCCCCCCCTTAGCGGCGCCCCTGTCTGTATGTTCAACAGTGGTGAATGTTTAAAGAATAAACCGCTTATACAGCTAGAAAGTGTTCAAGAAATCTAATTTGGCTACATTATAAATGAAGTAACTATAGCGAGATGCTTTTGAGTGACAGGTCATGACAAATGTTTGTTTGTTTTTTAGAAATGTCCCTAGAATATGGCATTTTATTGAGCAGTGGTCTATTTCTATAGTAATTTCAGACTTTCTTTAGAGTGCATTAGAAGGTATAAAGGGAAACACTACTGAAGACAAAATTATTAGCCCTCTTGTGAAGTATAAAGACAAAATAGTATTGCATTAAATATGTAAAAGAGTTGTTTAACAGATTTAGTTTTCAACAGTTTCTAACTCATTTGTCTAGACCTTGCCATTGTGACTATATTATATTATATATTTTACATAATATTTTACTAGTTTTTTTGAAGATACTATTCAGCCTAAAGTGCAATTTAAAGTGTTAACTTCAGATGAATTATGTTAAAGTAAAATGAGGAAAGCCATTGGACAACAGTGATTTATTCTGCAGACATAAAGAGATTCTTAAGGGGCTGATTATACTGACATGCTTATTAGGCCTGTATAAACTGCTTTTACTATGAGGCTGTAGGAAATACTGTGAAAATGTTCTTGGTCTATTAAACATAACTCTTGACTTCACATACGTGTGTGTGTTTTGTTTACTACACCCCTTACACTTCTCATAGGAAACCACACAAAGATGAGGCATAATGGCAGAACAGTCTGATTACCTTTGTATGTCTGCATATGTGTGTATTGGACTGACTCTCAGGGAATAATGTTGCATAAAAATGACAATACAAAATTCACACAAACATACAAAAAAGTGAAAATGACAACAAACAGGACTTTAAACTAAGATAGAAATAAAATACAGCACATGCACATCCTAATGATTTATTTGTAACATTTAGTTATATTAGATAGATCATGTTTTGTTTTTACAAAGGTGTGTTTTGTTGTTGTTTGCGTGTAAATCTAAATAAATAAACATATGATGGTCTTCATACAATAAATACAATAAAGGTATACGGCCGGGTATAAACCTTAGTAAAAACAGAAGACGTAATTTCAGTTTCATCCAATAAGCATTAGGCTGTGTCGTTAGCCAGTCGTTTCCCATCATGCTTTTGGTGAGCGCAGTCGTTGGAGAGCAACCCAGACATCCGCCTCACGAGTTTTTTGGCGCACGTCAGCATGACATCAAAGCAAGGTGCACGCAAGTCGGACACGTTTCTAACCGGCATGCATCACGCAGTGATCACCGGTGATGCGTTCTGCGCAGATTATGGCCATGTCAAATGAGCCTAACAGTTCTTGACGATCGTTGCATTACAAGTCTCATTTACAATCCACATTGCAGCCAGTGGTCTTATACAAATGCTGACAACTTGTGCTAAATATCCACGTTCTTAGAATTTGAATGACTAATCAAAATCAAATCTAATATAAATAACAATTATCTATTTAAAAAAAAAACTATTTTCCATATTTATAACAACTTGAAAATTTGTATTAGCAAGAACCTACCCACTTAGTGCCCCTTTTTTTGGTTTGGGCCACTGCCCCTCAAAATGTCTGTGCACGGCCCTGGTTTAAACCCTTAGTTATAAGTAAATCAAGAGTGTGTCCACGATTGTGTGTTGGCCCATGAACATGCTGAGTCAGATCAAAGGTATTAAAAACAGTCACAAGTTCTTTTGCAGCATTGATTTCTGGAATAATAATGTAAATATTAAAATCCCCAGCAATAGTAAAGTAGTCAAATTTAGAGGTTACGATTGATAGCAGCTCTGTAAAATCATCATCAATAAAAGTTGGAGAATATTTTGGAAGTCTGTAGATAATAATCAGTAAAATGCGTAGAGCAACCTTTAGTGCTATACTCAGATATGCAAAAGACAAATAGTCACCAAATGACACTTGTTTACACTATAGACTAGGGATGTGCACAAGCATTCGATTAATTGATTACTTGAACGCATCATTGATGATCGAGCATGAAAACAATGATCGATTGGCTCTTTCTGATCGGCTCTTTCTGACTTTCATTCTTTCTGATTGGTTATGCTGGTATTTGGGAGGTAGTCTGACATTTGATTGGTTATGGCTGCAGGAAGTTGCGGTCTAAAGACCGGAGTGCAGATCGAATATGGCTTCTAAAGCGCGCAGCGATGTCTGGCAACACTTTGAAAAACTTGACGAAAAAACAGTCAAGTGTAAGATGTACAGCACCGCACTTGTCTACAACTCCGCAACGAGTTCGATGCGTTACCATCTTGTACATAAACACAAAAAAGGAGATGAAGCTGGTGCCGCATCTAGCAGTCAGACGAGCATGAGGGAATTCACCGTCAGACAGAAATGTGACACAGGCAGGGCAGAGAAGATGACGCAGCTAATAGCAGAAATGACAGCAAAAGATTTGCTGCCTATTAGTTTTGTTGAAGGTAAAGGTTTTAAATGTTTAATGAGCTACCTTGAGCCCCACTATACTGTCCCATCGCGGAAAACAGTTACTGCAAGGATTGATGCTCTGTACGAAAAATGTGCTTGTGCACTAAAAGACAGTCTGTCGAAACCAGCGCGGGTGGCTATAACTACAGATGCGTGGACATCGCTAACCACTGAATCGTATATGACACTAACCTGTCATAAACAACTGGAAAATTCACAGTGCAGTATTAGAGACGCGAAGCTTCGAGGAAAGACACACAGCTGTTAACATTGTCAACTACCTAAAATATGCAACAGAAAAGTGGCTGTTAAGTTCTGAAAAAGTTATGGCATGTGTGCATGACAACGCTGCTAACATGGTTTTGGCAAATCAAAGTCTTTGGGAATCAGTGCCCTGTTTCACGCACACCCTGCATCTTGCAATCAATGAGGGCTTCAATGTTGCAACTGTAAAAAATTTCATCTCTGCAAGTAGCCGCTTGGTATCACATTTTCACCACAGCACAGTAGCTACAGCCGCGCTTAGGCAGAAACAACAAGAACAAAATATACCCGACCATAAGCTTATTCAACAATGTCGCACACTGTGGAATTCGGTGTGTGACATGTTTGAGCGCCTTTTGGAACAGAGGTGGGCTTTGTGTGCTGTTCTGTCAGTTCGCAATGTTACAAAACTTGCAGATGCAAGGACACTTGACCTAAAAGATGAGCACTGGGAGATTGTGGAAGAACTGACACCTGTTCTCAAGTCTCTGAAGTGTGCCACAACTGCAATGTGCAGTGAGACCCATATTTCCAGTTCAATGGTGTATCCAATCACACACAGTCTCATTACTAGACACTTAAACACACAGATGAGTGAGTCTCCAAGAGTGTCGGAATTTTAAAATGCCGGAGCCGAATCTCTGAAACGGCGCGTAGTCGCAGTTACTGAGGATGCTGAGAAAATGTATCTGCCTCTGATTGCAGCGGCTTTGGATCCAAGACACAAACATCTCAAGTTTCTTGAGACAGAGCTTCAGGGGAGAGTGAAAGAGAATTTGAAACAGCTTTGCGAGACAATCCCAAATCCTGTTAGACCCATACAAAGTAAGCCCGACTCAGCAACGGCGCTCGACACTCTTTTTGGCGAGGACTACAGCACGAGTGATCTTACTTCGAATGACACCGAAATTGAAAACTACTTCAGGGAGCCATGCATCTCTCTAAACCAGGATCCTTTATTGTGGTGGAAATGAATCTCGATTTGCAAGCCTAAGCACCCATGCCAAGTGGTACCTGGCTGTTCCTGCAACTTCTGTGCCTGCTGAGCGCGTGTTTTCGACCGCTGGTCTAATTGTAAATAAACTTCGCACTCGGCTTTCATCAGAGCATGTAGACCGACTGATCTTTTTGAATAAAAATATGTAGTCCTTATGTTAAGTTTTTTAGCCATGCATGGTAAAATATTCAGGCTGTTTTTGTTTTAAGATTAAAACCAGCTTTTTTTCATTTACCTTCACCGACTGATAATTTTGAAAGAAATGTTATTTTATCTAATCTTTTCAATTCTATAGCTGTAAAAATATTCAGGCTATTTTTATTTTAGGTTTATGCAGACAAATGCTAGCTTCTAATTTTCGTTATGAGCTACTTAACAAGAAGTTCACTACGTTTGGTGAAGTCTTGGTGAAACTTTATTTTTGAAAACCTTTTCCAAAAATATATATATATATTGTTTAGTTAAAAATGTCAGTTGAATAAAATGACTGAAAAGCAGAGTATTGTCACGGATTGGCCAGGCTCTCCCGGCACTCATTCACCCAGAGCACTGTCACCTGAGTTCTAATCAACGCACAGCTGTTTCCCATCACAGAGCACCTATAAAGACCCCGTCCTCACAACACTCAGTGTCTGGGCTCGTTTGCACGAAAGCGGACTCTGAGTGTTTCCCCGGCATAGCCAGCACTCCAATCTCTGATATCTGTACTTACCAGTCTCTCTGTTTCCTCGTAGTTCATCCGGTTCCCCGAGTCTCCAGTCTGTGGTCCTGTCGTCATCTGTCTGTCTTCAGTCAAGTTATCTGGTGTGTGTTGTCCATCCTCCTCTTGTCTTCCATCCTGCCTGAAGAAGTTAAGGACTGTTAACAACCATCCCTTCCCGTATCCTCCTGGCTCTTCCTTTGTGTGTTACATGTTGTCAAAATAAACTCACCATAACGTTTCACTTACCTCCGATCTCCGTCTGCTTCATAACAGAAGCCCGGACCAAACTACAGTGACAACATGAGCACCCCCGATCACTTCCAAGAGCTGGTGGATCAATTAAAGAGGATTTTGATGCCATCAGCTCCACTTCCCGACGCACCACCAGCACCGAGCACTTCCGCATCATCTTCTTCATCCACCACCTCTTCCAGTCCCATGGCTCGACCAGCGCCCTACTCAGGCGGGGCGGAGGAGTGCAATGGATTTCTTCTGCAATGTTCCCTTGTGTTTGATATGCAACCATCTCTGTATCCCACAGATCGCTCCAAGATCGCCTACATCATCTCCCTTCTCTCTGGACCTGCACTCAGATGGGCTGAGACTATCTGGAACCAAGCCGGGCCGGTCATGAATTCCATCAAATCATTCACTGAGTACTTCAAGGAGGTTTTCAGCCGTTCTGACGGAGAAGTTGCCGCCGGAGAACAGTTATATCATCTCAAACAATGTACGATGTCTACACAGGAGTTAGCTCTCCGTTTTCGAACCTTGGCGGCTGCCAGTGGATGGAATGAACTATCTCTTCTAATGACCTACCGGCTCGGCTTGGAACCCACGCTCCGAGTTCAACTGGCTGCCTTGGACGACACGATGGGTTTAGAGAAATTCATCCAACATTCACTCCGATGCTCAGACCGTCTCAGAACCTATCAACAGGATACTGGACCCCTTCCACAAGCACTCCTCCGGTCGCCTGAGCCTATCGCCCCTCCAGAACCAGAACCCATGATCATCGAGTCTGGTAGACTCACAGCTTCGGAGCGACAGAGGAGGCTGACCTGGGGTCTATGTCTGTACTGTGGCGCGGACGGTCATGTCGGGCTCAACTGTCCATTCCGTCCCACACAGCCTTCAGTGAGTGTATTCAGTTCCAAAATAGAACAGTTACATCCTCTCACCACCACTGTTCAATTAACTACTCATTGTGTTGACTCCGGGTCAGCTGGGAACTTCATCTCCAGTTCCCTCTGTCGCCAGCTCCAACTCCGTACGGAAGCATCCACCCAAGTTTACCAGATCCAACCCATAACTCAACACTTCCATTCATCGGCCAGTATTCACCGCAAATGTGAACCGATACATCTTCAAGTGGGTCTGTTTCATCAGGAACATCTACAATTTCTGGTTCTGGACTGAGCTAATATGGAGGTCATCTTAGGGCGCCCGTGGCTGGTGAAGCATGATCCCATCATCTCTTGGGGCAGCGGAGAAAATAAGAGATGGGGTGACGGCTGTTCTCCAACCTGCTTTCCTGAGCTTCCTCTTCATGTCTGTAAACCCCTGTCTGTGTATGTGACGTCCGTCGAAAGTCCAATCGACAAGCAGTCCGTCAAGATTCCTGAGTTCTACTCTTCTTTCCTGGACGTATTTTGCCCCAAGAGAGCTTCCCAGCTACCTCCACATCGGCCATGGGACTGTGCTATAGACCTAGTTCCAAATGCCCAGTTGCCTAGAGGGAGAATCTACCCGCTGTCGCTTCCGGAGACAAAGGCCATAAAGGAGTACATCCAAGAGGCTCTGAGTCAGGGGTACATACGCCATTCCAAGTCGCCAGCAGCTTCCAGCTTCTTCTTTGTGGCAAAGAAAGATGGAGGGCTGCGGCCGTGTATTGATTACCGCATCCTGAATAAGAGCACAGTCAAGTTCCGTTATCCACTTCCCCTCGTACCAGTGGCCCTAGAGCAGTTGAGATCGGCCAGGATCTTCACGAAGCTGGACCTCCGCAGCGCGTATAATCTGGTGAGAATACGCGAGGGGGACCAGTGGAAGACGGCTTTCGTGACCCCTACTGGTCACTACGAATATCAAGTAATGCCCTATGGCCTGGTCAACGCCCCCTCCGTATTCCAACACTTCATCCATGAAGTGCTCCGGGAGTATCTCCGTCGATTCGTCATTGTGTACATAGATGATATCCTAATGATGATAGACTAATGGCCAGACGGAGAGAAAAATCCAAGAAGTGGGACGATTCCTGAGAACTTTCTGTAACGGTCATCAGAACTCCTGGAACCAGTTTCTGGGCTGGGCGGAGTATGCCCAGAATTCACTGCGGCAACCCACCACCGGACTCACGCCATTCCAGTGCGTTCTAGGATTCCAACCACCACTATTTCCCTGGGATGGCGAACCATCTGATGTCCCCGCAGTGGATCACTGGTTCCGGGGGAGCGAGAGAGTCTGGGACGAGGCTCATCAACATCTCCAGAGGGCAGTCCGCAGGAACAAGGTGGTAGCCGACAGGAGGAGAACAGATGGACCAGTCTACAATCCTGGGCAAAAGGTATGGCTCTCCACAAGGGACATCCGCCTGCGACTGCCCTCCCGGAAACTGAGTCCCAGATTCGTTGGTCCCTTCACCATCCTGGAACAGGTCAACCCCGTCACGTACAAACTCCAACTCCCAGCACAGTACCGCATTCACCCCACGTTCCATGTTTCACTGCTAAAACCTTACCACGACCCTGTACTTCCCTCCACAGAGCCTGGCCACGAAGAGGAACCCCCTCCTCCATTGATGTTAGAAGAAGGAGCCGTATACGCTGTGAGTAACATCCTGCGGTCCCGGCGTCGTGGTGGTCAATTGGAATACCTCGTGGACTGAGAGGGGTACGGGCCAGAAGAAAGATCATGGGTTCCCAGAGCAGACATTCTAGATCCAGCACTCCTGAACGAATTCCATTCCAATCACCCTGAGTTCCAGGCACCTCGTGGAAGAGGTAGACCACCACGACGTCGGAGGTATAGGCCCTCAGGAGCGGGCCCTGGGGAGGGGGGTAATGTCACGGATTGGCCAGGCTCTCCCGGCACTCATTCACCCAGAGCACTGTCACCTGAGTTCTAATCAACGCACAGCTGTTTCCCATCACAGAGCACCTATAAAGACCCCGTCCTCACAACACTCAGTGTCCGGGCTCGTTTGCACGAAAGCGGACTCTGAGTGTTTCCCCGGCATAGCCAGCACTCCAATCTCTGATATCTGTACTTACCAGTCTCTCTGTTTCCTCGTAGTTCATCCGGTTCCCCGAGTCTCCAGTCTGTGGTCCTGTCATCATCTGTCTGTCTTCAGTCAAGTTATCTGGTGTGTGTTGTCCATCCTCCTCTTGTCTTCCATCCTGCCTGAAGAAGTTAAGGACTGTTAACAACCATCCCTTCCCGTATCCTCCTGGCTCTTCCTTTGTGTGTTACATGTTGTCAAAATAAACTCACCATAACGTTTCACTTACCTCCGATCTCCGTCTGCTTCATAACAAGTATCATGTGTTTTTTTTTTGTCTAAAACAGAGAAAAAGGTGGGTTATACAAATATATTTAAAGGTAGGATGAATACGAATCCAAAATACTTATAGAAATAATAAGACACACATTGATGGGGATAATACTGTAAAATAACTTTGTTTTCTTTTTTTTTCTTTTTTTTCTGCGCGGCTTCAGTTGCCGTTGTTTTAAGCGCCCTGTAACTGGAGAAGCGCATCCACTACTTTCTGGTCGGCTTGTAGTTCAAGCTCACATGTATTTTGTGTAGATAAACACAATTTGTAATATAATATTTACATATTGTGTCTCTAGGCTTTATGATTAATTTTAATTACAATGTGTCATGTAGAAAACCTGTATATTACTCACGCTTCTTTAATTGTTGACTGTGTAAACCAATATTGATGGTGATTTTTTTTTAATAACCCAACAGTGTTGATTTAATTGTTTTCTGAATCCTGTCATAGTTTTATCAACGTTTTAACAGGGCTTCTACCTCTCCTATTAGTTCTGCAAACACTCAGAAAATCAAAGTTTAAAGGAGCTGCTTCATTCAGAACTGCTGTGCTACAACTGTCATCTAGCCAAGTTTCATTTAAAAGCATAAAATCAAGGCAATCAGTGTTGATAAAATCATTAACTAAAAGTGATTTATTTTTAAGTGATTGGATGTTTAAAAGTACTAACTTAACAGTTTTAGCTGTTTTTCCTATAGTAGTCTCAGATCTACATTTAATTGACACCAGATTTGACTGATTCGCTATACGGCTTGAAGAGGCCTTTGGTTTTCGGTTACGTAGTTGTTTGGTTGAATGGCATAATCCTATAACCTTGGATTGTTTTGGCTGCATGGCATTATCACTGTCCTTGTGTGATGCCTCAGCCCCAAGTCCATTCAGGAGCTGATTTGAAGTTCTGTGGTCATTCTGACATTTGCTAGGTGTGTGTGCCATTTGGATTTGAGTTCAGTGGCACAAACAGCTGATGGATGATGAAGGGAGAAATAGATATTAGGTCCTTTAGCACCTTTGCACCAAGTTTGTTCGGAAGAAGGCCATCTGATGTAAATAGTTGTCTTTGGTTCCAAAAGCAATTGAAGTTGTCAATGACATTCAGTCCTTTTCTGTTGCATGTTTTCTGCAGCCATACATTTAGGCCAAGAAGCGGTGAAAACATATTTGTCCCTCTTGCAGGCCGTGGTCCACTGATGAACGGCTGAATTTTCAATCTTTCGACTGTTTCCAAGAATTCACAGAAATCTTTGTTGAGCAGTTCTGACTGCTTCCGAATGTCGTTTTTCCCCACATGAATGATAATCCGTTTTGCAGTCTTGTGCTTTTTCAGAATTTCTTCAAGTTCTTTGTTTACATCAAAAACTGTTGCATGAGCTAAGCAGTATGTCATTGTAGCTCTGCTCCTTAAATTCCTGATTATTGAATATCCTACAACTAGTGTTCTTATCTCAGGTGCGATCGGTGCAGAAAGCCACTATCTAGTCGGCCTTGAGCTTCTGTTCCATGCAGAATTAAATGCTGAGTCATGCAATCTCTGCCTGACTGCATTTGGTGATTCTTCACCCATAATACTCAAAACTTCATATCTGTTCTGAAGCTGTATCTGAGTCCGAGCTGTTTTTGAGGTAGAGGACGCTAATGCAGCAGCGTATGATCTTCGTGATATGACCCTGCGAGTACCCTTTGGTCTCGCACCTTGTTTTTGCCATTGGTTATCACGCTCATTTTCAACAGCTTTGTTTTTCTGGGCTCAAAACAATAGCTGGAGTAGATTTACGGGACTCACCGGCTGTATGCTGTGAGGGTGAAGCGATCTTTTGTGATCCGGCAGTTCTGGTCGAATCGCAAGTAACTTTGTTTCAAGAACTGCAATCTTTTGTTGAAGTCTGTGGCAGTTAGTGCATCAGTGATAATCTGAATTAATCCGATTAAAAGGGCATTTTCACAGCCGTGTTTTCCCGTCTCAGAAATGTAAGCAGCTGGTAGCGGGAGGATTGTTTTGACGATATATCCCCTCTTGTTGGTAAAGTTGTATTCCAGAAAGTTTGTAGATTCAATGTTGATCTTCAAGCTGTGTTGTTTGAGCACTGTGCTGATAGGCTCAAGTTAAAATTAGAGTATAAAATATAAAAGCAAGAGTGCAAAGAGCGGAGCAGTAGGCAAAAGACGTCCGAACAGTAGCAAAGCAGGAAGTGTTTTTTTAGTAGAGCCAAGCTTAGAACAATCAAATAAGAACATAGCAAGCAAAGATACCGAGAACAACTTAACTGTAACACTGGACTAGGCAGCTAGAGGTAGGGTTCAGGACTGAACACAGCAGGATACAAAGCAGTCTTATATAGAGCAGAGAACAGGTGGTGGTGATTAGACTGATTGTAGGGGCATTTAAAGGAACAAGAGTCACTACCGCCATCTAATGTTGAGGAGTATAGGGCAATATCGCTGTGCTCCTGGTGGCTTAGAGGATGTGATAAAGTGCCGAGATAATACAAACAACTTTGCATGTTGATCATGTACATTGCAGCATCATTCTCTACAATGTGAGATACATTATAGTTTTTTTATGATTGCACACATAATGTTGGATTGACTATGTAATCAAACAGCTAATAAAGTGGTAATTTTGAAAAAAAAAATCTTTAAAAATGGGCTTTAATTTGGCCTTGAATTCTTGTATATTACAGCCATTTATAAGTCCCTTGTACTACTTTTTGTCATTGTTATAAGGAGGACTTAGAAGGGAGCCATGGAAGTCATTCAGAGTCAGAGGACAGCATGACAGTACAGGTATTTCAATTAATAAAAAATTCCTTTTTGCATATTGATCATGTACATTGCAGTACAATTTTAATTTCAGTAAAAAGGTGCTCAAAGCAGAAATTGTACATAAACATCATGTAATAGTGTGGCTGCAGCTTCTCCACAATGGACATCCAATGTTCTCAAGCCTCCGGCGCCCAGACTGCAGCTCTGCACAAGACGTTTGGCCATAGGAGAAATGGTCGTGCCCAACTGAGCCTGATTTCTCTCAAGGTTTTTTAATCCTTTACTTTCACCAATTGAAGTCTTTTCCTCGCTGCTGTCGCCACTGACTTGGCATGGTTTGGGACATGTAGGGTTGCGCATCCTTTGAACTCTCAATAGCGAATATTAAACCACACTGAACTGAGCTAAAATGAACTTCAACACTGAAAACTGGACTGACACTTTCATTTTACTATAGTCCATGTGAAGCTGCTTTGACACAATCTACATTGTAAAAGCGATATACAAATAAAGATGAATTGAATTTAATTGTGAGAGTGTGGCATTTTTTCTTTTTAAGATAATTTTAAATAATAATCACGTATTGCGTTGGTTCTGAATCTCAGCTGACCCACTTCTAAGAGTACAATTTCCATTACATTTTACAATTAAAACTATGCTATTGGGTGCCACGGTGGCCTAGTGGTTAGCATGTTCGCCTCACAGCAAGAAGGTCGCTGGTTTGATCCCCAGCTGGGCCAGTTGGCATTTCTATGTGGAGTTTGCATGTTCTCCCCGTGGTTGCGTGGGTTTTCTCCTGGTGCTCCGGTTTCCCCCACAGTCCAAAGACATGCGGTCAGTGTTGGGAGTAACGCGTTATAAAAGTAATGTATTACAGTAATGTATTACATTTTCCTGTAACACAGTAGTGTAAGGCATTACTAATGCATTTTCAGTAATATTTTACTCGGTACATGTTCAGTAACGCTTGCGTTACAACAAACTTTTCGCCCGCAAGAGATTAACAAATAAAAAAAGCGCAGTTCTATTTCCTGTTCGTGGTTGGTGAATATACGCACGCGTGTGTTGTCATTAATCTCCCTCTGGCTATTGGGACTTTTTTACTTTGAACGCGGAATGATTTCAGCTTCTGAGCTCGAGGTCCGAGGCGATTGGCTCAGCCCGGTGCGCAGCAATGTTAAGCCCTTACGCACAGCGGAAAAGCGGCAAATTGATTCGCGAGATGGACGTAAGTACATATAATGTTTATTTTTACAGACAAACGTATTCATGTACTACGAGCGTAGTTCTCCTCGCGTGCACTCAAAACACGGCTGCTCATGTGCGGATGATGTGCTCTCGCTCCGTCAGATGATGCAGACTCACAATTTGTGACTTGTGTTCCCTCCTTTTTGTGCTTTTGCTCTCCAGAGATTATATTATCTTATATTATATATCCAGAGATATTTCTACACTATTTACCTACAGGTTGAGGTAAATTCTAAAATTAATTCTAGTGTTTTTGAGTGTTAGGTAAACTGCCTATGTTTTAGGCTAGTATAATTTTTAACTTGTTAATAAATGCTTCCGCATACTGTAGTATTAGGAATAGTGGACTGATGAAATGAAATACAAAGTGGAGTTTTACTACAGTAAAGTGTGGTGAATTGTAGAATAATATACACTATAATATTGTAAGAAAAAAAACTACAGCACTGGGTAATTAGTTTATATTTCACTTGTTGTGTTACCATAGCAACTATAGTTTTACCACAACAGATTCATTGAAGTACTTTACTATAGTAATGTTCAAAACACTGTGCATGCCAATAGACGTGTTCAGGGGCTCTGTGGAACAGCTTTTCCTCAAAATGAAGAGGATGACAGGGAAATAATAGAATATAATACCTTATCAAGTTTTCCCCTATATTCTATTAGTAACATTTCTGCTTGCGTTAGTTATATTTTTGTTTAAATGTTTTTATTTGATTAGTATGGTGCACCTTTTTTTTAAATAAAATGTATTCTTTGCACTCAACATCTATTCTCTGTGTCATTAATTGTTGGAAACTGGAAATATCTCATCATATAACACACAGCCAAAAATGTTTTGGTTTATTATATAAAAAATGTATATGTAAGTCTATTTTAGTATTTTGGTTATTAATAATAGTGGACCAATATAAATCATACCAAAAAGCACAAAAGGAAGTAGGAACACAAGACACACATTGTGAGTCTGCATATAATCTCACTGAGCGAGCAGCGTACTGAGAGCACGCAAGAACATGTGTGCGTGAGCAGTGCATATTTGGGAGAGCGTGAGGAAATTTGCGTGCGAGCAGCGTATATTTGAGAGCTCGCAAGCAGTTTTGTCCACAAACAGAGAAAATCAGTGCACAAGCTTTATATTGAGAAAGCTACTGTATGTTCATCATGCTCACTTTGTGCATGACAGTTTTGTGTTGTGAGCCCCTTAAATTTAAAGTAAATAAAAAAATGGCAATAATAAGAAAAAAAATCTGCATTTTGTCATGGCATTGGAGTTAACATATAGGCCTGTAGTGTCTAATATGAATAAAGTCAAGCTATTCAGAGATATTGCCATATGATCACTTTACCTCTACCATACTTTAACAGACTTAGATAATTTGTGATTCTGGCTTTCATGCATTGTCTTGAGCCTTCACATTGCCAATTATATACTATATTGTTAGTAGCCTGGATATAGGTCACACTCATTCTGCTACATCATATCGCTTTCTACTGGATGTAAAATGCTCTGCAGTACGTTTTGTCATTCTACAATGTTAAGTTCTAATTCTGGAGTTATTTTGGTGAAAGTAACTAAAAAAGTAATATGTAGTCATGTAACATATTACAATATTGAGACAGTAATATTGTAAGGTAAGGGATTACATTTAAATAACAGTAACAAGTAATCTGTAATGTATTACAGCTTTGAAGTAACTTGCACAACACTGCATGCGGTACAGGTGAATTGGGTAAGCTAAATTGTCCGTAGTGTATGTGTGTGAATGAGATTGTATGGATGTGTTTCCCAGAGATGGGTTGTGGCTGGAAGGGCATCCGCTGCGTAAAACAAATGCTGCATAAGTTGGCGGTTCATTCCGCTGTGGCGACCCCGGATTAATAAAGGGACTAAGCCGAAAAAAAATGAATGAATGAATGAACTATGCTACTCACAATGGAACAATAAGTTTAAATTTACTGTATGAGAATAGAATGGTTATGTAATGCATTGATTAACTCCGACTTGTTATTCTGTATTATTCCTATAGTGTTAAGGTTGAATGACGTAGTTGTGATTGAAAAAGGTTCAATATGGTAAAACATTCTGTTGATCATACAACTTTGTCTTTTACGGAGCATCAGGTGGTGACCCATGAGCCTGATGAAAGTGATGCCTTACAGGTTGGTGTCATGTACTGTACACTTTGCTATAATGTGAAAATATGAACTTCTTTTGACATTACTTTGAATGCTTTTATAATTTACGATTGTATTTATTTTAGCAATGGAGGGCCTTACGGCAACAGCAACATGAAGAATATGCTCTGTCCCTTAGAACCGATCAAGAAAAGGTATGTTTATCTTTTTGGGGCATTAAATGTAACTCAATCACTGAATAATTTTAAGTATTTATAACATGACTTTTCTTTTGTTGATCTCATTATGCTTGTAAAAAAAATGCACCACTAGTTATCACAAAACACTGAGTTTGATAATTATTAATGTAATATTATATTCTCCATAACTTCTCATAGGAGGTGTCATTACCACCAATACTGAAACAGGTCTCTAAACATTAATTGAATGTTTCTTAAATCCAGTGTTGTGTTCCCTATAACAGGACCAGAGAATACGTGAAGAAGAAGAAAATTAACAGAAACGTTTAAAGGTAGGACTTCTATAATAACTTTCCATAATGTACTTTTTAAAATCTACTTTTAAGAAAAAAATAGCAATGGTGTTGATGTTGAATTTGCACATACATAGCCATAAAGTGTATTAATTAAAGTATATTAATAAGACACCACATAGATATTCAAAACATAAGAACAATATTTTCACCACAGCGGGTTTTGAACTTTTGCAGATAATTGATGGAAGAAAAAAAAAAACAGAGTCACTGAGTAACCTGCTGATGGCATTCCATTAAAGTTTAATTTTCCAGATGATTCCATTACAATAAGAAGATTTCAACCATCTGACCTAATGCAGGTAAGAATGGTTTAAAATGTATAGTATAATCCACAGCTATATGTTCATTAAACAATGTTAATGCATGACACAAAGGTAAAGAGCTGCTTATACCATTGTCATTTTAAAATGCAGCAATGACAATTTTAAAGCCGTTATTCATAATAGCAGGGCAATAATTGAGTGTGAGACAATTTTTTTATTAAATGAAACAAATTGACTGCAACAACTTCACATAATGTATACATTATATATATAAAAAACAGTATTTTCATCAGTTACATGACATGTCTAGCATTTTGTCTGCTTTGAATCAGACACAGATAAAGTGCATTACATTGCATGTATTGAATGAATTAATTATAGCATTTATTTGAATTATCTTGACAGAGAGATGTGTATCTGTGTCTGTTCAGCATCTAACAGCAAAGCTGTTTTTAGTTTTTTGAAAATAGCAATGTAACTCAATACTTACATATTATTATTTATCAATTCAGTATTACATTCAGCGTTACATTTCTGTGCATTGATATGAGTTTCATTGCATACCTACTGTATCTGTGAAATTACCATTTTGTGACTGGTTTGAGATAAATGTTTTTGGTTTTCAGGTCGCTTTGACTTTGTGGGTTCACGTAATGAATCAACAGAGTTTGTTCATCATCCAGGAAATGACATCAGCCTTGTCAATAATGAGAACTGCCTCTAGGACACTTCTCGACCACAACATAACTGCTCCATTAAATATCCATGTTCAGTGGTTGCACATGGAGGATGTGCAGGTGAATATTATTAATGTATCTGACTGTCAACTTTTGGTTGTTTTGAATGCATTTTAAAAGCAAATTAAATGGTTAAAAACAAGTACTTCTGTAGCACTGTACAATAGTATAATATCTTATAAAAACAAATAATGAACATTACTCAAACAGCAGTTGTTAATCATGAGATTATATTCATTACTCATGTTCATCTTTGGAACACAAATAGGTTTTTAATGAAAACCGAAAGTGTTCTGACCCTGACAGGCTACCAATTAACACATTTAAGGTCCAGAAAATAAGTGTTTCGTGTTTAAGTTATTAAATGGATGAGACGTAACAATCAGTGAGTCTCTAATAATGCTGGTGGAACAAGGAGAAAACACAACTACTGCATAAGTCAAACTAAATGTAAATATTTATTAAAGAGAGCACATCAAACAATGAAAATTTGATGTTATATAAATATAATCGAATTAAACGAAAAACAGGAGTGTTGCCAAAACAAAGAAATAAATATAACAAAACAAACTAAACCCCAACCCACTAAACTAACTGAACAAAAAAAAAAAATGCGGAAAAAAACCCGTAAACTTCAGCACTCTGCTTAACATATCTTCATAACTATTTCCAAAACATAACAACAAATGTGGCAACGCCTCCATAAACTAACTAACAGAGAATTACTATTCTGTTCAGAATTAAGAGGATTCTCATAAAGTACACACTGTTAGCCATTAGCAAAACAAGAGTTGTTTGATAATCCAATTCTCATAAAGATCGGTCAACTTCACAATAGATACTACATTAACTTTCACAAGCGTCTTTAATAAATCGATCCCTTACTCAAAAGACACTCAACAACAACAGCAACAGCAAAAGCAAAAGAATAAGTACAAACACAGTGAACAGGTTGGCTGACACAAGTGAGGAGTTTGCACTCCTGATGAACAGAATTATGATTATGAATGTCATTATGATGACTGACAGCTCTTTCGACCAATGGTTTCACACCTAAAACAGGACAGAATATACACGGAAGAGAGAAAAGACAACGCAAAACAGAAAACAAATAACAAAACACCACAAAACATACGTAAAACGTAACATAAGACATTGTTAAAATACTCTATTTGACTACAGTGGATCCTACACCTTAACGAGAATACATTTTGTGTGCAAAAAAAAAAACAACCCAAAAATTTCATTAACTATTTCTTCTCTTCCATATCAGTTTTCTACGCAGTTGATGTAGTAACCACAGTGCAGTGCTTCCGGTTTGTATGTCACAACATTGTGTTTACTACATTAACTGAGTGAGAGACCAATTTGAAAGAGAAGAAATAGTTTAATTAAGATGTTAATTTTGTTTTTGTTTTGTTTTTTACACACAAAAAGTATTCCTGTTGCTTCATAACATTAAGGTTGCGTCAAATAGACTATTCCAACGATTTTTTTCTTTCTGGGCCTTAAATGTGGAAGCTATGTTCTATCAGAGGTCAGAAAGCTTTGACATTTCATCAAAAATACCTTTATTTGTGTTTTGAAGATGAACAAAGGTCTTACGGATGTTGAATAACATAAGGGCAAGTCGTGGTCCCACGAGAGAGTTTCTAACTTTATTAATGAATTTTTTATGGTCCTGACTGGCAGAAGACTCTTTTCTGCAATTCGAAAGGCGATTTAGGGCCATTGTTACAAATGTGTAATTTATAAGCAGTATTTCATGAGAAGCCATCTGATATATCAGCATAGCTGTAAGCACAGCTTTGATAGGCAGTCTCAACATTGCTTATATATATAGCCACATTGAAACGCTGCTTGTGTTATATTACATTTATGCAACAGTTTGACAGCATAAATGGGTAAAACAACAATGGGGTGTCTTTAAACCCACTATTTTTCATAGAACTTCCTTCAGCCACAGATTCAAATCTCAAACTAACATTTTAAAAGTTGTGCCCAAGTCTCCATTACTAATTCTAAAACCTCAGTTAGAACTGTTAACAAATTAACAAAATTAATTTAAATGTCGGCTGAGAAAAGCTATAACTTATATGCAATATCCTTAAACAGTTTAGGAGATTTCTCATGACAACGCTAGTCAATGCATTTGTCAGTGGTGTTTTTTCTCTCTTATCCGTTTTTTAATTAAAAAAAAAAGTTTTTATTGTGTTTTATTATTACTTAGCTTTATTATTACTTAGCTTTGTAGTTATTTTTACATGATCAAAATAAAAAAATGTTACAAACTGAGTTGTCCTTTATTTATATATATATATATA
>CAIGQQ010005973.1:527575-558302 GCA_903798035.1 Danio albolineatus | reverse complement strand
TCTAGCTCTTCCTGTTCTATGTTCTCGAAGCACTGTAGGCTAATTTGGTTCAGTGGAATGTTTACTGGATCTGAAGTATAAGGCGGTACAGAGATTTTAACATCTATTTTTTGTCTAAAGCTTTCTATTTTATCACTGAAAAAATTCATAAAGTCTTCGCTACTCATTTGCGGTGTGATATTTTGTTCCAACGATGACCGATTGTTTGTTAATTTAGCAATGGTGTTAAATAGAAATCTAGGATTGTTATGGTTATTTTCTATCAGTTTACGGAGGTGCTCAGCCCTGGCAGATTTGAGGGCCCTCCTATAGCTGGACATACTGTCTTTGTACGCAATTCTAAAGACCTCTAAATTAGTTTTATTCCATTTACGTTCCAAGGCACGGGTTGTTGTTTAGAGAGCATGCGTATGACTGTTATACCATGGTGTAGTTTTATCTTCTCTAGTCTTTGATCTGCAGATGAAGGTTGGGATAGAGGGACTGTAACAGCCCGACAATGGCGTCAACGCAGGCGTCAACGCAGAATCCTACTCTCAATACAGAGAGCCAAATCCATCAACTTATCAAGATCCTTGGGTAACTCCTGGGAGGCAATCTCGTCTTGGATCTCATCGTCCAACCCCTCCAAGAATCTTGAACGCAAGGTCTCTCAAACAGCAGTTCAAACAAAGGCCACCCTTGACTTCTCAGTGGCATAGCGACAGGGCTGAAGGGCAAAAACAAGAGACCACTGTGCAAGAAAGGATCGGCAGGAATTAGGATCCCCATTGTCTGTTGGTGGGTTATTTGCATGAGGTTCTGGTTCCGGCTGGCATGATGTTGGAGCTGAGGATATAACAGCTGCTGGCTGCTGCATGTTGAAGGCTTTCAACCAGAGCACTTAACTCTGCCACTTTTGCAGTTAAAAATATATTTTTATTGAAATATATGTGTCAAAATAGTGTTTTAGCAACTTGGAATTAATTTTTACCTTTAATCAAACTAAATTATTAGCAATCATGTTGTATTAAGCATCTTACATTTTTATACAAGGAGAAACTAAATGTCCCTAAAGTCTTAAATTTGAGTTAACAGTGCACCTCTTTGTGGTGTTTGGTTCGGAATCAGGAACTTTTGTTTATGGAGAACCTTTTTGTGTGGAAGCTCTTGCTAGCCAGTTTAAGACTGAACCTGGATTCTGAAAATATGCACATAATTTGTGAAAGTGAGCGGGAGTAAGGTTACGGGAAATATTGTGTTTAATTGATATGGCTAGCCAAGTCTGCTTGTGTAATGGCATCAGTGCTCACCTAACATCAAACTTCTTGGTTGATGTTAAAGATGACATTAAGGAAGCATTTGTTGAGGATACTGGCTGTACAGTTATTTATCAAGCCTATGCCTGAAAAGTTACAAAGTCTGTTGCCTAGTTTAAAATCAAGATAGCAGAGGTATTGTGTATAGTACTTATTAAGCAGATCATTGGTCTTCAAAAATTCCTTTATAATCATCAAGTAACTCACATTAGGTAAAATGGGGCACACCTAACACTAAAATTATCAGTTGATGTTAAATATCACACTGTTAAGGGAGCATTTATTGAGGCTACTGGTTATCCAGTTATTTATTAAGTGTTTGCCTGAAGAGTAACAAAGTCTATTACCTAGTTTAAAAACAAGATAGAAGAGGTGGTGTGTACAGTACTTATCAAGCAGATGATAAGTCTTCAAAGGTTGCTCAAAAACACAATGATTGTAAATACATCCCGATGTGCATACAGAGAAAAAACTAGTCCTACAAAAACAAGCCTAATATCATTAGCCTAATATATACTGTACAATTGTGCTTGAAACTTTATACCTTTTGAAGAATCTGTTACAATGTGAATAATTAAAAAAAATTCTATAACAAAATGTAATGTAAATATAAATGTAAAAAAATATAATAACAGAAAAAATAGCTATTTTATTATTATAACATTTCATGGGTTCAAATAATGTCACTAATTTGGTATGTTTGTGAAATTAGGCCTACTGGACATATATATATAAAAAAAAAACAATGATACTACTATGATGTCAATAGTCCACAAATGCGTTCATTCAAATTAATTTGTTGTTTGCAAAATGTGGACAATAAGGTCACACGAGCACAGACATTGGTGTCACCACAATTCCCAGCCTATGCTAAAGAAACTTGCAGCAGAATGTTATTTACATGTAGCATTTTACATGTTATGTGTCTAGTTCATCTTGAATATGAGACCCATGAAAAGCAGCAACTTGCAAAATATAGCCAAATCTTATAGCCATCTTATTTGTGAAGCATGCACACAAAGACATTTGCAAACAAGTTCCTCAATGCTCACCTGCCATGGGAACTACCTAATTGCAAAATGACTGTGTCTAAATAATAATAATAATATTAATAGTAATAAATTTAACTTCAAATACCTGAGATGTAGCCAAGCTTTCAAGTCTTCCACTGAAAAAAAAAATATGTGCAAACTTGATTAAGTTTTTAGAGTGATGTGAGCTAGAGCCCTGCATTTGAGCCGGAGCCCGTCGGGGCCCGAATTTTTTGTGCCCCTCGGGCTGGGCTTCGGGCCAATTTTCATGTCATAGCTAGCGCGCATATCGGGCTTCGGGCATGCTCTATAAAAAACGTCAAAAATGTTTAATGACATCTAATGCGTGAGGTCCGGAAGGCCATCGATGCCCTGCGTATAGAGATTTCCAACCGCGTGAAACTGAAAAACGCCAGAGGAAAGGCAAAATTCTGGTCAACTTTTCAAATAGTGACAACTTTAATGATGAGCCAACTGATTATATGCACAATGCACAACTTGTAAGTCCGAGGGGCCTGCGGTACGCACAAGTCCAGCACTGCCCCGCATCCTTCCCTCACAATCTCAAGAAACACTGATGCTTACTCAAAGGCTACATTATTTAAGGGCATTTATTATGACATAATTCGTTTCCTTTTCTATAAATTTCTTTGAAATGTAAATGTTAAAAAGCACATCAGCACCCAGGAAAAATCAGACGCTCAAGATCGACTCTTTAAAATTATGGCATATTAAAAAATTGCAAATATATGTCAGAAGATTGTAGTAAGCCACAACCATTAATAAATAAACTAAAAAATTATGAAATAGATTCTTCCCTTGATATTTTTCATTTAAATGAAAAATTTAGATTACAAAACGAAAACACTGACTCCTTTATAAGCGGGGCATCTGTTTGTCCAATCATGTTATTTTCTTCTGTCAAATAAAAACAGAATCGATCGCTCTACGGAAAATATGCATTTAATAAGGCTCAGCTGTTACTATTTTATCACAAAACTACTGTCAACATTTTTAACAGAAGTCATTAGTTTAAAGATTATGTCTTATGATTATGACTTATTTCCTGCGTCTCACTCACGGTTCATGCAGCTATTTTAAAAATGTATATTTTATAAGAACTATTATTAACTGTAATTTTCTAAATGGAAAAAGGCTGGTTTGTTAGTTGTACACTAAATTATCAAAACTATAGCCTATTTGTTGCGTTTATGACGCAGATCCAAGACAGAGGCGCATCAGCATCAGCGCTGGTTTAATAACTCGTGTCAAACTGCAATATTCTTTGCTTCTTTGGCAAACGTGTTGTAGCTACGTGTGGTTGCACGTGTCACCGTCTCGCGAACCGAGCGGATCTTTCCATTCCAAAAGCGCGAGGCGCATCGCACTGCCTTTATGTTGACAAGAAAAAAAGAAGCGCGGTGCGCTTTTGTATGTCATTAGTAAACGACTGAATCAGCCGATAAAAAAAAAGGAAACGAAAAATATCAGTTCTCTATTAAATACAAATCTGGTCTATTTTAATGGCTGTATAGGCTAAGATGTTTGGTGGAAAAAAACGGGCTTCGGGCCGAACTCGAGCCAAAAATTTGTATAAGCTGTCGGACAAGGGCCGGGCTTCAGCCTGTGCGTCTCGGGCCAGGGCCGGGCTCGGGCTTAGATTTAAGGCCCGTGCAGGGCTCTAATGTGAGCAGCAATCTTACAGGGGTAACAACATAACTTGCGGCTGAAATATCATAGTACGATGCATCGTTTAGGAAAAGAACTATGAAGTGGCGAGTGTTTCCCATCGACGCAGATCCATTGTTTGAACTATATTAGTTATAACAATAACGCCCATAATAACACTCTAAATGGGGTGGAGTAACCACTTCTTTAGAGAAGAGCCCCATAATTTGTTTGTGAAAATTATATTGTTTTACACACATTTAAAAAAAATACAATATTAGTTTTGGTAAAAACATGCACTCATTTTCCATATTATTTGAAAAATATATAAATGAAATGAAAATGGTTTGACCCTCGGTTAGGTTAGTTGGCATTTCTGTGTGGAGTTTGTTCTCCCCGTGTTTGCGTGGGTTTCCTCCGGGTGCTTCAGTTTCCCCCACAAGTCCAAAGACATGTAGTATCGATAGACCTGCCTATGTGGTGTAGATTCATTAATTTTCTTTTCAGCTTAGTCCCTGTATTAATCAGGGGTCGCCACAGTGAAATAAACTGCTAATTTATCCAAAATATGTTTTATGCAGCGGCTTTCCTTCCATCTGCCACCCATCACTGGGAAACACCCACACACTCTCATTCACACATATACACTACGGCCAATTTTAGCTTACCCAATTCACCTATAGCGCATGTTTTTGAACTTGTGTGGGAAACCGAAGCACCCGGAGGAACATGGGGAGAACATGCATGTAAACAATGCACTTCATTTAAACAACACACCCACAATAAACCATCAAGATCCTCAAACCGTTGGCTTGACAGCCATATTTATTACAGAAATAAAATCACAGGCATGTAAGTGCCATTTGAATTTCAAAACAATCAATGCCACTAAAAAACAAAAATGGTTTCCATGTGGGATTCTAAGTGGACTGCAAAAAATTCCAAAATTGCAAATAGGGAAATTGGAAAATTATAATAAGTAAGTATTGAATACAAACAATTGTACTCATTGTACAGTTTTATTGCTGAGAATTGAGAAAGTGTAAAGTAGAAACAATTTTGCTTAGTACTCCATTATATTTAGCCAGTTGCTAATACAGTGCTGTCTGTTGACATTATCGGGGGACAATGTGGCCCTTTTCTTTTGAATGATGTGACCTGAGAGTGAGAACAGTCACTCACAAGTAGAACCGCAGAATCAACATATAATTTTCAGTTCCAGTGGTGCTGCGAAAAGGACGTAAGAAGCATCAAGGGGTACATCAAAGGCACGCACAGGTACGCGTTGTGTCACCCCAAAGACTATAGAATTCTTACAGGGAATTTGGTCACACCATTTCTAAACATTAAAGTCTAAGCATTTGAGGAATGTGGACTGTAACTACCATGATTTAATTTACTCGCTTTGCTAACTGTAATTGGAGTCACCACAGGAGGGCGATCTAGACCGATAGGATTTAAGTGAGACAAAGTAGAGTAAGAGCAATTTGAGATGGGAGAGATGCCGTTACACCTAAGAAGAGATCAACTGGCTGTAGTGTATTGGGCTAACTTGAGAGGTCATAGTGACAAACACATAGCACAAACCGTTCTGGTACAATGCCAAGAAAGAGAGAAACAGGTGGTCACAAGTTATGGGTGGACAATACATAATAAAATAAAGGATATGGAAATAGACACATTAACAGTTTCTCCCACTGTAGTATTTCCAATAGCTCCCACATGGCTGCTAGGTGACCTGGAAATTGATTTTAAAATAATGAAAAAAAAAACAAGAAAGTGAGATTGACAGTAAACGAGTGGAAAATTATATAAGGGAAAAATACAAGGAAACAACTGAAATATACACAGACGCATCAAGAATTGGACAAACGGTTGGAGTGGCACTCAGTATACCAAAGTTAAAAATTGCAGTAAAGAAAAGAATAAGTAATAATTTAGCAGTATATACAGCAGAACTGGTGGCGATATGGTTAGCACTAAAGTGGGTGAAAGATAATAAACCAATTAAAGCAGTCATTGCATCTGATTCAAGCTCAGCACTTGTTAGTATAAAAAATTTAGTATCAGAATCACGGCAAGACATAATTTGTGAAATAGTGCAGTTAGGAAATAATCTCATAAAGTCAGGACTCATCATTTCATTTTTGAGGGTACCAGCACACATAAGGGTCAGTGGGAATGAAATGGCAGATAAGTTGGCAAAACAAGCGACAGAGCAAACCACGATAGACATGGACATTAAATACAGCAAGTCTGAAATCAAAAGCATGGTTAAAGCTAAAGTAATGGGAAAATGGCAACATTTATGGAATAATGGGACCACAGGGCGTCAATATTACAACATACAGAACAAAGTCGGAAGAGGTAGAGAAACTAGTAAAAGCAAACAAGAAGAAGATATGTTGACAAGAATGAGATTTAATCACACAGCACTCAATAGTACATTACATAGGATCAATAAACATGAAGATGGAATGTGTAAATGTAATAACAACCAGGAGACAGTAGAACATGTACTGATGCACTGCCCAATATATCACACAGAAAGAAGTAGACTATTCACACAGTTACACGAAAAACAAGTTGAACCAAACATGAAGATCATATTAAAGTTGCGCACAGGTGATGTTTGCACAGGTGATGTTCCTTCTTGAAGGAAACAGGGTTGAACCACAGAATTTAGTAGAATGGTTATTAATCACAAATTAGGTGTAATAGGGGAGCTATGGTGGTATTTTTGTTTTTTTTTCACTATAAGAATTATGGGTTAGTTAACTCCTGATCCACACTCTAATCCAGATGGTGGCGGTAATGCTCCAAAAAGCTGGTTGCCAACTGCCATAAAACTACAAGAAGAAGAAGAAGAACTAAGAGCAATTCACGTTTGTTTACGAGCTAACAGATACAGCTCGGAAGAATGTAGTATCCCTTAGTATCCCTTTGGCATGCAGAGCGAGGTATGTTTTGTTTATTGTTTGATTTATTTGGAAAATGTTAGATGTTTTGTGATTGTTGAGTTTATTTTTCTATGTTATTTGTTTGTTTTTCTCTGTGGTTTTATGGTGCTTTGGTGGTACAGTGCTACACGGTACTATGATATTATGTGCAAAGAAGTTTGTGTTATGCGATCACCAACCCGACAAAGATGAGATTTGATGCTTGTATGTAACCAAGAACTGAGACGATGGAAGATTTCTGTGACGAAGTTTATAGCATCCAAGTAAACATTTTAAATGCACTTATCAAAAACTCTATACCTCCTTTATTGAAGCTAAAGGGCTGCTACATGGACACCGTCTGCGATGGTAGGCATTTGTTCTTGTTGCTAGGAAATGCACGCACCCATACATACAACACGCGCAGTACCTTCAGATTTATCAACATGTCCAATCGCATTCATCAAATTTGCTTAAACTAAGCGTTCTAAAATATGGCTATAGGATTCTGACAACAGCGTGAAGCAGACGCTTTACAAAAGTTGCATGTAAGGATGGAATAAAACATTTGAGGGTGCATGGAATCAACTTAACCCAGGTGAAAAGAAAGTGTACTTAGATTGTACTTTTTTAGACATACTTATCATGTTTTTATTGTACTATACTAAGTGTATACTAAATGTGTTATTTTGGAACAACTTCAAGCTTATTAATTGTTATTTTATATATACTTAAGATTAACTTTAAACTACATAAAATATGTTGTAACATACTTAGTTGTGTTAAAATGGACATACTTTAAGTATAACTGAAGTGTACTTTTAAACTATATACTTGAAACACAGTTAAAGTATATTTTAAACACTGTTGGAAGTATATTTTAAGTTCAGATGAAGTATAATTTAAGCACAGCTGAAGTGCATTTTAAAACTAGTTAAAGTATTGTTTAAGCTCAGCTAAAGTATATTTTAAGCCCAGTAGAAAACATATTTTAAGCTTCACATTAATTTGTTATTACTATACTTACTACACATTTGCAGAGTACTACAAGACCTACTTTATTTCAACAATAATTAACAAAATCATTCAGAAGAATGCATTTTCATTATATTTAAAATATGCTGTAAAAGTACATTACAAACACAAATAACTGCACGGTTTTTGAATGCTTGAAAACTGTAATTTTCAACTTTTTTAATTGACAGTTAACATTGTACAACAGTGTGAAGTAAAATGCAAACAAACAAGGAAACACATGTGTAACAAAAAACATTAAACCAAACATACAGCTGTTGCTTTACTGTATCCTTTTTATT
Source organism: Danio albolineatus (assembly GCA_903798035.1). NCBI lineage: Eukaryota > Metazoa > Chordata > Actinopteri > Cypriniformes > Danionidae > Danio > Danio albolineatus. The sequence continues at coordinate 550,050 of CAIGQQ010005973.1, read as the reverse complement.
TCTCGAGTAAGCCTCCTTGCATTTCCTGCGGATGAGAGATTGAACCTCAGACACTGTGATGTTTAGGAATTCTTTTTTTACAGTGTCTGTGGAGAGAGAAAAGTACTGTTTAGATATAAAAGTTACAGTATCAAATAAAAATTATATGTACTGACAAAAAATGTAAAAATTTTTATCAAAATGTTATTTTTAATCAATACTATTATTTAGCTTTTTTCAGTTCCCCTTGACGTCGATTTAAAAAAAACCATTTAAAAAGATGATCATGTACAGGACCAAAACATACCTATGAGCACACTGACCATGTGAGTGTCCAACTGGTACTTTGACACTGTAATGTCCGAATCGCCAAGCGTCAACCGATAAAAAATATTTATACAACATTACAAGTGATAACTAAGTATTAAGTTTAAGTGGTCATGAATGCACAAAAAGGCAGCTAAAAGAAAAAAAATTCTTGTCAAAAGATCTTGTCTTACCTTTTGTTTTGTTTTTTATGCTGAAGGACCCAATTCACTGGAAATCAGGCTTGAACTTGAGCTGTAAGATGAGCTTCTTCTCATGCCCTCCAATACATCTCTGAGAGAATTTACAATTCCAGGAAGGTCTACAAATTTTGAATCATAATTTATTAGTCCCGGCAGCAACCCAGTATTGGGAAACACCCATATACTCTGCATTCACTCACACTATCATACGTTACGGCCCAACTGACCTAGCTGGGAGTCAAACCAGTTACCTTCTTGCTGTGAGGCGACAGTGCTAACCACAGAGCCACCGTGCCACCCTTTATTCTCCATTCTTAGCTTTAAATCTTTATTTTTTAATGAAGCATTGCTGTAACTTTAAAACTTTTATATAGTATGTTTTTTTTGCTCTAAAATAGCACTTACCTTGTGAAATGTGCAAGTTGTTAGCAGAAGAATTTTACAATATAATTAATAAAAGGAAAAAGCTGAATATAAAAATTTCAACATATGTACCATGGGCCTTTGCAAAATATGATTAATAAACCTTGAATAAAAAAATGCATGCTACTGTAACATAGCTGTCATTACAGATCCACAATTACTTTTAATCTGCTCAATGGCCTAAAGTTACCTTTCAAAGCTTTGACATCGTCATCAAGCTCTCCAGAAGCTTTCTGGGGAGATTTCCTCTGCAAAAGGCTGTTCTCCAATTGCTTGTCTCCATCATCGTCTTGTTTGCTGTCACCATCCAATGCAGACTGTATTTGTTAAGACAGACACAAGGTTAGAAGAAGCTCTACCATACCACTTTATTTTAGTGTTACTGTTGTATTATGAAACAGTCACATTTAATAAGTTAATATTTATTTACAACAGTTCTCCACGAGACTACAAACATTCCCAAACTTTTTGAGTGCCTTTGAAATTACTTAGTACCAAAACATTACTTACTGTTCTCTTCCTTGATGTTCTCAACTCTGTGTTTTCAAATAAGTCAATCTCAGTATTATCTGAATCATCAGACAATGGAGTAGAGGTCACAGGAGTGTTTGTTTTCTTTCCTTTGTAGCTTTTTGAAGTTCTTGCAACCTAAAACATTTACATAATAAACATTTAACAACATTCTTGACAATCCAAAAATTCAGTGTGGTATTAAGTGAATATTGCAAATACTCAAATTACTGTAAGGCTGCGTCCGAAACCGCATACTTCCATACTATACAGTACGCTAAAATCAGTATGCGAGCCGAGTAGTATGTCCGAATTCATAGAATTCGAAAATCAGTATGCGAGAAGTACCCGGATGACTTACTACTTCCGGCGAGATTCTGAAGTGCTCATCCCATGCACGCTGCGCTATCCCATGATGCCCCGCGAGAATTCATGAATGGGAGTGAAGCGACGCAACTGACGCAGGTAGGTCACGTGACCGGGACAAAATGGCGGATGTAGTATGTCCGAATTCCATTCATACTTCTCGCATTCATACTGTATAGAACGTACTCTTCTAACGGCCGAGTAGTACGTTTAAATTCAAATGCAGTACCTACTGAGTAGTAGGCGGTTTCGGACGCAGCCTAAGTATTTTTCTTTCAATTGTACTTTAAGTGATTTTAAAAATATATATATTTAAATTTTAGTAAAAAATTTTATAACCTGTATCTGTGCTTTTACACAGGGCGCCATGGTGGCGTAGTGAGTAGCACGTTCGCCTCACAGCAAGGTCGCTGGTTCGATCCCCGGCTGGGCCAGTTGGCATTTATGTGTGGAGTTTGCATGTTCTCCCCGTGGTTGCGTGGGTTTCCTCCGGGTGCTCCGGTTTCCCCCACAGTCCAAAGATATGCGGTACAGGTGAATTGGGTAAGCTAAATTGTCCATAGTGTATGTGTGGGAATGAGAATGTATGGATGTGTTTCCCAGAGATGGTTTGTGGCTGGAAGGGCATCCGGTGCGTAAAACAAATGCTGGATAAGTTGGCGGTTCATTCTGCTGTGGCGACCCCGGATTAATAAAGGGACTAAGCCGAAAAGAAAATGAATGAATGAATGTGCTTTTACACATGACACCTGCAACCTTTTACCTGCAGTCACTACTTTACTTTTCTTGCCTATGGTAATTGGGTAGAATAATACAGTAATCAGTCCTGCGATTCCTGTCCAATCAACCTGTCCTAAGTTCCTAACCCTAACTCTCGCACATAGAAAAATCGAATTAGATGGACAGATGCTTTATAAATGCAGCAAACATTTACAATGGGAATCATTAAATTTGTCCAAGTTGAAGCAAAATCACTACACACAACAATGCAAGAACTGGTTATATTTATGATAAAGGTGAAGTTACTGTATGCCTACTGTATGAGGACTGTCAAATCAACACATATTCAATCAGTGCTGCAGAAGCTTGTTTTGCAGTGCCACCTACTGGACACTGGTAACTTGTTAGTCAGGTATCAAAGTGCATAATAAGTATTAACATATCCTCACAGCTAACAGCGAGAAATGCATTTACCTGCTTTCAGTCAGCTTATTATATGTGCATGTTTATTTTTTGTGTTCTCACATTATATTAAGCTCACGTTTTAAATTTATAGTTCATGAATGGCAATTAATACATTTCTCTTACACTGAGAAAGAAAATTGCATTGATGTAAGATACATTTTTAATCTGCAGGGTATGAGGTGGAGTATATTTTACAGTGTAATACAACACTTTTAGTACTTTTAAAAGTGCTGTCTTTTACTTATACCTTTAGTATTATTTACAACAGATACTTTTACTCTTTTTTTTTTTACTTTTACAATTTTTTTTCTTGTTTAGTATGTTTTCCAGTACTCTTTCCACCACTGCAGTATAACAACATGGAATAGTAAAATCGTCACATACCTTTTTTTTTTTACATACTTTTTAAAATTTTCTTGCTGTGTTCCTTTACTGATCATCCAGATGTCCTATTTCTTCAAAGCATCTCTTTTTTACAATTAAATCTTTGTACACATCTGCAGTTAGACATTAATTAAAGAAAAGCAGTACAGTTGTCAGATTAAACTGTGTGAACATAAACCAACATAAAATGGGTATTATTAACAATTAACAAGTAATTACTAAAATGGTATTACACAAGAATGATAAATATAAATAAAATTATAAGCACAAAAGTAGATATATACTATATTTATACTATAATTTGTCTAAACAATGGAAGTTAATGGTTACGAGAAGCAGATGATACAGTAGTATAATAAAATAAAAAAGAGAAAATACGATTGCATCAGTTTGTACATTACTATTTAATATTATACATCCAGTAAAACAGCTGTCTATATTAATGCTTATCCTGAATTTAATTGAAGTGAGCTACTCATTATTTACATATTAGATTGAATCACAAGCATGTTACAAGGTCAGCACACTGTAATAATCACTATTCAGTCAGCAAATACGCTGAAAAAAGTTGCTCCTTATTGGATGACTATTGTTATACTAGACTGAACGGAAAACACATATGTATATGTATCTACGTTGAAAAATATTTTCTAAAGCCATCGTGAACAACATAAGATAGTTATGCTAGTAGTTAGCAAGAATAAACTTACCATCAAGAAGCAGCATTTTCGCTGACAGTTTCTTTTGCTCCCCATGTCTGCATTGACTTGGCAAACATATTTCGACGTCCACGTCTTATTTGCGCAATCTGACCAGGTTTTCCAGTCATGTTTTCTTATTAAGGTACTGTGTCGACATGACGCTCATTAAGCTTATGTTTCTATGGCTGCACTGGATTGGACAATTATGTTTCGATTTGAAAAGCTTGGTTCTGATTGGTCAGACTGAATTAAACGCAACATTCTGGTAAACCTTACAGAGAAAATGTATGTCATACCTTTGCCAAATAATATCGAAAGTGACTGAAATGATTTATTGATTTGCTTAAACTAGTGATTTGCAAATCTAAAACCCTTTGTGGGCTGATTTTATTTATTTATTTTTTAGGCTTTGAACTTTTAATTTTGGATGTTTGTGGCATATGCTCAGTAGGCTACAGTACAGTATGTAACTGAAATTTGTATCAGTTATTTTGTTGTAATAACGTTAGGTGTACCTTATGTTTATGTAACTGATGTGAGTTTTAAAAGTGGATTGTTCAAACTGACTGTATAGTGATGCACTACAAAGTATTGAAATATGTAAGATGGAAAAAATATTGCTTTAAGAGTATTTTTAACCAACTGACTTTTTTTTATTATATATATTTTTTATATTCTTCTTATATTTACATAAGAAGGTACATTTACATATTTTACTTCTATAATGCATGTACATTTGACTTCATAATATATCTGAAGTACCTAAATATATCTTCATTTTGAAAAATAATTATGTTTATAATTTGAGTGAATTATTATACTTTACAAAATATATTTTTTAAAAAGTCCATAAATATTTTGAAATACAGGCTAAAGCACATGCTCATTTGCAGTATTTATAATGTTTCATTATGTCTAAAACAATTAAAAATAACATGCATATACTTTAAACACTCAAATTGGTACCGTTTTGCAATGTTCTTATACAAATTACACATAAAACATACTTTAGAAAAGAATAAAATTATCTTTTTTTAAATTAATTATTTACAGAATAAAATTTTCTGTAAATACATTAAAATGCATAAATAGTATGCTTGAGTTATAGCATATTTTTTAAAAGTGCAATTAAACATATTTTTAACAATGTATTTGTAGTATACTTTATAATAAATATATAAAAATGCAAACCAACACACTTAAAATGCACTTTAAGTAAGTATGTTTTTTGTGCTAATTGTGCTTTAAACATACTATCTACATTTCAAGTACATTTGTTATATATTCAAGAGCACTTCTTTTTCACCTGGGAAAGGCAGAGGAATGTGCTGTCTTTGACAGCTTGCGACATCATCTGGCATTTTCACTGAGTACCTTTATATGGACACCAATACTCTAATTTTAATATGATTGAGATAATACTCTGATTAAGAGTCGACCATGTAAACTTTTGCAAATTTTGATTACCATAAATGACCACCCTTTCAACATGCGGTATCAAATTCCACTAAAACAACACTCTTCCAGCAGTCCTTACTTCATGTTCTCATCCAATAATTGTCATGGGGCATGATCAAGATGTTGCTGAATGAAAGTGAAACTGCAGAACTGAAGTTAAAGTCGAAAGATTAAAAATGAAACACCCAAAATGACATGAAATTGTGGAGGAAACACTGGATGGCCTAATGAATCGACATTAAATGTTTTATACTGAAACCTTCCTTCTAAAAGTCCTTCCTTGGTCTTACCCATATTTCTTTGCACGCTGAACACGTGAAAAACACAACAGGAAATAAAAAAACTGCAACTGCGTTAATTGTGTTTTATTTTTTTTACGTGTTAAATATTTTGAATTAAACGCACTAATTTTGACAGCACTATAAAAAAAGATATTTTGTGTCTGACACATTAAGGCCCAATCCCAATTCAATTTTTGTACCACTACCCCATGGCCCTTACAACCGAGGGTTAAGGGGAAGGGCTTCAAAACTTACCCCTAAGAATTGGGACAGCACTTCAAAACCTGCACACGTCATCATATGTCATCGCGATCTCTTGCTTCATATAAGATTAGACGATCACGACTGCTGGAGTTATTCCAGTTGTGTTATTGTTTGGCGTTCATCTTCAGGGTTGATATACGCCACCGTCGCCATGTCAGTCGCCAAGTGACAGTTGGTGTGTGCCCGCGTGCCATGCACATCTGAGAAATAAATCGTGAAGCCAGTGCTGAAGTGGTTCATATGGAGTAATCCGAGCAGTGTGACAGCGGCTATGGATGCCATATGCCCTAGGAGCCTCAGAAAAGATTTCCCTATTTTACTCTTGAACACTCTCAGACAGTTCAGCATCAGCTCAGCTCGCTCCCCGGAGAGGCATGCTGTCATGTTGACAGAGTCCAGCTCCAACCCGAGAAAAGAGATCCTCTGCACAGGGGCTAATTTGCTCTTCTGTAACCCCAATAGGTGGAGGTGCTGGAGCACCCTGTCCCTGTGCATAATCAATTGTTCCCGTAAGTGGGCAAAATCAGCCAGTGGTCGAGATAATGGAGTATGCGGATGCTCGTGAGCCGAAGGGGCACTAGGGCACCCTCCACAAGCTTGGTGAAAACCCGCAAAGACAGAGAGAGTCTGAAGGGGAGGAATTTGTACTGCTAAGCTTGACCTTTGAATGCAAAGGATGTGCTTCTGAGAAAGCATTCTGTACGGCAGCCTGTGAAGACAGCACTTCAAAACGCTTAGATCTAGGATTGGCTGTAACCCACAGCTCTTTGTGGGTACGATGAAGTATGGGCTGTAAAACCCGCTCTTCAGCTTGGCTGGAGGGATCGGCTCAATTGCATCCTTCGCCAGGAGAACAGCAATTCCCTCTCGCAAGACCAGGGCAGACAGAGAGAAGGAGAAGTTCCCTCATTAGAGCAAGTTCCCTCTTCTCCGGATGGCCCATCTAAGGGACGCTTCGCGGTCCATTTATTGGACTGGACTTAACGGCTCCCTGGGATGAGGGGGCTACCTGCTTGCGAGATGGTCAACGCTGCCGCTTGGCCGGAGGCACAGGCGCAGCAGCTTTCGTAGGTAGGCGCCCTCAGCAAGGAGCAGTCGATTTGGATAGTTCAGTGGAAGGAGTAGTCTAACATTCCCACCAATAGAGGACATTGTCTATCGTGTCAGACTGCCCCTTCACCGCCGTGAATTCCTGGGTGAACTCACCAACAGTGTCACCGAACAGGCCTGCCTGTGATAGGGGCGAGTCATGAAAGCGGACTTCGTCGACATCGCGCATTCCTGCCAGGTATAGCTAGAGGTGGCACTCCTGGACCACTAATGTGGCCATCTTCCTCCCCAGCGCACACACAGCAGACTAAGTGGTCTGAGGAGCATAGTGCAGAGCTCATGTAACCATCTCTAGAACCATGGCTGAAGCAGCCTGGGAAAGCAAGGCTAACGGGTCTGCTTCGGGATCTGAGACAGCGCTCACCACCCCAGAGAATGGAGCGGGTCCGGATCCTCATTAAACAGGGAAAGCCCACCTTCCCGTGCAGCGATGGACGTCTGATCCCCAGTGTCATTGAGCAAAAGGTCTATCATCTGGTTAGACAGATCACTTCCTCTGCTCAAAGCTTGGATGGAGCGCTTGGAGAAGTATGTGGTCCACGCGCTCGGGGATGGCAGATTTACTCCAACTGGAACCCTCAGACCTACCCGAGTGCCTGCTGCAGTGCCGGGGACAACTGTGGTGGGCCGCCCTTTTACAAGACGCGATTTTACAAGTCACGATCTTAACTGCTCAACAGACATGTCATTACAGTGACGGCATGGACTGCCCACGAGCACCGCATTAACATGCTGGACCCCCAGACATGACACGCAGTGCTCGCGCCCATCATCCAGGGACAGGAAACCATCACATCCAGAAACACACGGTCAGCGTGACATCTTAAAAAAAAGATGTGCTGCACAACCGTGTTGATCTTTTTTGGAACTTAGCAACAATACAAGCCGCTCTGGAGGACAAGACCCAAAGAACGCCAGGCAAGGGAGAAACCCAGACTGTCTGCAGCCGCGTTACACACTCTGGACCGGGAGATCGCTTACTTGTTCTCTATCTCTCTGTAGAAACAGCTGGAGGAACCCTCATTGACTTTCTCAGAATCTCTGTTTGTTGAAAGGATCTGAAGCGATAAGGATGCCTCAGCTTAACACGCGCTGCGCTTATGTTTCAAATTGATGGTAAGTAGCGCTAGCTGTGCATTCTGATGCTGCCAACTCTTTGGCAATTCATTGGCCTGTTTATATACTTTTTCAGATGATTGGATTCTGACGATATCCGCATAGCGGAAGTTTCCACATAGCATTGAAGTTCCCCTCCCGAAGGGGAACAAATGTTCTCCACTGCTGGAGACATTATAAGTGCTCAGAGGAGTCTGTGCTCACCTCTATGAGCATTCTGATCGATTACTGCTCTTGAAGTAAAAATATTAATCTAGTGTAAAACGTACCTTATGAAATTGAAAATAGTCATCAATTTTTTTTGAAGATTTCAGTGGCTGAACAACACTTCCATGCATATAACCCACTCATAAAACAACAAAACCTACATAAGGTGACTAAAATAGTTTTAAAACATAACATTACCTGTCTAAAAGAAATATTTCAGCCATGGTGTCCATCCTCCAATATTGATTTAAAAAAGGTTTGATTCAGCATTTGTTTTTACTGTTCTCTCTCTCTCTCGTGTGCAGGTAAACACACGTGCATGTGCAAATGGCAGATCTGCATGAACAGCTGTGCAGATGTACGGAATTTTGAGTTTGGTGTAAGGATGGCTAAACATCTCCATAATATCAGACCCCAAGAACTGCAATGGAATTTATTAATGGACAACCTTCACAAGTCAGTGCCTCAAGGATCAGTTTTAGGCCCTTTGCTGTTTACAATATGCATGCTGCCCCTGGGAGACATTATTAGAAGACACGGGATCAGGTTTCACTGTTATGCAGATGATACTCAATTATATATTTCTACTAAACCTGACGAGACGTCTAAACTGTCAAAACTAACTGAGTGTATTAAAGATGTTAAAGACTGGATGACCAACAACTTTCTTCTCTAAAAACTCAGACAAAACTGAACTATTACTTATAGGACCTAAATCCTGTACACAGCAGATCTCACAACTCGACCTGCAACTAGAGGGATACAGAGTTAGCATTAGCTCTACTGTTAAAGATCTGGGTGTCATATTAGACAGTAATTTAACTTTCGAAAACCATATCTCCCATATCACAAAAGCTGCATTCTTTCATCTGAGAAATATTGCTAAGCTAAGAAGTATGCTATCCATCTCAGATGCAGAAAACCTAGTTCATGCTTTTATGACTTCTAGGTTGGATTACTGTAATGCTCTGCTCGCTGGTTGCCCAGCCTCCTCTATTAACAAACTTCAGCTAGTACAAAATGCAGCCGCCAGAGTTTTTACCAGGTCTAGAAAATATGATCATATCACCCCAATTTTATCCTCTTTACACTGGCTGCCTGTTAAGTATCGTATTGAGTTTAAAATATTACTTCTTACCTATAAAGCATGAAATAATCTAGCTCCTGTTTATCTAACCAACCTTCTGTCTCGCTACAATCCAACCCGCTCTTTAAGTTCTCAAAACTCAGGGCTTCTGGTTGTACCCAGAATAGCAAAGTCAAGTAAAGGGGGTGGAGCCTTCTCATTTATGGCTTCTAAACTCTGGAATAGCCTTCCTGATAATGTCCGAGGCTCAGACACACTCTCGCAGTTCAAAACTAGATTAAAGATGTATCTTTTTAGTAAAGCATGCACTCAATACATCACTTAGCAGTATGATGCATGAATGTGCTCCACGCATCTCGTTTATATACACGATGAACAGCAGCTACGCTAATTATTCTCTTTGTTCTCTATTTCCAATTGGGGATACTCATCCCGAGGCCCCCAGAGACTATGCAGTGCCACGGATGCGATCCAAGACCCGCGACGAGACTATTCCGAGGCTCCATAATCCTGGACCTCACTGTATCCCGAGCAACTGCTTGGCAGAGTAGCAAGCAAGAGACGGATTCCTGTGACCCTCCAAAGACAGACGAGCCTCGAGTTCTCCAACCTCTGGCGTCTAGACTGCAGCTAGAGCTGCGCACCGATGGATTACTCTTCTGTGTTTGGACTCTAAGTAGTGAATATTAAACAGCTGAACTGAACTGAACTCAAACATTAATAACTGGACTGACATTTTCAATTTACTATAACCTTTTATGTGAAGCTGTTTTGACACAATCTACATTGTAAAAGCGCTATACAAATAAAGGTGAATTGAATTGAATTCCTGGAGAATAAAACAATTAACTTTCTAATCCGAGAAGATCAGCTAGGAAACCACTTAATCAACTCTCAGTCACTCACCCTGAGCCCCCTTCTCTGCCCTCTACTTTACCTTAGTTTTTAATATGGTGTATCTTGTGGATCTATATTCATGTGTGGTATCATTTTAAATGTCTCTGTGTAATTACTAAAGTGGTCTCAATTTTACAGTAATATTTCATAATTTTTACATCTATATGTGAAATAAGATCTCATATATAAGATCTTTGCCAGATGCTCCACTACATGCAGATGTAACTGGCCAGCATACTGACTATAAGTGACTTCGGGTAAATGATGAAACATTAAATAAAAAGACTGTATAATTATAGTGACATAACTAAATTACAGATCCTTAATAGAACCATCTTTGAAATTTAATGATTACTTGAAACTGGAGTCAGATTAAATTCAGAGCTGGAAACTAAAATAAATTCAATTAAAATAAATTATAAAAATAAAAATAATTATTTATAGATGTGCTACATTCTTACATTTAACCTTCACCCATGCTGTTAGTTCCATCATTGGACTAATAGATGGACACTTACATTGGGCTACTTGTCAGAGTTATGGGAATTGTTGACCCGACAAATATTTTAGTCTTATGCCTTAATATAAATACGTTTAGATTATTTACCTTAATCATTACTAATGGAATGTAAAGAGACCTTCAACCAGCACAACAAAAATGTCTCGGAAGACTATCACTAACTGCATCTTTAAATGTATATTCCACTAAATTGAGATACTGCTGCTCTGAATAGTTTAATGTTCACTGCTAAAAGTCCAAACACTGAAGAGCAAAACCATCAATGTGCAGCTCTACAAGTCCCAAACCAAGCAAGCCAGTGGCATGGAACAAAACTTCAATGAAAGTGAAGGAAAAAAACAGGTTTATGCTCAGCTAGGCACAAATGTTTCTTCTCTGGCCAAACTTCCTGTGCAGAGTTGCAGTTTAGGTGCCGGAAGGCTGGAGAATGCATGGTGGACGTCCATGGTGGGGAAACTGCATGTGCGTGTGAGTAGGTCACCCGCGGGTGTACAGGCTGGCCCTTCAGGAGTGAGTGAGTTAGCCTGTGATTCCCACCCCTAGTGTTAAATTAATTAAATGATTTTAGCAATTGGCTGCAATATAACAAAAAGTGAAAAATTTAAGGGGGTCTGAATACTTTCTGGGCCAAATCCCAATTCTACCCCTTAGCCCTTCACCTTACCCCTACCCCTCGTTTGACGCGTTCACGTCAAGGGGTAGGGGTGTCCCAATTCTCTTTAGCTTGAAGGGGTAGGGCTAAGGGCAAGGGGTATACACCCCTTCGAACAAAGATTTTTCAGGACCACACTTAAAACGGAGGGGTAAGAAATCTTCCCAGAATGCACCTGCCTCCACGGCAGGATAGCTGAACCCGGAAGTAAGGAGATCCACAAATTAGTATTTTTTGTCATTATTACGAATTTTTATGACAAACAAACATATGTTTTAATATATTCATAACCGCGTTCGTCTTTTACCGTCATGCTTTAAAAAAAAAAAAAAAAAAACGCTAAATTTTGCGATCTATAATCCATAATCATAACTCTAGTACAACGGTCCCAGAACATTCTGACACACGATGACACTCGAATACCCTGTCAGTAATGTCTAGTGTCTGGGAATGAGCTTTTACAGTGTCTGCTATAATGTTAATGTTGTTTTCGTGTGTTTACATAGATCGGAGTAAATGCACAGTACAGTTATGATCTTATTGCCATATTAGATCATTATGATAACATAATATATGCCTTCAGTGATTTCCTTAAGATAAACACCAAAAAATAACACAACTGGAATGACGTGATGACGTGTGCAGGTGTTGAAGTGCTGTCCCAATTCTTAGGGGTAGGTTTTGAAGCCCTTCCCCATAACCCTCGATTGTAAGGGCCAAGGGGTAGGGGTACAAAAATAGAATTGGGATTGGGCCTTTCTGTACCCACTGTAACTTTCACAAGTCAGGCTAGTGAAGAATGGGGTGCGCCTCAAGTACAGTTTTAGTCCCTTTGGTGTTTGCAATATACATGCTACTCCAGGAAGACATTATTAGAAGACACATGGAATAAGTTTTCACTGCTATGCAGGTGATACTCAATTATATATTTCAACACAATCTAATGAGACGTCTGAACTGTCTAAGCTTGTGTAAGTGTATTAAAGATGTGCATTAAAGACTGGATGACCAACAATTTCCTTCTTTTAAATTCAGACAAAACATAAGTATTACATATTGGGCCAAAATCTATTAGAGGCATACAATGATGGGCCCAATCCCAATTCTATTTTTGTACCTCTACCTCTTCCCCTTTGCCTTAGCCCTTGAAACAGAGTGTGAAGGGGAAGGGCTTCATGCTTCAAATGTATCCCTAAAAATGGGACACCACAACACCTGCACATTTTATCATATGTCATCACGATCTCTTGCTTTATATGACATCAACGATCACAACTGCTGTAGATATTTCAATTGCGTTATTTTTTTGTAGTTATCTTCAGCAAATCACAAAAGGCAACAATTTCATGTTATCATGATGATATAATGTGGCAATAAGCTTGTAACTGTACCGTGCATTTACACCCTGGCCATTTCATCTATGTAAACACACATATACAACATTAACATTATACCAGACATTGCAAAAAGCTCATTCCCAGCCACTGGACTTTTCTGACAGATTATTCGAGTGTCATCAAGTGACAGAATGTTGTGGAACTACTATACAAAAGTTATTATTATGGATTATAGATAGCGAGATTTAGCGTTTTTTGACAGTCAACCATGACAGTAAAATACGAATGCAGTTATGAATGTATTGAAACATATGCTTCTTTGTTGTAAAAACAGAGTAATAAAGACAAAAAAAAACTAATTTGTGCATCTCCTTACTTCCATGTGCAGCCACACTGTCGTTTTATTCTGGGAAATTTTTGTACCCCTTGGTTTCGAGTGTGGTCCTGAAAAATCTCTATTTCAAGAGGAATCTAGCTTTTTCCCTTAGCCCTATGCCTTTAAGCTACAGAGAATTGGGACAGATAATGCCGAGTTCAGACTGCATGATTTTAGCCTCGATTTTGACTCGCCAACAGGTTTTGAGAAATCGCCGTCAAATGCCTGAAATCACAGGCAAATTGGTGCTCATGCATGCGAGTGAAAATCACACAATATGAACTATCAAACAGGGCCGTGCACATGGGGGTGGCCCGGGGGCTAGAGCCACTGCCCCATTGCCCTCGTTGGCTGAGGTGCCCCTCTCAGCCTGTACCTCTTCCCTCCTTCTCAAACGCGTCCGTGCCCCCGTCCCTGGCTGTTCTGTTACCGCTTCGCTAAACATCCACTGATTTTGTTAATCCACTCCATATTTTACCGCCCGCTCCGGAGTCCGCAGCGTCACTCACAATCTGTGTGCCCGCGTTTGAGGTGCGCCTCGCCTTGACTGCAATGTAGACGGGAGCAGGCGGCTGCAGTAAGAGAAGGGCTTAAAAAAAATTATCACAAGTCGGACACTTCCCGAATCTCGCTGTTTTGCCGCCTGGAAACGTCACGTCACGTTCGCGTTTTAATCACGGCACGAATGACCTCATGAAAAAATACTATAGTAACTTATAGTAAATATTATAGTGTTTTTGAACATGTTTTTTCAGTATTTGGTTATGTTTATAGTTGCTGTGATACCATAGCAACTATCGAAATTTAAATAGGCTATTTTTATAACAGGCATATGGTTCAAAAACACTATAGTATTTCTATGTTACTATAGTATTTTTAATGTGGGAGTGGATGCTATTGAAATATCACTGTTTTTACAAAAAAATTGTCAGAATCACAGAAGATGAACAGCTCATTACTTAAAAGGGTGTACAGTATTTAATATACATCTGTATGTTCAACAGTGGTGAATGTATAAAGAATAAACCGCTTATACAGCTAGAAAGTGTTCAAGAAATCTAATTTGGCTACATTATAAATGAAGTAACTATAGTGAGATGCTTTTGAGTGACAGGTCATGACAAATGTTTGTTTGTTTTTTAGAAATGTCCCTAGAATATGGCATTTTATTGAGCAGTGGCCCATTTCTATAGTAATTTCAGACTTTCTTTAGAGGGCATTAGAAGGTATAAAGGGAAATACTACTGAAGACAAATTTTTAGCCCTCTTGTGAAGTTTAAAGAAAAAATAGTATTGCATCAAATATGTAAAAGTGTTGTTTAACAGATTTTGTTTTCAATAGTTTCTAACACATTTGTCTAGTCTTTGCCATGATGACAATATTATATTATATATTTTACATAATATTTTACTAGTTTTTTTGAAGATACTATTCAGCCTAAAGTGCAATTTAAAGTGTTAACTTCAGATGAATTATGTTAAAGAAAAATGAGGAAAGCCATTAAACAACAGTGGTTTATTCTGCAGACATAAAGAGATTCTTAAGGGTCTGATTATACTGACATGCTTATTAGGCCTCTATAAACTGCTTTTACTCCAGCCAGACTGAAATAAACAGCCTGAGACTTTATCCAGAATAAAAACTATTAGGCTGTAGGAAATACTGTGAAAAGGTTCTTGGTCTATTAAACATAACTCTTGACTTCACATACATTTGTGTGTTTTGTTTACTACACCCCTTCCACTTCTCATAGGAAACCACACAAAGATGAGGCATAATGGCAGAACAGTCTGATTACCTTTGTATGTCTGCATATGTGTGTATTGCACACAAACATACAAAAAAGTGAAAATGACAACAAACAGGACTTTAAACTAAGATAGAAATAAAATACAGTACATGCACATCCTAATGATTTATTTGTAACATTTAGTTATATTAGATAGATCATGTTTTGTTTTTACAAAGGTGTGTGTGTAAATCTAAATAAATAAACATGTGTAATGGTCTTCATGTCTTTTTTTAATTATCAACGAAAATACAATAAAGGTATACGGCCGGGTATAAACCTTAGTAAAAACAGAAGACAGAGAAGCGTAATTTCAGTTTCATCCAATAAGCATTAGGCTGTGTCGTTAGCCAGTCGTTTCCCATCATGCTTTTGGTGAGCGCAGTCGTTGGAGACTTATGAGACTGCAGCCGACTGCTCAATCCGAGACATCCGCCTCGCGAGAGTTTTTTGGCGCACGTCAGCGTGACATCAAAGCAAGGTGCACGCAAGTCAGACACGTTTCTAACCGTCATGCATCTCGCGGTGATCACCGGTGATGCGTTCTGCGCAGATTATGGCCATGTCAAACGAGCCTTACAGTTCTCGACGATCGTTGCATTACAAATCTCATTTACAATCCACATTGCAGCCAGTGGTCTTATACAAGTTCTGACAACTTGTGCTAAATATCCACGTTCTTAGAATTTGAATGACTAATCAAAATCAGATCTAATATAAATAACAATTATCTATTTTAAAAAACTATTTTCAATATTTATAACAACTGGAAAATTTGTATTAGCAAGAACCTACCCACTTAGTGCCCCTTTTTTTGGTTTGGGCCACTGCCCCTCAAAATGTCTGTGCACGGCCCTGCTATCAAAGACGCGATCTGAAAGAGTCGCCGATGATCGGGAGATATTTGGCGTGCTAAATATCTGGAGCTATGAGAGAGCAGCATTCACTAGTTTGGGTACCTGCAGGCCAGCGGGAGGTTGAGTGAGACGTTAAAAGCGCTCATTTTCAGTCTATTCGGACACAAGAAATGGAGGGAAAATGAGTGTAAATTTGGCATGAGTTCCAGTGTCTGTTTGACTTGTCATGTGAGCAATATCACAACATAACCTGGTCAAAAAATTAAAACGTTGAGGAGAAATTGCTAATTCCCTTCAAAGCCAGCTGAGCAAATATGTACATTTTCTACCCTATTAAAGGCTTCTTTCTCATTATGTAGGTAACAAAAGATATACTACATGTTTTTGGGTGTGAGACGTAGTTGGAAAAGTTGTCTGATTCTTCCTATTTTAAAGTCATGCAGTGTGAAACTCCCTGTCGCCGATCCATCTTGCAGTGTGAACAAAGCAGCGACAAAACGCTAGCCCAGATAGTCATGCAGTGTGAAACCATCTGTGACGCGACTACTTTGAAAATCAGTCTGAACTCGGCATAAGGGGAAGGGCTTAGGGGTAGAATTGAGATTGGGCCTTAGTATTAGTATTACTGTAAGAGATCTGGGTGTTATATTAGACAGGAACTTAACTTTTGAAAACCATATCTCCCTTGTCACCTAAACAGCCTGAAAAAAAGTTTTGTAGCATACTATCTATCTATGCATAAAAGCTAATTCATGTTTTTATGACTTTCAGGTTGAATTACTGTTATGCTCTGTTCGCTGTTTGCCCTGCATCTATTAAAGAGCCCCTGTTATGGGTTTTTGAAAATGAGCTTGCATGCAGTGTGTAACAGCTGTAAGTAAAGTGAAATGTCCAGCTAAGGCTTAAATCTGAAAGTGCACAGTGTTTAAAACTATTGATTCATCTATAAAAGAGTCGACTCATAGTTCTTCAAATGAATCGCCGTGATTACGAGTCTTTAGCCATTTCGACATGATGTGAATACGAAACATAAGCCCTGCCCATTTGTGCACGCGCATACCCGGGAAGATTTAAAACCCCAACCCCGCCCACAAACAACAGCAGCAAGCAAAAATTGCCAGATTGGGCGGTTTTGAATTTGATTGTGCAGGTAAAAACCTTTTGGATAGGGTTTGGGCTGGAATCAGTCAGCTACATCTGGCAACACAAAGAAGAGCACTGTAGCAAACGTGCTCAGCTGGATATTATTGGAAGTGTGCAGATGAAGTCAGTGTAGAGTCAGTGGTTGAGGTTTATTTTTGCAAAAATGCCTCAGCATTATAGCCCAGCCTTGTGCTGTGTTCCCTCTGAGGAGTGCTTCTGAAATCTACACGCTTACAACTGAGGATTCGTCGGCCGTTTGTTAAAGGAAGGATCAAAAAAAGACTATTGATGTATGGACTGGCCATAGGGAGCACCGGGACATTTCCCAGTGGCCTGACGGTGAATCTGGCCTGCTATCCAACAAGTGTACGTAAGTGTGATTAAAACGGTTGCCTCATTGTTTTCTCTAGCTTGTGAATTATGTATTTAATTGTGTTTTGTAACTTGTTACCATTTGTAGTGTACCTAGTTAACTTGTATTCTCATATCGCGTCTAAAAGCACGTTGTAAACACGACGCATGCCGCTTTGTTTATGGATTAAAATGTGTTTGTGAACTCGTGTTTCTCTGCTGTTTGTCGTTGCTATGGCTACATCAGCTCTCCTACACACGTGCAGCGGTCCTGTTTCATATAGGTTCAGCTTTTGCCGCTGTGTGCATTAATACTGCATGTGTGTCGCTGTTTTTACTTATGGTAAAGAATAGAGGAATATCCTGAGAGACCGGGGAGTTAGTTTCGGGGTGAGGTGTCTGAAATACGGGCAACTACCAGGAAAAACAATTGTTGGCAGATATGCTCACGCACACACTATGACTACTTGAATATTGATAAGCCGTGGTGGGCATTCTCTCGCGCTAAGGAGGGGTTTTGGAACAAATGAATCGCTGAACGATTCATATAGGGGTCGCTGGGATAATAAGGTAAAAATAAATGCAAATTATAAGACAATGAAAGTGTTTTTTGACCATGCATGCATATTAGCCTGTTGTTGAAGACCCCCAAAACCAAAATATGACCCTTTTTAATGTATAATAGGGGCTGTTTAGTTAGTACTAACTTTAGTTAGTGCAAAATGCAAATGCCAGAGTTATTACCAGGTCAAGAAAATTATCACCTTATAATTAAGGTTATATCACCTTAAAATTAGACCTTATCACCCCAATTTTATCTTCCTACAATGGCTGCCTGTATAGCTCTGTATTGATTATAAAAATAATGCTTCTTACATTATTTGTAAGAAAACACAGATGTTATCTTAGCCTGTAAGCATGATTATTGACAAATAGCACTGTGTTATTGCTGAGAATTCTTGCTGAAACAGTGGGCAGTACAGATGCTGTGTAACAGTGTAGATGACATGCTTTCTATTTAGCCTATAACACTAATTAAAAGAGAGGGTGACCCAAAACAGGTGTTATTAGGTAATTTAACATCAACAATATGTCTATTGCAATATTAATTCGTTTTTTATGTTAATGAACAAATGCTTATTCATTGTGCTTGTTAACTCACAATTTATTCGCTAATGTTAACAGGCGTGACTTTTGGCTTTTAATTCATTAGTAAATTAGTTTAACTATGATTAAGTGCTGTACAAGTATTGTTTATTTTTAGTTCATGTGAGCAAATACATTAACTAATGAAACCTTATTTTAAAGTGTGACTAATGGGAGTTACTTTTAAAATGTTTAAAATAATGATTTACAGTGTAGTTTAACCCAATGATACTGGTGCAGATGCAGAACGCATTTCACTACCTCACACAGTTCTACCTCAAACTGTTCAGGTCTTTACCTGTTCCAAATATAGATGTTAAGGTTCTAAATGTGTTGCTGATATGCTTAAAGGGATAGTTCATCATCCAATATTAATATTTACTCTCCCTCAAGTGGTTTAAACCTTTATGAGTGTCTGTCTCATGTTGAACACAAAAGAAGATATTTTGAAGAAAGCTGAAAACCTGTAACCATCGACTTCCATAGTAGGAAAAAGAACTACTATGAATATCAGTGGTTGCAAGTTTCCAGCTTTCTTCAAAATATCTTCTTTGTGTTAAACAGCAGAAATAAACTCAAACAGGTTTGGAACAAGTGAAGGATGAGTGAATAGAATTTTTAGTTATGGGTGAGCTGCCTTTAATGACTCTCTTTTCCACTGAGTGGTACGGTACGGTACGGTTCGGTACGCTTTTAAGGCCGTTTCCACTGTCTAAAAGCGTACCGAACCGAACCGTACCGTACCCCTTTTTGGTCACCCTTTCGAAAGGGTACCGAAACCCAGAAAGGGTGCCGTAAGGTGGAGCTACACGCGCAGCTGAACGCCATTGGCTTACAGAGATACGTCATTTGCTCACGCAACAAGCAGAATGAAAACAAAGGACCCGCCATGTTTAATACACAGCCGAGAGACAATGCTCCGAAATAATATCAGCATATAATAACGAGCCATGGTCGACCCGAGCTTAAACAAACATTGTAGTAGTCTTGAACAGCCACCATGCCGAGAGAAGAGCAGATCCTTATGGGTTACGAGCCCATAAGTGCGAGCGTGAGGTTTCGCTTCTCTCTTGCGCTCGCATGCGCGTCAATGTTTGAAATAACAAATTTCTTAACCTAGATTATTATAAACTGGGAATGACGGAATTACTCTCTAACGAGAGAATAATGACGGAGAGGCTACATGTACTGGTGAAGATTAAAGACAGAGATGAGAGGTTTGCACAGATGGGGCTCTATTTCGTATTGTTTTTTAACCTAAATAAGGCATAAATGTTTGCTGTGTGTAGTTTTTCTGTAATTTGGTAACATCGGAGACTGTGTGGGGCTGTATGTGTTCATATATGCTGCATTTATTTATTTTATATAATCGCGGACCGTAGGCTATTTCACATCATTGATCTGCAGTTATAATCAGATCATGTTCAGTCAGTAATGAACATTTTTACACCAGTGTTTATGTGTATAATAAAGCCTCTGTGTTGTGAGACGTGCTTCTCGTATGATTTTTGAACGACCCATAAAGCTTTACTGTAGACATTTCCTCGAGCGAAAATGACGTCGACAAACTTTCTGTTTTATACCATGCCCACCAAAAGAGTACCCTTTTGCAGTGGAAACGCAAGCCTGATAAAAAGGTGACCCGTACCGACCCGTACTGTACCACTCAGTGGAAACGGGCCATTTAAAACCCATTAATATTCTTGTTTCTGTTTTCTAGGTAACATGTGATTCAGAGCTAGAAGATTATACGTGTTACTCCATCCTGGAGCGGACAGCCATCAGAAAAACCATGCCATCATCTGCATGTTATTAGCTCCTGCTCTTGTGTGGCTGAAAACGGGATATGCAAACATTTGGTTGCTTTCCTTGGGTACTGCTTCCTGCTTTGCTACTGTTCGGACGTCTTTCGCTACTGCTCCGCTCTCTGCACTCTTACGTTTATATTTTATACTCTAATTTTAACTTGAGCCTATCAGCACAGTGCTCAAACAACACAGCTTGAAGATCAACATCGAATCTACAAACTTTCTGGAATACAACTTTACCAACAAGAGGGGAAATATCGTCTAAACAATCCTCCCGCTACCAGCTGCTTACATTCCTGAGACGGGAAAACACGGCTGTGAAAATGCCTCTGGATCGGATTAGTTCAGGATCTTTCTGCTGTAGTCAGTGCCACAGACTTCTACAAAAGATTGCTGTTCTTGAAACAAAGTTACTTGCGACCCGACCAGAACTGCCGGATCACAAAAGATCGCTTCACTGTGGGCCGTCACAGCATACAGCCGGTGAGTCCCGTAAATCTACTCCAGCTACTGTTTTAAGCCCAGAAAAACAGAGTGAAACTGTTGAAAATGAGATTGATAACCGATGGAATAAACAAGGTGCGAGACCAAAGGGTACTCGCGGGGTCAGATCATACGCTGCTGCATTAGCGTCCTCTACCCCAAATACAGCTCGGACTCAAATACAGCTTCAGAACAGATATGAAGTTTTGAGTATTATGGGTGAAGAATCTCCAAATGCAGTCAGACAGAGATCGCATGACTCAGCAGCTAATTCTTCACGGAGCAGAGGCTCAAGGCCGACCAGACAGCGGCTTTCTGCACCGATGGCACCTGAGATAAGAACACTAGTGGTAGGAGATTCAATAATCAGGAATTCAGGAGCAGAGCTACAATGACTTACTGCTTCCCTCATGCAACAGTCTCTGATATAAACAAAGAACTTGAAGAAATTCTGAAGAAGCACAAGACTGCAAAACAGATTATCATCCATGTGGGGAAGAATGATATTCGGAAGGAGCAGTCAGAACTGCTCAAGAAAGATTTCTGTCAACTCTTGGAAACAGTCGAAAGATTGAAAATTCAGCCGTTCATCAGTGGACCACTCCCTGCAAGAGGGACAAATATGTTTTCACGACTTCTTGGCCTAAATGTGTGGCTGCAGAAAACATGCAACAGGAAAGGACTGAATTACATTGACAACTTCAATCTCTTCTGGAACCAAAGACAACTATTTACATCAGACGGCCTTCATCCAAACAAACTTGGTGCAAAGGTGCTAAAGGACAATATCTATTTCTCCCTTCATCATCCATCGGCTGTGTGTGTCACTGAACTCAACCCAAGTGACACACACACACCTAGCAAATGTCAGGATGACCACAGGACTTCAAATCAGCTCCTGAGTGGACTTGGGGCTGATGCATTACACAAGGACAGTGATAACGCCATGGAGCCAAAACAACCACTGTTGATAGAAACACTGCCGCCTGCGCCCTGCACACTGAGCCCAACACAGACTGACTGTGATCCATCTGAACAGCAGCAAGTCTCAGCGTTCAACAATGATCCACAGGAAAACAGCCAGGAAAATATATTTCAGCAGCCTGAATCTCCAGACCCACAACCTCTGCCACCCCTGTCACCAGACACGCTCTCATTGTCACCTTGCTCGCCTCACTTGGACTTTTCTAAAAAGATGGAGGAACTGGTGTTTGCTGGAACTAAACTTTCACACTCCTTTGCAGCAAGCCCCCAGTTATCACCCAAAAAGCGGCGTGCTCCACAACCACCTCTGAGCCCACTTGGAAGAACTCTACGATCACACCGCCAGGGCTCAAACAGCGCCCCATCTTCAGCTGGTGAACACAAAAGCTGTCGGTGATGTATGTCGGGTGCCTGCTTAGATAACAGTATCTTTATCAGATGTTTACAGAACAAGCAGGAACCCTGTGTGCCTGTAGCTTTCTCTACGCAGATATGTGTTTTATTACGGGACAGAAAACCAAAGGCCTCTTCAAGCCGTATAGCAAATCATT
>CAIGQQ010005973.1:496822-517575 GCA_903798035.1 Danio albolineatus | reverse complement strand
ACATGGGTTCATGGAAGAGTGCAGAGAAGTTCTGATAAGGACAAAACATGTGAGCTGTAACACCTGTTTAGAAGGTCGGCCACCCAAGAGAAGACAGAATATATTAAACAACTGTGTTATAAAAGGGAGTGTTTCTGAAAGGGGGACAAAGTTGTTGAAATCTCTCCTGTACAGTTAATGTTACTCTTAGTTTCTCTCTGATTGTACTGAATAAAACTTTGAAATATTGACAGATTTGACTCCAATCCAATTCATGAATACGCATTTGGACCCTTTGAAAGTCCTACATGCACCACCAGATCGAAGATCATTATTGTTCCAAATAGGTGTATGGATGTGCCATTTATGTGAATGATGAATTAATTTTTCCATTAATCTAAAATTTACCATTGTATTGCCAATAATTGGTCCAAAAGCTTGCATACACTGTTTATTATTTAGCCCAGAGAACAGAATATCTTGTAATCTATATTTACCAGCTAACTTTATTTCAATTTGTCTCCAAGGAACTCTAGAGAGTGGGTCAAGCCAAACATGAATACATTTTATTTGAAAAGCCCTATGATATAATTTGAAGTTTGGAAGAGCTAATCCCCCATTATCTTTTGTACGTTGTAGAGTTTCAAATTTGATCCTAGGCTGCTTACCATTCCATATGAATTTACGAGTCATAGAGTTAAGTTTGTGCCAAAACTTTTTTGGAGCGGGTAACGGAATCATAGAGCTAAGGAAATTAATTTGCGGCAAGATGTTCATTTTAACACTTGCTATTCTAGCATGCAATGATAAAGGCATTGAGGTCCATCTTTGGAGATCTTGTTCCACCCTAGATAAGATTTGCAGATAGTTAGTGTCTGGGATAGATTGCAAAGATGATTGAACAGCAACGCCTAAATATGTTATAGAATTTTGTATTGGGACATTACATGACAACTTAATAGGTTTAGCTATGGAATTGAGAGGAAGGAAAGAAGATTTATCCCAGTTGATTTTGTATCCAGAAAACATACCAAACTCTCCAAACACATTCAGTATACGGGGAAATGAAGTATGTAAATCTGAAATAAACAATAGTATATCATCCGCATAGAGTGATATACATTGTTTGTAACAAACATCTTCTTGTCTTATCAGCTGTGCTAGTGGCTCAAGCGACAAAGCAAATAGCATGGGGGACAACGGGCACCCCTGTCTAGTGCCTCGCCCTAAAGTAAAAGGTGAAGAATGTAGCCCATTCTTTATAACAGAAGCTGTTGGATTCCTATATAATACCTTTATCATATTAATGAAATTAGTTCCAAGGCCAAAAACCTCCAAAACGGACCAGAGGTAGTCCCACTCCAGCCGGTCAAATGCTTTTTCTGCATCTAAGGAAAGAACCGCAGCTGGGGTGGGACAGTCTGGGGCTTCGTGTATGACATGCAGTAATCTCCGGATGTTGTCTGAGGCTAATCTACCAGGCATAAAGCCAGTCTGATCTGGATGAACTAATTTATTAATGTATCGTTGTAAACGCGAAGCTAAAATTCTAGCATACATTTTTACATCTGTATTTAACAAGCTAATGGGTCTGTAATTTGCACAGTTTGAGTGGTCCTTTCCTTTTTTTGGGATTAGCGAAATAAGTGCTATATTTAACTGAGGGTGAAATGCCACCGTACTTACTGCCTCATGAATGGCAGCCAAAAAGACAGGATCAAGAAGATCAAAATACTTAAAGGGCCATGAAACACCAAAACACATTTTTTGAGCTGTTGACAGTCATATATGTGTCCCACGCTGCTATAAACACTATTATGACACATATAATTGACTAAAAAGTGAAAATTGGTTGTTTTTGCATTATTTCGAGCAAATTCGTTCTTCCGGTTTGAAACTAATTTTTGAAGCTGCGTCACGCCGATGAGATCCTTGCGTATATTTCAGCGTGGAGAGTGGACGCCTGTCCCGGCCAGCACGTTCTGACGTCTCTGCGTGTTCGGCATTAATTCATGAGATAGACTTGGTTTAAACCAACCAGAGCGCTCTATTGTGTAAGCAGCGCAGCTTCATTAATATTCATGATCGATTCGAAGACTGTACCTTACAGCAGTTGCGGAAGACGCATCAAGCGCGAGTGATTTACGTGCTAAGTCAATTCAAAGGCACGAATAGGCATCCTGCAACGCGATACGCGCGAATGCCGCCGCGCGTTTGACGCGCTTAATGCCGCAATTCGCGCGAATCGCTTCAGTTTGAAAATGAAATGAAAATGAGCTTCAGCGGACGTTCGCGCCACGTTAACCAATCAGGAGCTTGCTCTTGTGGGGGTGTGATTATGATGTAGCGCCTGTTGTTATTGTCCTGAGGGAAAACTGGGCTCGGCTCGGTCAGAAGCACCGCTGAAAGCTTCCATCATCCAGGTACAGTTTCTGGAGGAGTTTATGAACTCACAGAGCTGGTGCACCTCTGAAATAATCTAATGGACTATCAGCCTTCATCAGTAGACTATCAGTGGAATATCAGCCTTCATAAAGCACATTGTCACGGTTGAGGATGCGTGCGCTCTTTCTGTCATGTTGTCACGTGGGATTGTTTTGCATTCTCCACGTGTTTCTGTTGTGTGTCATGTTGTGATCACGTGACTCATTGACTACTATCAGCTGTTCTGTCGGCAGGCCAGCTGTATGCACTCAGCTCCTCCTATATAAGAAGCGAGAGTTACGTGCCTCTTTGTCTGTTCGTTACTCCTGTTTATGGTATCTCTGTGTGTTGTCAGGACCCTCGCTGATCTGGTGTGAACGTGTCTCTGTCCATCGGATCTTCAGTTCGACTCCTCTCGTCCCGTTCTTGTTTGAGCTGTGTTTTGTCTAGATTAAAGTTTTTACTTGCATTTGGATCCTTCTGTCTAGCGTGTCTTTACCACACGTCACAGAACGAACAGACCACTCACATGGATCCAGCAAGTCTCACGCAGATTTCAGAGTTTTTAACTCACAGCAACGCCCGTATGGATCAACAAGAGAAAGTCATTTCTACAACCAATCAAGCTGTCCAGAACCTCGTCACACAAGTCACAGCCCTTACCTCACAGGTCCAGCTGCTCACTGGTGAAGTCCTCGCTTCGGAAGCCGCGCCCTCTCCACCGGCGGCCGCTGTTACGGAATCGGCAGCGCACGCATCTGAGCTTCGTCTTCCTCCCCCGGCTCACTACTCAGGGGAACCCCTGATGTGTCGTTCTTTTATTACGAAGTGTTCATTGTATATGGCGTTACAACCATCCCAGTTTTCCACAGAGCGTGCCAAGGTGGCTTTTGTCATAAATCTCCTTTCTGGCAAGGCGGCCTTATGGGGAACGACGGTGTGGAATCAGAAACTTACGTGTTGCACATCGTTTGAGGCTTTTTCAGAGGAACTGAAGAAAGTGTTCGACAGGACCGCTTCTGGAAGAGAAGCGGCACGTTTCCTGGCTGAGTTGCGTCAGGGAAATCGGAGTGTGGCTGACTACGCCATCGAGTTCCGTACGTTGGCTGCGGAATGTGGATGGAACGCAGAGGCACAGTGGGACATGTTTTTACATGGTCTTTCGGATCACATCCAGGATGAGGTATATACTTTAGACCTTCCTAAGACGCTGGACGGCCTCGTCGATCTTGCTATCCGAGTGGACAATCGTCTGTCTAGGAGGGAGCCACGCTATAGGCGGATGACGTCACATGGCTTTGGGGGTTTTCCGTCTCCTCCTCCTCCCCCCGGAATCGGGGAGGTGGTGAATTCTGACCCAGAGCCCATGCAAGTGGGTAGATCTCGCCTCTCTCTGTAGGAGAAGCTGCGCAGACGATCAGAGGGACTTTGTTTTTACTGCGGAGGGGCGGGGCACATTGTGGCTTCTTGCCCTTTAAAAGCCTCTCCCCGCCAGTAGGTAAGAGGTTACTGACGGGTGGAATTAATTTAATAGAATCCTCTGTTGCTGTCACATTACTTCCTGTCACATTGTCTTGGACTGATATCACTCATAACTGCCAGGCGCTTGTCGATTCAGGAGCGGAAGGGAACTTTATTGACACGAATTTTGCTCTTAAGTTAAAACTTCCGGTGATTCGTCATCAATTATGATAACGTCATCGGAAGGCGCCGAGCATGGCAGCCTCGGTGCGAAGCTCCCCAGCTGTTGTCGCATTTGTACACAGCACCTTATAACAATATATAATGCAATACTTACTCTTTTGCACACAGCACCTTATAACCTGTATATTTATAACAAATCTGTACATACATTTCAACATCCAGATCGTTGGACTGCATCTCTGTTTAATGTCTATTGTCTTTTATAATATTTATTCTGTGTTGTCACTTGTCACTTTATGTACACTGGAAGCTTCTGTAGCCAAAGCAAATTCCTTGTGTGTGTGAAGCACACTTGGCAATAAAACTGATTCTAAAACTGATTCTGATTCTGATTCTGATTCTGATTCGTCTGACTCAGTCTATTTCTGTGCACGCTCTTTGTGGGATTTCCCTTCCCTCTATCACCCACTCCACAGGTCCCATCAAACTGACTACATCAGGAAATCACTCTGAACTTATAACATTTTTTTTAACAGACACCACTAATACGCCAGTGGTCCTTGGACATCCGTGGCTGGTTCTCCACAAACCTCATATAAATTGGGGTCAGAATTCCGTTATGTCCTGGAGTGATCAGTGTCATAGATCTTGTCTCTCGTCTGCTCGCACTGCTGTGTCTTGTTCTGTGTTACGGGAGGAGCGCATGGATCTGTCAAACGTGCCCAGTGAGTACCTCGACCTGAAGCAAGTGTTCAGTAAGTCTCAAGCTGCTTCTCTTCCTCCTCACCGTTCCTACGACTGTGCCATAGACTTATTGCCAGGTACGTCTCCGCCTAAGGGCAAATTATACTCTCTTTCTATTCCAGAGAGGGAGGCCATGGAGAAATATATTTCTGATTCTCTGACAGCTAAGATCATCCGCCCCTCTTCATCACCGGCGGGAGCGGGATTTTTTTTCGTGAAGAAAAAGGATGGTTCGCTTCGCCCATGCATTGATTATCGAGGGCTGAATAACATCACGGTGAAGAATACTTATCCTTTGCCACTGATGTCTTCGGCCTTTGAGAATCTGCAGGGGGCGGCATTCTTCACGAAATTAGATCTCCGTAATGCTTATCATTTGGTTCGCATTAAAGAGGGGCATGAATGGAAAACTGTGTTTAATACCCCCAGGGGGCATTTTGAATATTGTGTTCTCCCGTTCGGGCTTTCCAACACCCCCGCAGTTTTCCAAGCACTCGTTAATGATGTGTTGCGAGATATGATAGACCAGTTCATTTATGTCTACCTGGATGACATTCTGATATTTTCCCGTTCTCTCCAGGAACATGTGCAACACGTCAGGCGAGTGCTTCAGAGGCTGCTAGAGAATGGGCTTTATGTCAAGGCGGAGAAATGCGTTTTTCATGCACAGTCTGTTCCTTTTTTAGGGCACATCGTGTCAGTCGAGGGGGTGCGCATGGATCCAGAGAAGATTCAGGCTGTGGTGAATTGGCCAATCCCAGATTCCCGCAAGGCCCTGCAGAGGTTTCTGGGCTTTGCTAATTTTTACCGGCGTTTTATTCGCAATTTCAGCCAGCTCGCCGCGCCTCTGACTGCCTTAACCTCCTCCAAGACTCCGTTCAGGTGGTCGAGCGCAGCGCAAGCTGCGTTCACCAAATTGAAGTCTCGTTTCGTTTCCGCACCAATTCTCATAGCCCCTGATCCTTCTCGGCAGTTTGTGGTGGAGGTTGACGCGTCAGAGGTGGGGGCGGGTGCCATCCTGTCCCAGCGCTCCCTTTCGGATGACAAGATGCACCCCTGCGCGTTTTTTTCTCATCGTTTATCCGCCGCGGAACGCAATTATGATATTGGTAACAGGGAGCTGCTGGCTGTCAAGCTCGCGCTGGAAGAGTGGCGTCATTGGCTAGAAGGTTCGGGGGTTCCTTTTATCGTTTGGACCGATCACAAGAACCTCGAATACATTAAATCCGCCAAACGTTTAAGTTCTAGGCAGGCTCGGTGGGCACTATTTTTCGGACGTTTCGATTTTACCATTTCTTATCGACCGGGTTCTAAGAACATCAAACCCGACGCGTTATCCCGTCTTTTCGATTTTTCCGACCGTAATACGTCTCTCGAGCCCATTGTTCCACAGAAGATTTGCATTTCTGCTGTCACATGGGAGATCGAGTCTAAGGTTCGCACTGCCTTGGATGGGGTAACGCCCCCGGCCGGATGCCCACCGAGTCGCTTGTTTGTGCCAGAGCAGATTCGGTCTGAAGTCATTCGATGGGGACACTCTTCCAAAGTGGCTTGTCATCCAGGGGTGAGTCGCACTTTATTTATAATTAGACAGCGATTGTGGTGGCCTGCTATGGCTCGTGATGTACGGGAGTTTGTTTTGGCTTGTTCTGTTTGTGCGGTTTCTAAGACTTCCAATCGCCCTCCCGCTGGGTTTCTTCAGCCGCTGTCAGTGCCATCGAGACCCTGGTCGCACATATCGCTAGATTTTGTCACAGGTCTCCCGCCATCATGTGGCAATACGGCCGTTTTGACCGTAGTGGACCGGTTTTCGAAGGCTACTCATTTCATTCCTCTGCCCAAATTACCCTCAGCCAGAGAGACAGCGGATGCTGTCATAAATCACGTCTTTCGCATCCATGGCCTCCCGACGGACGTGGTTTCTGACAGAGGACCCCAGTTTATCTCTAAATTTTGGAGAGAGTTTTGTCGTTTATTGGGGGCCACTGTTAGTCTTTCTTCTGGTTTTCATCCTCAGAGTAACGGTCAAACAGAGCGAGCCAACCAAGATCTCGAACGTACATTGCGATGTCTGGTTTCTCAGAATCCCTCCTCCTGGAGTCAGCAGCTCTCATGGGTTGAGTACGCACATAACTCGTTACCAGTGTCAGCCACGGGCCTATCCCCGTTTGAGTGTAGTTTAGGTTACCAGCCACCCATTTTTTCTAGTCTGGAATCCGAAGTCGCGGTTCCCTCCGCCCACGCCTTTGTCCAGAGGTGCCGGCGCACTTGGATCAGGGCCAGACAGACCCTCCTCCAAGTGGGCGCGCGCACCAAGGCTAAAGCCGATCGCCACCGGTCTAAGCCTCCCGTTTACGTCGTCGGACAAAAAGTGTGGCTTTCATCTAAGAATATTCCTCTCCGCTCCGTCTGTAATAAATTAGCCCCTAAATTTATTGGCCCATTCACTGTCACTAAAATCATTAGCCCGGTGGCAGTCCGCCTCAAACTTCCTCCAGCGTACAGGAGAATACATCCCGTTTTTCATGTTTCTAAATTTAAGCCCGTTTTTCATACGGCAATTAATCCGCCCACTCCGGTTCCCCCCCCGCCGCGTCTCGTAGATGGGGAGACTGTTTATTCGGTTAAGCGCATTCTGGACTCAAGACGGAGGGGACGAGGATTTCAGTACTTGGTGGACTGGGAGGGTTACGGTCCAGAGGAGAGAAGTTGGGTTCCTGCGAGAGACATATTGGATCACTCCCTTATCGATGATTACAATCGCCAGGTAAGCCTTGCTGGAAGCACCAGGAGGTGCTCCTAGGGGAGGGGCATTTGGATCCTTCTGTCTAGCGTGTCTTTACCACACGTCACACACATAAAACAGTTATTCTCTCTATAAAACACCTGTTAGCCATTTAGCAATAAAGCTACAGTCACCAAGCCATAGACAGAAGCCCTGCCCATCACGCGAATCCGAAAATAAAGAGAAAGTGCCGTTAAAGTCAACAAATTAATAATTTGGCAAATAATTCGGTTACTGATGTCCATGTATACACAGTCTGTGTGAAAAGGAGCGCGTGCACAAATGGAAACTCCCATTTTTATGCAAAACCTTCCCTCTTTCCCCTTCCCCGACACTCTTACCTAAACAGAGCCGGACACGCCCACTTAACTGAGCTTTTCCAAACTAGAGGTGTGAAAACACCACGCTGAGACTGGGGGGTTTCGTGGCCCTTTAAGAAATAACTCAGCGGGGATCCCGTCCAAACCTGGTGCCTAGCCTTTTTTAGCCCCCTGTAATGCCTCTTTAAGTTCCTCCAGGGTAACAGGCTGTCCTAACTGTTCTGCTTCTTCATTATTAAGCTGTGGTAAAATAAGAGAGTGTAAGAAGGAAGTACAGTTATGACTTGAGGGGTTACAGTCAGATATATAAAGTTTGGAAAAGAAGTCAAAAAATGCTGAGTTAATTTCTTTAGTATTCCTAACTAGTCCTTTGGCCGGGTGATTGATTACGTCAATGTACGCTTTTGCTTGATTTTGTTTCAGTCTAAGGGCTAAAAGTCTGCTTGGTCTAGCACCATTAGAGTAATAATTTTGTCTGGCTCTATGGAGTAAGAGGAGGACGTTTCTGATGAATGAAGTGATGTTTCATCTGTTGACTTGGTTGCAGAGGAGATGTTTTTGGATGGAAGAGACATCACTCTTGACAAGTAAGTGATTATAACAAGTACTGTCAATTATAATTGTATATATTTATTTATATAGTATTACTTATATAATTATATAATTTTGTTTATCAGTCAATCATGTGTATTAGAGCCGACCAGATTTCTTGTGGCACGGCGTGGTGCTGCACGCGCTGTGTGTGTGTGTGTGTGTGAATGAGAGAGAAAGCGCGTGCATGGCCGTCTGGACCATTGACTGTAAAAATAGTTTGGACTATCCAAACTATAGCATCCATCAGGGTGTTTTTTGGGAGGCATATTTAATTAGCCTACAATTCTTGCACAACCTACAGTTTTATCTGTTGTATCACAAACATTAACTTGAGATTTTGGAAATTGGATCTAAATTTAGTGGAAAGACCCGACCGTTCATGCTAAATTTAGATTTTTGAAAACGGGGTGAGTTCAGAAACAGGGTATGAGAATTACTGGAAGTAATTAAAAAAAACCAATGACTTTGGTTCAAATCATCACTCAAACCCCTCTGACCCATGGGTTGAGATGACAATACAGGATATGTTTGCATTTATGGTCATTGTCGTTTAAAAGGGTGTAGTAAAACTCAAGGGTGTGCAATAACTGATTACTGGCGAGGTGGTAACCTTTACAGCTTTCCATTCCCTAAGAAGCTGATTACTATACGTTACTATTAACGTAAAATTACTTGAAGTTTCTTAGGATTTGCAGATCCCTTCACCTCAGTAGCTTGGCAGATGATGCTCCTAATGAGCAAAGAAGAGGGACAGCAAAGTTTGGCCATCAAAACAAAACCAATGTACACCCACGTCAGGATATTTCAATTGATGAGCGAATGGTGGCCTCTAAAGCCCGCATTGGGCTAAAACAATACATGAAAAATAAGTCTGTTCGCTGGGGATACAAGCTTTTTTCTGGTAGACTCAAAAAATGGGTACACGTAGGACTTTTTTGTATACGAAGGAAGGCTGCAGGGAAAAAGCGTCAAAGGACTTAATTATGTCTAATGGAGCTTGTTGATACACCATTTCTTGGCACAGGGTACAAACTTTATTAGTCCTTCCTTTTCTGTGACCTCCTTCAGAAGAGAATCTGGGCCTGTGGAACTGTATGCCCAAACCGCACTGGTTTTCCAAAAACCAAAACAAATGGTCTGGACTCTAAAGCACGCCATGGCAGCATTTGGTGGATGAGAAAGGACTCCCTCCTCTTTGTTCAGTGGCGATACACAAGGGACGTCTTCGTGTGTCCAACACCCCACACTGCCATGCTGGAGACACTGTTCAAAGAAAAGTCAGAGATAAAGATGGATACTTGTAACAAGGAGCCCGAGGCTTTGTTAGAATCCATATGTGGAAGTTTATTAGAGGGATGAGAAAAAGACATCAACAAGTTAACAGGCAAATAGTCGGCAACAGCAAAGCAGTCCAAACCAATCGACAACACAGGGCCAATTCCAGAAGGCGTAATGATAGTGCAGGCAAACATTCAGTATAACAACAATCAGTCCAAAACAGATCAAGGTAAAGACAGAGAACGTACGTGATCAAGGCAGGCAGGGTCATACACAGGATAGCAGTCATGAAAGTCACTTGGAACAATGCTTGGTGAGGCAGGTAAACTGCCAATACTTCGCAAGGAAGCATGGCCTGAGCTCTCACTGAAATACAGCACAAACAGTAAGTGAGTGCAGAGGGAGCGGAGCTGAGTCAGTAGTTGAGCAAGGGCTCCTTCTGCTGGCGTGGCATTACAACACTGGAGGTTGACGGACATCTCTGTTCCACCAGCATTGAAGGAGTACAACAGTTATGACAGTCATTTTAAATATTTTAAAATGTATTTTTCTATATATTTTTTTATGTTATTTGAAATGAAATATGTGACTTTTGTTTTTTTTTCTTGCAGGTGCATGGGTGGGGTTGATCTATCTGATGCCTTGATCAACTACTATAAAGTCATCCGCAAGACCCACAAGTGGTATATAACATTGCCATCGTCAACACCTTCCTGCTTCACAAGAGCATTACAGAAGCTAAAGGAGAAGTACCCATGCATCAGAAGGCATTTTTTGAAACACTTGTTGAGGATCTGGCAGAGGCAGCTGTCTGACCTGCTCCACACATCCTACAGATATGGCTACTAAGAACGCGCGAGAGATCTAAAGTGTTGTCGCATCTTACTGCAGTATTGCGCAGCAAAGCAGAACATGGTTTAACACAAGAAGGACATGACCAGCAGGGGTAGTTATGTAACATAGTGGACATGTACTGCAGCAGCCAGAGTCACGTGAGCAAATGCAGCGAGGTGTGAGGCTCCGCTAAACATTCCTCCATCCAGGTCGTGCAAACCTCCATTCCGCTCATGCTCGCCGGTGAGCCAATACAGCTCTGATCCCAGCAGAAAAAAATTTCTCTAGTAGGCTAACTATTTTTCTGCTGCCTAAATTTAAAACACTTTGATCAAATGAGTTTGTTTCAAAGCGGCATCCTTTCTTGTGCTTTTTTAAAATTTCAGTACAGTTTTTAAATAATATTTAATAGGCCTACATCAACTGTGTATTTTATAGCCTATTTATTTAGACAGCTATATGTGTTATACTATAGTTTAATTGACTGTTACCCTATTTTAAACTATGGAGCTCTGAGCATAATTGGAATTACAAATTCGCTTCCATGACCACGTCTTATTAATGCATATACTTGTTTTAATTAATGTTATACTTTAATAATTAATTATGAAATGGAATAATTCATTCCTGAAATAGTTCTACTAAATCTATGAAACTAAAAAATTAACTTGCAATTCAATTCATGGAATAAGCCTGCATGAGCAACAGAACACGTACAGGTACGAAATTCAAATCGAACAGATTCTAAAAATAATTTTTAATCGAAGTCATAATATGTAGGCTAGTGTCACGGTCACAACAAGGAGAGAGAATCAGGGATACTAAAGTGATACGTTTATTGAACAGGCTTCAATAGGAACACACGTGGGATTAATGCAAGGAGGATTAATCGGTGAGGAGCTGGAGATCCAGGCAGGTGAGTATAGAGTGCACAAAAGTCTTAATGTGTAATCAAAGTCACTTCCCTTTAGAAGGATCTGGTGAAGGCAAGGCTGAGTCGTTGGGAGCACAGGAGAGCATCCAAGGACGGCAAGGAGAGCAGGTAGGGTTAACCGTGTGAACGTGATACCCGACGGTGAGTGAATGAGTGCGGAGATTATTTATGGGTGCAGAGGGAAGTGCTTGCAGGTGTGAGGACTTAATAATCAGGGGAGTGCTCACGGCTGTGGTGTGTGGTGGCTGGTGATTGAGAGTGATGATGTGGACTCTGGGAACGAGAAGGGGATGTGACAGTACCACCCCCCCCCCCCCCCCTTCTCCTCCACGGGTGACTCATGGCACCCGAGAGCGACGGCGGGGACGGCCACGACTTCGAGGAGCTGGTTGGTTGGGGTGAAGGTGATGGAAGTCCTCGAAGAGAGCAGGGTCTAGGATGTCGTTGCAGGGAACCCACGACCTCTCCTCGGGACCGAATCCTTCCCAGTCTACAAGGTATTGAAGCTGGCCGTTCCGCCGCCGGGAGCCGAGGATTTCCTGGACCTGGTAGATATGGTCCCCGAGGACCTCAGGTGGCTCTGGAGGGGGAGGCGTCGCGAGTTCTGTGGAGGGAGAAGGTACAGGGTCAGTGTGAGGTTTGAGGAGGGAAACGTGAAATGAAGAGGATTTAGGGTACTGTGGAGGTAGGTTCAGGCGGTAGGTGACTGGGTTGATCTGGGTTGAAAGGCCCTATGGTGAAAGGCCCTATGTAGCGGGGACTCAGCTTCTTACAGGGCAGTCGGAGGCGGATATTCATGGTGGATAGCCAGACTTTGTCCCCAGGACGGTAAGTAGGGTTAGGGAGGCGATGGCGGTTGGAATTTTCTGTGTGCCTCCGAACTGCCCGTTGGAGATGGACATGGGCTGAGTCCCACACCCTCTCGCTCTCCTGGAACCAGTGGTCCACCGCGGGCACCTCAGAGGTTTCCCCGGTCCAGGGGAATAGTGAAGGTTGGTAGCCCAGAAAACATTGAAAGGGAGTGAGTCCAGTGGTAGTTTGGCGGAGGGAGTTCTGAGCGTACTCTGCCCACGGTAGATACTGGCTCCAGGTGTTTTGGTGGCGAGCACAGTATGTCCGGAGGTAGCAAGCGATTTCCTGAATCTTGCGCTCAGTCTGGCCGTTAGTTTGAGGGTCATATCCTGAGGAAAGGCTAATGGTGGTCCCTAGGAGATGGAAGAAGGCCCGCCAGACCCTGGATATAAACTGTGGTCCCCTGTCAGAGACGATGTCTTCGGGAATACCAAAGTTGCGGAATACATGTTGGAAGAGGGCCTCGGCGGTTTCTAGGGCTGAAGGCAGACCCTTGAGGGGAATGAGCTTACAGCCCTTGGAGAAGCGATCGACCACCACGAGGATGGTGGTATAACCTCTGGAGGGTGGTAGGTCGGTAGCGAAATCTACTCCCAGGTGTGTCCAGGGCCGGCGGGGAATGGGCAGAGGCCGAAGTTTACCCTCTGGCAGACGGCGAGGAGTGGTGGTGACGGCGCAGACCGAGCACCCACAGACATACTGGGAGACTTCGGCAGCCATATTTGGCCACCAATACTTGTTACGGATGAGCGAGAGGGTTCGCCTGCTGCCTGGGTGTCCTGAGCCGAGGGACGTGTGCGTATCCTCCAGGAGACGGGTATGGAGACTGGCAGGTACATAGATGAGGTCTTGGGGAAGCTCTGGGGGTACTGGCTCTTCGAGGCTGGCGGCACAGATCTCGTCGTCCAACTTCTATAGGATGGGAGCCAAGAATACGGTGGATGGGAGGATGGTTTCAGGAGTGTCAGA
The DNA here is from genome assembly GCA_903798035.1 of Danio albolineatus. Classification (NCBI taxonomy): domain Eukaryota; kingdom Metazoa; phylum Chordata; class Actinopteri; order Cypriniformes; family Danionidae; genus Danio; species Danio albolineatus. Next base: position 504,218 of record CAIGQQ010005973.1, on the reverse strand, counting down.
GGTTGGATTGGGTGAGTACATTCGGAAAGTTGAAAGTTGAAACGGTTAAAGAATAGGGACCAGCGGGCTTGACGGGCGTTGAGGCGGTGTGCACTGCGAAGGTATTGGAGGTTCTTGTGATCAGTGAGGACTGGGACGGGTGATTGGGCTCCCTCGAGCCAGTGCCGCCATTCCTCGAAGGCGAGTTTGATAGCCAGCAGTTCACGGTCTCTGATACCATAATTCTGTTCAGCAGGGCTCAGTTTCCTGGAGTAATTCGCACACGGGTGAAGAGCAGGGGGCTCACCAGACCATTGCGATAATATGGCTCCAACTCCTACATCCGCTGCATCCACTTCCACCAAGAAGCAGGATCGGGGTGACGTAGGATAGGAGCTGAGGTGAATTTTTGCTTAAGGGTGGCAAAGGCCTGATGGGCGCTGGAATCCCAAGACAGATGTTTTGTCCCCCCTTTGAGTAATGACGTTAACGGGGCAGAGAAAAGGCTGTAGTTCCTGATGAATCTGTGGTAGAAGTTCGCAAATCCCAGGAACCTCTGAAGCTCTTTAACAGTTTGAGGTTCCGGCCACTTAGCCATGGCCTCAACTTTGCCGGTTTCCATGCGGACCCCCTTAGCGGAGATCACGTATCCGAGGAAGGAGACGGTGGGCTGATGGAACTTGCACTTCTCGGCTTTGAGGTACAGGTGATGCCTGCGTAACCGTTGGAGAACTTGAGTAACATGGTGTTGGTGGTCTGTCAGATTACGGGAATAAACGAGTATGTCGTCTATATATACACAATTACAAATTTATGAAGGAGGTCATGGAAAATTTCGTTCATAAAGTTCTGGAAGATGGACGGACTGTTGGCTAGGCCATAGGGCATCACCTGGTACTCATAATGGCTGGTAGGAGTAATGAAGGCGGTTTTCCACTCGTCCCCTGCTCGTATACGGATCAGGTTATAGGCGCTGCGGAGGTCCAGCTTGGTGAAGATCCGGGCTTCCCTGAGTTCCTCCAAGGCCGCGGGCACAAGGGGCAAGGGATAAGCGAACTTCACCGTAGCTTCATTCAGGACTCGATAATCAATGCATGGCCTTAACCCACCATCCTTCTTGGAAACAAAAAAGAAGCTGGATGCAGCGGGAGAAGTGGAAGGTCTGATGAACCCCTGATGGAGGGCCTCTTGGATGTAGTTTCCCATCGCCTCGTACTCAGGACGGGATAAAGGGTAAATCCGTCCATGTGGCAATTTAGCATTTGGCAGCAGGTCGATACTACAATCACAGGGCCAGTGAGGGGGTAGCTGAGTAACTCTTCCTTGCTGAAGATGTCGAGGTAGGAATGATAAGACTTCGGGATGGAGGGTACAATGATTTCAGGAGGTGGTTGGATGGTGGTGGAGTGAACAGGAAGGGTCTTGCGGCTGGTTTTGGGGCACGGCGGTACTGGAGTGCTCTGGTGTTCATCGCAGGCAGGACCCCAGGACAATATGTCTCCTGTGCTCCGGTCAATCGTGGGTTGATGCTGTATGAGCCACGGACGACCCAGCACTATATCCACGTTGGCATGTGGAAGGACGAGGAGAACCAACTTTTCCATGTGGTTCGGTGGAGTGAGTAGTGTAACTTCCTTGGTCAGCCGCGTGATTCTACCATCGCCCAATGGTGAGTCTTGAATGGTGGTGATTTGAAAGGTGGTGTCACTGTAGACGGTGGGTATGCGGTGCTTGGTAAGGAAGTTCGAGGAGATGAAATTTCCAGCCGCTCCCGAATCCACCAGCACATGCACAGGGAGAGTACGGGAGTGAATTATTAATCTGGCAGGAATATGGGGCATGTGAGATACAGCAGGTGTAAGGGAGAAAGCACTCACCATTGGACGAGGTGGACGGACTGGACAGGCGGCGATCCGGTGGGATGCCTCACCGCAGTATAGGCAGAGCTGGTGTTGAATTCGGCATTGATGTTCCGAAACTGTCAGGTGGTGCGCGTCCGTTAGCATAGGCTCGTCGTGGCTCAGTGGTGGTGGTGAAGGAGCCTGAACTGGAGGATCTCTGACGTCAGGTGATGATAGTGAGCAGGCAGAGAGGTGTTGAGAAACGGATGTAGCCTTCTTGATGAAAGTTTCGATATTTGCATTTCATAGATAAACATCTGCTTACGGACATCGGGCTGTAGTCCCCTCCGGTAGGCGGCGAGGAGCGACACCTGATTCCAGCCACTACTGGCCGCGAGTGTGCGGAACTTTAGTGTATATTCGTGGATGGAAGTGGTACCTTGACGGAGATTGATGAGCTCGTCATGGACTGAAAGCGGGGTGAGTGTTGCGCCGAAAACTTCCCGGAAGTGGCTGGTGAAGGCTTGGAATGAAGACAGTGCAGGGCTTTTCGAAGACCACAGCGAATCCGCCCACTGCAGCGCTTTCCCTGTAAGCAGTGAGATTATGTATAATATTTTTGATGCCTCGTTCGGGAATTGTGGAGAGTTTGCTTCAATATACAGGGAGCACTGAAGGATGAAGCCGCTGCAGGTGCTGGGTTCGCCGTTGTAGCAGAGGGGGTGAACCATTAGCTACAACCATTAGTGAAGCAATAATTAAATCCTTACACTTTGCACTGACCGAAAATCATCCACCCGCACAGTTGAGTAGTAGACGGGCTGAAATAAAAAATGTAATTTGTATATTTTTGCTTGAAAAAAATATTTTTTAAAAACAAATTTCGTATAGTTTGTCTATAGTTTAATAAGTTTTGTTGGTCAGTTATTTTCTAAATAAAATAGAAGACGAATAACATCTGAGGTGAAGTGCTTTAAAAAAAGTCTGCAATGCGTCAACAATGCCAAAACACAAACTGGATTGTTAACTGGTCAGATTAATATTAAATTATTATTTATTGAAAAAATAATAATTGACATGTCTATTTAGCGTCTGACACTATTTTAATGGTATTGGAAAGGGGGAGGCCGAAAGGAGATTCTTATTTTGACTGGTTAATCGTATGTTCCACCTCAAGCTTAGTGTTTCATAACATTTTAGCTAAATCAAAAGAAAAATAGTCAACTATTTAAAAAAATATTCACTCTAAAAAATCTGGGGTTATTTTTACCACCCAAATTACACACACGCGCGCGCGCGCACACACACCCCGTGTTGAGGGTACAGTGAGATTCCACCCACTGCTGCGACTCAAAGTGCGCAGATTACAGAGAGCGCAGCACAATCTAAACAAATTAAAACTGAAAGAATGATCGACTCATTCTGCTGTAATACAGCTTTTAAAAACATCATTGCAATTTGAAGGAGAACATTGATGTTCTGAAAAAGCAAAAATTTAACTGAAACGCAATTATGTAATTTAAAGTATATTTATTAACTCCTTTTTAATAACTCCTTTTTAAGACCAAACTTGGATCAAAATATAAATAATTAGGATGCACCTGGCTGTTAAACCAAGACAAAGGTTGCACGGAATGAGATGTTTATTTTCTTTCTCGCTGAGGCTGACATTCTTCTGTAGAGATATTGTTGAACTAACAGCCTATTGTAATTTTGTTTTAAAGGTTGTTTATAGCATTTAAAGCGTACATATTTCATACACCTTTATAAAATCATGCAGTGTGAACTAGGCATAACCGGCATGCATCTCGCGGTGATCACTGGTGATCAGTTCTGCGCAGATTTTGGCCCCTGCTGGGAGTTGATTTGACCCAAGGGGCTGGGTTGATGTGTCTGTGCGGTACAAGGTTTGCATTGATTCAAGTCTTAGCAATTATTACCCAGAAAATAACCTAAGTTTGGGTTACATAGCACTACCCAAAAGCTACCCAAGACGCTGAAAGTAACCCCCAAAAATTACCCAAATGCCTCAACTCAAGATTTGGGTGGAAAAACTTTTTAACATGTCTGTGGTCCTGGCCAATGTGTATGCTCCTAATTGGGCCAATGTAAATTTTTTTCAGTGATTTATTTTCAATTCTGCCTAGTCTCGACACACACAATTTAAAGAGCCCCTATTATGGGTTTTTGAAAATGAGCTTGTATGCTGTGTGTCACACAGCTCTAAGTGAAGTGAAATGTCCAACTAAGGCTTAAATCTGAAAGTGCAAAGTGTTTAAAACTATTGATTCATCTTTAAAAGAGTCGACTCATAGTTCCTCAAACGAGTCGCCGTGCTTACGAGTCTTTAGCCGTTTCGGCATGACGTGAACACGAAACATAAGCCCCGCCCATTTATGCGCGCGCAGATTCAAAATCCCCAACCCCACCGACAAACAACAGCGGTGCGGAAAAAGTTGCCAGATCGGGCAGTTTTAAATTTGATTGTGCAGGTAAAACCTTTTGGACAGGGTTTGGGCTGAAATCAGGCAGCTACATCTGGCAACACAGTGAAGAGCACTGTGCTTAGCTGGATATTGGAAGTGTGCAGAGAACCCAGAGATGAGACTTTGAAGACTTAGTAGTTTCTGCAGAAATACCTCAGCATTAAATGTGCTGTTCCCCCTCCGAGGAGTGCTTACAACGGAGGATTAGGAGCACCAGGACATTTCCCTGGCCTGCTATCCAGCAAGTGTGAGTAAGTGCGATTAAAACGGTCGCCTCATTGTTTTCTCCAGCTTGTAAATGATGCATTTAACTGTGTTTTGTAACTTGTAACCGCTTGTAGTGTATCTGGTTAACTTGTATTCTCATATCGCATCTAAAAGCACGTTGTAAATGCGACGCGTGCCGCTTTGTTTACGGATTAAAATGCGTTTGAGCGTGTTCCTCTGATGTTTGTCGTTGCTATGGCCACCATGAGCTCTGCTACACACGTTCGGCGGTTTTGCCGCTGTGTGCACTAATACTGAATGTATGTCGCTGTTCTGGTTAAGAATTAGAGTGATATGCTGGGAGATCGGGGGTTAGTTTCGGGGGTGAGGTGTCTGAAATACGGGCGACTCCCGATAAAATCGAGTGTTAGCAGATTGGCTCACGCACACGCTATGACTCCTTCAATATTGATAAGCCGTGGTGAGCATTCTCTCACGCTGAGCGCTGTCGACCAATCGCAACAGATGGGTCATCGGTCCAATCAGCGCAGTTTAGCATCGCGCGAAGGAGGGGTTTTGGAACAAATGAATCCCTGAACGATTCATATAGGAGTCGCTGGGATAATGAGGTAAAAATAAAAGCATATTATAAGACAATGAAAGTGTTTTTTGACCATGCATGCATATCAGCCTGCTGTTGGAGACCCCCAAAACCAAAATATGACCCTTTTCAATGTATAATATGGGCTCTTTAATTTTAGGAGGCGATTTAAATTGTGTTTTGCACCCGATTTTGGACCGCTCTAACTCTTCAAGTAATACATCAAGTCAGTCAGCACAATGTATCAACTCCTTCCTTTAGACATATGGTGTAAGTGACACCTGGAGATTTAAATATCCATCTTCCAAGCAATTTTCATTCTATTCACCTGTACATCAAACCTATTCCAGGATTGACTATTTTCTCCTGGACAAGCAGTTTCTTCCCTTAATGTCAGAGGTAGAGTATGGTAGTATTGTCATTTCGGACCATTGTTTAGTCTTATTAAAGCTATGTTTTCCAGGCAATGTAATTCCCCAACGTACATGGCGGTTAAACTCAAGATTCTTGGCAGACGTCAATTTAGTAAAATTTATTGATGCTCAAATTGATTTCTTCCTTGAGACAAACGAATCTCCAGAGGTAAGTTATAGCATCCTATGGGATACTCTGAAAGCATATATTAGAGGACAAATTATTTCATATCAAGCTAGTGCAAATAAAAGAAAGTCAATACGGCTTACAGAGATTATGAATAAAATTAATACAATTGATCAGCTACAATCAACATCACCTTCCAAAGAGACTTCTTCTGCAAACGGAATTGGACTTCTTGACAAGTGAAAATGCAGAGGATCTCCACATAAGATCACAGCAGATTCATTATGAACATGGTGAACGAGCTGGCAGGTTATTGTGTTACCAACTGAAACAATCCTCAGCAGCTGGTTTTATAGCAGCAGTTACTAAGGATGATGGCAGTATTATTACTGATCAACAGAGAATTAATGAAAAATTAAAAAAACTTATAAAACTCTTTACAGCTCTGAGGTTAACGAAATTGAACATATTGAGCTTTTTTAATTGTTTAGAATTATCATCCCTCTGTGATTCAGATCAGTCGGCCTTAGAAAAAAATATGACACTTCTGAAATTGAAAATGCAATCAAAAAACTGAAAACTGGAAAAGCACCAGACCCTGATGGCTTCCCGGACGAGTTTTATAAGAAGTTTTCTGCCAAGTTAACACCCCTATTGTGCAAGGTATTTGCTGAAGCCCTTGTCTCAGAATCCCTCCCCCCTCCATGACATCGGCTATTATATCAGTACTTCTTAGGCCCCATTTACACTAGCGCGTTTTAGTTTTAAAACGGCGTTTTAGCATGAAAACAATCCGCGTCCACACTAGCGTTTCACCCAAGTGTTTCTCAACAGATCTCCCTCCACACTACGCCACCAGAAACGTGACCATTTGCGCACTCTGGGCATGCACGTTCAAGAATAAACAGGAAGCACATGTCTCGCTTGGCATTTGGTTATTGTTAGTCAAAAAACGCTGGTTGAACGATGAACGCGATGGCAAAGAAAGCAAGAGAGGTCTTTTTGAGGACAGACGACGAGGTCGAGTTGTTACTTAAAGTAACAAATGAATATAAAACATCTATGGCTATCGAAAATACAGTGTTTACAGTGCAGGCTGGTCTGCTGTCTTCCGGTGACGTTTTAGTCATGTGCGCTTGACGAATAAGAGAAGGATACGCAATGACGCAAAAGCCCCAATCTCAGCAGCCACGCCTCAGTTTTCAAAGGTATCCGTTTCCCTCCATCCACATTGAGACGGAGCAGCAGCTTTTTAGAATAAAAACGGCCTCTCCTGCGTTTCCAAAACGCTCCGTTTTCGCACCTCGAAAACTCCGGCGTAGTGTGGACAGATGGCGTTGTAAGGTTCAGCCAGATAGTCCAAACGGCGGTGTCTACTGCTGGATGAAGGCTCAATTGCGTGTTCTTTTTTTTCAGGGCACAATGTTGATTTACTTCAAGTTTAACTCGTATCTGACTCCAATTTTGATATAAGATGATTAGAATGTTGATACGTTTATTCTCGTTTTATCTGACTCCATTTGATAATTTAATATTACTTTATTAATTTAGTAGTTTATGAGACATTTTAGTATATATTTGAATAATCTTGAACTCCTACCGATTTTCCTAGGTACAACTTAATTAATTCTCAAACAATAACCAGGGGTTAAACTAGGTAATCTACAGCTCCAGTTTCCATGATTAAGATAATCTCGTACAACTTAATTAATGCTGAAACATTAACCAGGGGTTAAACTAGG
>CAIGQQ010005973.1:421739-496084 GCA_903798035.1 Danio albolineatus | reverse complement strand
TTTTTGAACCATATGCCTGTTATAAAAATAACCTATTTAAATTTCTATAGGCCTAGTTGATATGGTATCACAACAACTATAAACATAACCAAATACTGAAAAAAACATGTTCAAAAACACTATAATATTTACTATAAGTTACTATAGTATTTTTCTTGAGGTCATTCGTCCGCGATAAAAAAACGCGAACGCGATCTCCGCCACTGGTGACGTTTCCAGGCGGCAAAACAGCGAGATTCGGGAAGTGTCCGACTTCTGATGTATTTTTTGAGCCCTCCTCTTACTGCAGCCGCCTGCTCTCGTCTACCATGCAGTCAAGGCGAGGCGCACCTCAAACAAGCCTAATAACAACCTTTATAAAACACATTTGCAAAGGCGTGCAATGAATTAAAGTGTTTTTTTGTTGTAAACATTTTAGGCTATTTGTGTAAACTCATTAAAGAATGAAAACGTTGCAACAGGAGACTGTTTTGGGCTAGATCTGAAAGTATAACGTCTCTGATTTCATATGCAAAAAAATTATCGCTCTACCTATATAATTTCGGTTTTCATTGGCTTTCAAACAGAGGCACGCAAACCAGAGCGCGGGGCACTCCCGTCTGTCTTAAAGGGTTAATATTAATAATATTTATTTAAATTATTAAAAATCTAGCTTAAAGAGAACTATTTTAAACACCTGCTTTAAATTTGTCTGCATGTCATCAGGAATCCGTAGCTCGCACCCAAACAACAGACATGCGAAGCGTGTGTATCCTACAGTACAGCTGGGAAATGCGCTATTTAAAAAAGCAAAGCATATAGCATATATAACCAACAAACCAACTTTTTTTCCATTTGGAAAATTTAAGTTATTATTAGATCTTATAAAAGATCCATTTTTAAAATGTTTGCATGATGACTCCACACCAAGGCGTTCACTTAATAAACTATATCTATGCAAATGAATGCAATACTATATGTAAAAAAAAAAAAAGAAATTATTATATAGCAGTATCCTATAGTGTATATACGTAAAACAACCTTGTTGTTTCTTTACGTGCAGGACGCACATTGTTACGCGAGTGACAGAGAAAAGGAAAGCACAGAAAGTCTAAAATAAAATAAAGTGTTTAAATCACAATCTTTAAATAATGACTTATGTTAAAATGTTAACAGAGATTTGTGATTATTAACAATTACAGCAGAGCAATTAAAAACATAGCCTACTTTCCGTGGAGCGATCGGCTTGCTTTTTTAGATTTCAGTGTTCTCCTTCAAATTGATGTTATGTTTTTTGAAAACTGTTTAAATTAACTGCCCAGTTTTAGTGTGTTTCATGTGTTTTAATTTCGTTTCGTTTTCTTTTTTTTTTTTGCATGTGCGTGTGAAATAGTGACAACTTTAAATGATTAGCCGACTGGTTATGCACAGGCTACATTATTCAAGGGCATTTATTAAGACATCATTTATCAGAAGATTGTGATATGCTACAATCATTAAAGCATTAATGAAATCCTTACGCTTTGCACTGACCGAAAATCATCCACCCACACAGTTGAGCAGTAGACGGGCTCAAATAAAAAATGTAATTCGTATATTTTTGCTTGAAAAAAAAAATATTTTAAAAACGAATTTCATATAGTTTGTCTAAAGTTTAATAAGTTTTGTTAGTCAGTTATTTTCAGTTCAATTTTTGTGCAGTGGCGCCTGTAGTAGTAATTTTAAAAGGAACAATAATATGCACAGTTTCGTTATCATTATTGTCATTATTGTTATATAATTATACATATTATCATTATTGTTCGCCATCATTATTGCAAATGTTAGGCTATCATTTGTAAAAACGCCACCACAAGCCATTAGGTTAGGCCTACCCATTTTATTTATTTATTTAACCTATTTTAATAACTTGTTTTCAGGTTAGATTTTCATATTTTAGGGCAACGAACTTATAGCCTACAAGTCAAAATACAATCAATATGCTTTAGCCGTTAAAATATGCCTACAGTACATTTTCTTGCGTTTAATTTGGCATAAGCAAATACAGTAGCAGTGTAGGCTTGTAGCCTAAATTACATATTTTTAAAGTTAATCATTCAGAGAACCGCAGCGTTGATGCGCGGAAATTATATATATATATTATTTTAAAATCATATTATATTAAATAATAAAATATATTATTATATATTATATATTAAATAATAATATATAATATATATTTTCAAAGCCTCAGTGTTCTCCTTCAAATTAATGTTATGTTTTTTTAACAACTGTTTAAATTAACTGCCCTGTTTTAGTGTGTTTCGTGTGTTTTAATTTCGTTTCGTTTTACTTATTTATTTTTTTATTTTATTTTATTTTATTTTTTGCATGTGCGTGTGAAATATGCACACATATCAGCAACAAAAATAGGACAATGAAACATGAGCTATATTTAAATTTAAAAAGTATTGTATAGCAGACCATTTTAATGCGTTGTGCTGTGCTCTCGGTTTTCTGTGCATTTGGTGTGTGTGTGTGCGAGTGTGTGTGTCCGCCATGTTTGCTTGGACACAAACAAATCAACGGATAGGCTACTTTATTAGAGATGTACGAATATGCGTTCGATAATACAATTCCTATAAGCAGGGCCGGATTAACCAATGGACATTATGGGCACAGGTCGATTTCTGAGTGCATTTTCATTTCATACAATTACAACACTGAGGCAGAGCAGTAAAGATTTTATTGACAGTGGGATTAATTTCTGCACAGACTAATAAGAAAACTACAGCTATAATTTTATTATTTATTATTGTTAAAAATGATGATGATGACAAACATAAAATATTAGTTTTTTTCTAAATATACTAAATGTCCTAAAAGCTTGGACGGGATGGTGGAATTTTTTTCCTTTTTCAAAACCTAAAACCCAAAGGGCGAAATGCCAGCATGGATCAAGCTCTGTGATTTTCCACCCCATTAAAGTCTTCTTTCTTGTCATGTAGTTAATAACAAAAGATATGTGTTTTTGGGTGCGAGACGTAAGAAAGTTGTCTGCGATTCTTCCTATTTTGAAGTCATGCAGTGTGAAACTCCCTGTCGCCGATCAATCTTGCAGTGTAAACAAAGCAGCGACAAAACGCTAGCCCAGATAATCATGCAGTGTGAACACATTTGTGTTTCATATTCAACTCAAATCAGACCCGGCGCCCTGCGCACTGTTTGTGCGACTTTTAAAAAAAAACATGCGCTCCTCCAGCCTAAATCTTGGCTGTTTCTCAATATGCGTTCTACAGGGATCTTGCGTCCTCCTGTTCTCCTGTAACGTCATCATCATCCGCCGAAGTTCAGTTCCAATAGAGTGGATGAACTATGACGTCAATTTATATGCCAAAAAAAACGAAAGCGAGTTAGCATTTTAGCAGTTCCAGTTCCCTCGTCCCAGAGTCAATGTGTTTTTCCAATAGGGTTTCAGTTAAATCACTCAAACAAGGTCCATGGCTAACACAAACTCAAGATACTTTCACGTTTTACTCTACGACATAAAACACATCAGTTACATCACACTCTTGAATTTTTAAATCGGTTACGCTTCATTAAAAGGACGGTTGCTATCAAGTTGCTAAACGGGACTACACGCGGTGTCGGAGACATTATACGTCATCGAGCTGCACTGGTCTTAAAAGCTGAGTAGAACTGTAAGAGCAGCTCATGTGGCAGGTTGAACTTCCTCAGGACCTCCTGTCGAAGGAAGTACAGTCTCTGCTGGGCTTTCTTAGCAACGGAGTCTATGGCTGTTTCTCAATATGCGTTCTTCAGCGGTCTTGCGTCCTCGTGTTCTCGTGTAACCTCATCATTCTCTCTCATTCAGTACAAATAGGCTACTGTCAAATAACCTATCTGAATATTTTTGTGTACACTGAAACACGATTTAAGACCAAACTTGGATCAAAATATAAATAATTAGGATGCACTTTGCTGTTAAACAAAGACAAAGGTTGCACGGAATGAGATGTTTATTTTCTTTCTCGCTGATGCAGACATTCCTCTGTAGAGCTATTGTTTAACTAACAGCCTATTGTAATTTATGGTTTAAAGGTTGGTTATGTCATTTATAGCGTACACATTTCATACACCTTATAAGCCGACTTTTATTTGTAGCTGATTTCTTTTTCAATGTTGATAAAAATAGTCTAAATTAATATAAAGGTGCTATAAATGCATATTAAAACTTTTTTTGTGTGGAGTCCCCACGCTAATGGAATCGATAGAGGCATTGGTTTTTCAGTTAGTTAGACAGCAGCTATACGTCCCCCACCCCCATTCCGCTTTTCGTATGCTAATGGTCCCTGCTTGGCTCTTTTGGTCAAGCTTTTGTCAGGAAAACCGGTTTAAATTCCGATATTTAAAATACTGATTTGTTTACAGAACATAACAGAGCATCTTCACGCACCTGCAGTGTTTCCAACAGCATAGAAATAAATAAACTAAACTAATAGAATAAACGAAATAAAAAGAATGAAATAGATAGTCCTACCCTAGATATTTTTCATTTAAATGAAAAATTTAAATTAAAAAACGAAAACACTGACTGAATCCTTTTTAAGAAGCGGCATATGCTGTTTCATGTTCTTTTCTTCCATCAAATAAAAATATCAGGCTACCTCGAATCGATCGCATTGAATATGCATTTAATTAATGCTCCGCTGTTAGTATAATATTACAAAACCCTTGTCAACATTTTTAACATAAGTCATTAGTTTAAAGATTGTCTTATGATTATGACTTCTTTCCTCCGTCTCACTGGCGGTTCATAGGCCATTGTAAAAATGTATGTTATATAATAACTAGCTATTAATAACTGTAATTTTCTAAATGTAACAAGGCTGTTTTGTTAGTTGTACAGTAAATTATCAAAACTATAGCCTATTTGTTGAGTTTATGACGCAGATCCCAGGACGGAGGCGATCAGCATCAGCGCAGGTTTGGCAACTCGTCTGTGTCAATCTGCAATATTTTTTGCTTCTTTGGCAAACGTGTTGTCGGCACGTGTGGTTGCACGATACCGTCCCGCGATTTATTAAATATGCTGCACATCAGGGGCTGATCACTCTGAGCGTACCTTTCAGTTCCAAAAGTGCAAGGCGCACCGCACTGCCTTTATGTTAACAAGAAAAAGAGAAGCGCGGTGCGCTTTTTGTCATTAGGAAACAACTGAATGCGCGCGAGTGTTCATTGGTAAAGGCATACAGCTCTAGATACGTTGAAACAGCCACCACAGGTCTCTCCTCCATCATCAAAGGTTTTCCGTAAAAAACAAACAAAAAAACTTGTAATAATTTCGCTACATCATTCTGATAAAAAAGGAAACGAAAAACATCAGTTCTCTATTAAATACAAATCTGGTCTATTTTAATGGCTGCATAGGCTAAGATGTTTGGCGGAAAAAAAAAAACGGGCTTCGGGCCGGACCTGGGCCAAAAATGTTTATAATCTGTCGGACAAGGGCCGGTCTACAGCCTGTGCGTCTCGGGCCAGGGTCGGGCTCGGGCTTAGATTTAAGGCCCGTGCAGGGCTCTATTTTCGAATATAATCTTTGAGAGCATGCCACACCATTTCAATGGGATTTATTTCCGGGTATTCGGCCGGAGTCTTGACCCAGTTTATCCCCTCTGCAACAATGACTTTGCTTGCTGCAGTGTGCTTCGGGTCATTGCCCAGAAAATAGGTCCATTAGTACATTGTAAACCAATTAAAATGTTTCTTTCCAGTTATCAAAGGAATGATTTGTTGTTTAGTTATAGTTTGTATTGCAAGTGTATTCGTATTGTATAAATACAGCATTTAACAAATTACGACGAATGTTGTAGTAAAATGGCTAAAACTAAATATAGTTAAGAAAATATATTTTTTTTATCATACTATAAATACAGGAGTATCATTTTATATATGCAGGCCCACACGGAATCTGTGCGTGCAGAATTCGGCAGGTTTTTAGCCCATCTTTCTACTTATTCACTGGTGTAAATTTATATTTATTCAGTTTTTAAATTAATTTCAGTAATAATATTGACTGGTGTGATAATATTCCCTCAACTGTTACCATTTTAAAGCAGCTCTATATGGCGCAATTTTAAAGTACTTGTAAGTAACTTGCGGAAAGGATTAAAACAAAAGCAGGATCTTCATCATTTAACTCATACATGCAGCAACTTATTTTGCGCCATATAGAGTTGCTTTAAAATGGTGACTCTTGAGGGAATATTGTTGTAAATAATGGTATATAATCATATATATGAATATAATCATGAATGTACATTAATCACAGGTGTTTGCGCTTCAGAACAGCCATAATATTGAGCGCAAACGCCGTGATCAACTGTTAGCATTTTAAAGCAACTCTATATGGCGCAAAATAAGTTGCTGCATGTACAGTATGAGTTAAATTATGAAGAATGATGAAGGTCCTTCTTTTGCTTTAATCCTTTCCGCAAGTTATTTACAAGTACTTTAAAATTCTTTTCCCAACTGTTAAAGTGCTCTTTAGCGATTTAAAAATGAAAGCATTCAAAAAGATTCTGCGTTTTGTAAATTGTATAGCTTTTAATAATATTATTAATACTGAATATAATAAATTATATTTATTATAGTGTAGAATACTGTGGGACTGTGCAGTGACTAACTAAACATTTTAATAAGGCTACTCTCATATAAATCCCGAACTGAAAACACTTCATGATCCGGCCTTAAGGCGACGGTGAAGTAGAATAATAAAAGAATAATACAAATAGCCAATATAGCCTACTCTGTCTACATTGTGCATTTAATTAATATTTAATTATAATTTGAAAACCCTTTACTTACCAATATTAGGTTTTGTAAACGTGTTTTTGACGCATGCAGCATGACAATGGAAAGGCGGTTGTTCCTTGCGCCACCTGGTGGCTATTGCGTAAAGCACAGACATGTTTTTTTTTTTAATGAAAAGCTGGCTTTTAATACCGCAGTATTCTGTATGACTCTGAATGACGAATTGCAGTACTGCGGGTGAAAAAACGCACGCTCTCAAAAGCCATATCTGTACTTTGTGCTTCAATTCCGGTGAGTAAAAGATATTCTATGAATAATCCAGTTATTAAAGGATCACTCAGAATATGGTCACAATTCAGACTTCACTTTAATAATAAACAAGCACTGCCTTCTGCTCCCATTTTGTTAAATCCGTTATTCCCTCCCTCTCTTATAGATTCAGCATTCCAATTATGGTCTAGGAAGGAAGTTAACTGTGTTAAGGACCTCTTTAAAGATGGCATATTTATCTCATTTCAACAGTTAAGAACCGACTTTGAGATTTCCCAGTCTATTTTTTAGGTACCTTCAGGTTCGTAGTTTCGTTAAAAACACTTCTCTCCTTCTCTGAACTAACCAGAAGCAGGATAGATGAATTGTTAAATATGGACCCATAGCAAAAGGGCATGCTGTCTATGTTATATGAAATGATCCAAAGAACTGCCTCCCCATCCCTAAATCTTATAAAGCAAAAATGGGAAGACGAACTGGGACTAGAAATATCAGATACAGCCTGGGAATATGCCATAGAACTGGTACACTCATCTTCTGTATGTATTAGACACGCTCTTCTTCAGTTTAAGGTGCTTCATAGGATTCACCTATCTAGGAGCAAGCTGGGAAAAATGTATCCAGGGTCAGATTCATCTTGCCCCAGATGTGGTCTGGAGCCAGCAGATCAGGGTCATATGTTCTGGGGATGCCCTAGATTACATAAATTTTGGACTGATATTTTTAGATCATTTTCCTCTATATGTAATAAGGATGTGGATCCTAATCCTTTGACTTAAATTTTTGGTACAGTGCCAGAAGAAATGTACCTGTCAGCTTTATTGGCCAGACGCCTGATTCTTCTCAGGTGGAAAAAAAACAAAGCCACCATCCCACAAACATTGGATATTAGAAGTGCTATCACATTTTAAACTCGATCACCTTAAGTACACCATCCGAGGCTGTACAAAAAAGTTTTTTGAGGGTTGGCAGCCTTTCCTATCCTACACTGAACGCTCAGGGCTAATTACTTTACTTTACTTTGGGTATGCAATTTTTAGGCATATTAAGCTAATTTTGCAGGAACACTAAGGGGTTAAAGATGTCTAAAAGACACTATTAGGATACTTTGCACAATGGCATATTTATTCAACTAGGGATGTTTATTTTCATCTGGTGTAAAAAAACAACAAGTGCTTCAAGGCAACAGACAAACCAGACAAACACTTCTCTGTTATGTCTTGTTGGGCTGTAGTTTCATCTTGTGTACAAAACTTGATTACATCAAAACGGGTTTGATTGCAATTATGTATTGTGAAGTCATTCAATAGTCATTGTATCTGGGTTAACAGTGTATAAATGCTCTTTGTAACATCTGAGGTTGTAGGTGAAACATTTATTCACGCCCCTGAATGATATCTTTAAGGTCTCTACATAAGCATCAGGAGAGCATCAAGAGGTGGGAGAAAACGCCATATGTCCACTTCAACATCAAAACAGGTTTAGCCCCCACAGTGATGCACCCACTGAGAAATCTGATGAAAGTGCCCTATTAACGCTCTGGTTACTAAAGTAACCCTCGTTCCCCGAGGGGGGGAACGGAAATGCTATGTGGAAAAATTCCACTATGGGGGATTTCATTCAGAAAGCCAATCATCTGAAAGAGTATGTAAACGGGCCAATGAAATGCCAATGAGTTGGCAGCTTCAGCTTGCGCAGCTGATGCTTGTTGCAATCAATTTGGCAATAAAAGCACAGCGATAGCAAAGCTGGGCATCCTTTTTTTAGATGAAGAGACCTTCGCCCCAGCAGCTAAGGGGCATTCATTGTGGTGACGGAACATAGCATTTCCGTTCCCCCCCTCGGGGAACGAGGGTTACTTTAGTAACCAGAGCGTTCCCCTTCGGGAGGGGGAACTTCAATGCTATGTGGAAAAATTCCACTATGGGGAAATGTCTGGAAAACGCCACAATAAACGGACCTTACCTCGCCCCCGATGAGAGGTTAACCAGGCTGAGTTGAGCGTGAGCGCACCTGCATCACCGGAGGCGCGGTCTTCCAACGCGTTCCCTGGCCCTTACTTATCCCACTTCAACAGAAGATTTACGGATTTAGATATATTTTTCGGGAGTCGCAAGACATCTAGTAATTTCTAGGAATTGATACAACAGTACGTTGGGAAGCATGCAGTCCCGATAGGGAGGACGCTGCGGAGGCCACCTGCTGCCCGAGTGGGGAGACTGGTGGCAAGAGAACATAAGGACTAGCCCTGAAAAGGGGGAGTACACATATGAATATAAGATGGTTAGCGGTGAGGGAAGACACGGGTCCTACCTGTGAAGGGGGACAGCATCGTGGCTAAATATGCATATGGGATCGCCAGCGGGGATCGCACATAGCAGGCACCTATACCCAGAACGCGGGCTGACCAGCGGGCATACCTACAACGTAACGGGCCAGCGTCTGACTCCTCCGCTGAGTCGGATGCTGGGGGCCTTGGAGGAATCTCTGCAGGGCTCACCTAAGCGGGGAACTTTACTGACAGAGTAAAAAAGGCGCACGCACCTCCGTGTTAAGGAGAATGGCGCAGCATGCGTGTTACAACACCTCACCGAGTGTTTCCCCAATCACCAAAGGTTACCTAATACCCTTGAGGAAACCGGCTCCACTCGCAGATTGTAGAATCTTGCAAATGTGTTAGGTGTCGCCCAGCCCGCAGCTCTACAGATGTCTGTTAGAGAGGCAGCGCGTGCACGCGCCCAAGAGGAAGCAATGCTCCGAGTGGAGTGCGCTCGCGCCCCTGGGGCACACGGCTCGCCCTGGCTTAGATAAGCGAGGGAGATGGCATCCACTATCCAGTGGGCCAACCTCTGTTTCGATACGGCACTTCCCTTCTGCCGACCACCATAACAGACGAAGAGCTGCTCAGATGATCTAAAGCTCTGAGTGCGTTCCACGTAAATTCGCAAAGCACGAACTGGACACAGCAAATAAAGGGCTGGGTCTGCCTCCTCCGTGGGCAGCGCTTGCAGGCTTACTACCTGATCCTTAAACGGTGTGGTAGGAACCTTGGGCACATAGCCGGGCCGGGGTCTCAGGACCACGTGAGAGTTAGCCGGCCCGAATTCCAGGCACGAGTCACTGACCGAAAATGCCTCCAGGTCCCCGACCCTCTTAATCGATGCCAACGCGACCAGCAGAGCTGTCTTCAGGGACAGAAATCTTAAAGATACTGCATCGAGTGGTTCAAATAGATCTCCGCGTAGGCTCGTGAGAACGAGGGCGAGATCCCAAGAGGGCATGAGAGGGGGGCGGGGTGGATTTAATCGCCTAGCACCTCTGAGGAACCGGATGATGAGGTTATGCCTTCCCACGGTGCCGCCATCTATCGCATCATGGTGAGCGGAGATAGCGGCCACGTAAACTTTCAGTGTGGAGGGCGACAGCCTGCTCTCCAGCTTCTCCTGAAGAAAAGAAAGCACAACGCTGATTTGGCAAGTCCGGGGGTCTTCTCTGCACGAGACGCACCACTCAGTGAATAGACTCCACTTCAGGGTGTAGGCGCGCCTCGTAGAGGGGGCTCTAGCCTGAGTGATGGTATTAACCACCGAAGCCGGTAGGTTACCTAAGTCTTCCTCGCGTCTAAGGACCACACGTGGAGGTTCCAAAGATCTGGGCGAGGGTGCCAGATGGTGCCCTGTCCCTGAGAGAGTAGGTCCCAGGGGGGGGCCGTCGCGAGGAGGGAGAGTTCTGATATCCAAGTCCGGTTGGGCCAGAGAGGCGCAACTATCAAGACCTGCTCCTCGTCCTCCCTGACTTTGCACAGTAACTGCGCGAGCAGGCTCACTGGGGGAAATGCATACTTGCGCATGCCCCGAGGCCAGCTGTGGGCCAGTGCATCCGTGCCGAGGGAGCCCTCGGTCAGGGAAAAAAACAACTGGCAATGAGCGTTCTCGGAGGAAGCAAACAGATCTATCTGGGCCTCCCCGAATTGCGCCCATATCAGCTGGACCGTCTCGGGGTGGAGTCTCCATTCTCCTGGACGTAGAGGCTGCCGTGATAGCGCATCGGCTGCACGGTTGAGCTCGCCTGGAATGTGAATGGCGCGCAGCGATTTCAGCCGCGGATGACTCCAGAGGAGCAGACGGCGGACGAGCTGAGACATGCGGCGAGAGCGGATACCCCCCATACGGTTGATATACGCTACCACCGCCGTGCTGTCCGTCCTGACCAGCACATGTTGTCGCTCCAGCACCGGAGAAAAACGGCGGAGAGCGAGAAACACTGCCAGCAGCTCTAGGCGATTGATGTGCCAATGCAGCTGGATACCTACCCACAGGCCCGCTGCTGCATGCCCGCAACACACGGCCCCCCAGCCCGTGCTGGAGGCATCTGTTGAGACAACAACATGCCTGGACGCCTGTCCTAAAGGCACACCGGCCTGTAGAAATGAGGGGTCGTTCCAAGGGCTGAGGGCGCGGCGACACAGCGCAGTGACAGTCACCCGGTGTGTGCCCGCGTGCCATGCGTGTCTGGGGACTCGAACGTGAAGCCAGTGCTGAAGTGGTCTCATATGGAGTAATCCGAGCGGCGTGACGGCGGCTGCAGATGCCATATGCCCCAGGAGCCTCTGAAAAGATTTCAGGGGGACCACTATTTTGCTGTCGAACCCTCTTAGACAGTTCAGCATTAGCCGAGCGCGCTCCTCGGAGAGGCGCGCTGCCATGGTGACCGAGTCCAGCTCCAACCCGAGAAAAGAGATCCTCTGCACGGGGGTGAGTTTGCTCTTTTCCCGGTTGACCTGAAACCCCAATAGGTCAAGGTGCCGGAGCACCTTGTCCCTGTGCATAATCAACTGCTCCTTCGAGTGAGCTAAAATCAGCCAGTCGTCGAGATAATTGAGTATGCAGATGCCCGCGAGCCGCAGGGGCGCTAGGGCACCCTCCGCGAGCTTGGTGAAGACCCGCGGAGAAAAGGAGAGCCCGAAGGGGAGGACCTTGTACTGCCAAGCTCGATCCTCGAACGCAAACCGCAGAAACTGACGGTGACGTGGAAGAATGGAGACATGAAAGTACGCGTCCTTCAGGTCTATTGCTGCAAACCAATCCTGAGGACGAACGCACCGGAGGATGCGCCTCTGCGTGAGCATCTTGAACGGGAGTTTCTGAAGACAGCGGTTCAAAATGCGCAGATCTAGGATTGGTCGTGACCCACTGCTCTTTTTGGGCACGATGAAGTACGGGCTGTAAAACCCGCTCTCCATCTCGGCTGGAGGGACCGGCTCTATTGCATCCTTCGCCAGGAGGACAGCAATCTCCTCTCGCAAGACAGGGGCGGACCGAGGGCTGACCCTGGTGAAATACATACCAGTGAACTTGGGAGGCCGTTTCGCGAATTGAATCGCATAGCCGAGTCTGATTGTGCGTATGAGCCACCGCGAGGGGCTGGCCCGCGCTAACCAGGCAGGCAGCGCCCCCGCTAATGGCCTCATCGCATCAATCGTTGACGTACCTGCAGTGGGGCAGCGCGGAGTGGGAGTGCTGATCCGGGAAGCGCTGGGGTCCCGTGGAAGTGCTGGAGGCGAGAGAATCACTCTCAGCTCGCTCCCATTCTCCGGGAGGGGGGCTGGAGGAGTGGGAAGAGGGGGACCGTCCTCCCACCGCTCGCGAGCCGCTGGCGAGATGCACCGACTCTGCGAGCCAGAAGGCATAGCGTCCCGGACCGGCAGAGTTCGGGCTGTCACATCCGGAGGAGTAGAAAAGTGCTCTTTCATTGGAATTTGGGTGGCATCTAAAGATGCCTTTGTTGGAATTGGAGCCCGGCCCTCCACCGGGGAAAGAGCAGCACCCATCTAGTCGGTCCGGCCACGGGGTTGGGGGATAAACCATCTCCAAACCCACGGCCGAAGCAGCCCGGGAAAGCACGGCTAACATGTCCGCTTCTGGATCCTTTGCCGCGCTGACCACCCCGGAGGGAGGAAGCGGGTTAGGATCCTCGTCGGACAATGAAGGCCCGCCCTCCGATGTAGCAGTGGACATCTGGTCCCCGGTGTCATCGAGGGAAAGGGCTACCATCTGTTTAGACGGATCGCTTCCCCCGCTCGAAGCTTGGATGGAGCGCTTGGAGGAGTGGGAGGTCCGCGGGCCCGAGGGCGACGGATTTACCCCCACTTCAGTCCTCAGACCTACCCGAGTGCCCACTGCAGTGCAGGGGACAGCTGGGGTGGCTTGCCCTTTTGCAAGAGCAAGCCGCGATCTTAACTGCGCAACAGACATGCCATCGCAATGATGACATGAACTGCCCGCGAGCACCGCATTCACATGCTGGACCCCCAAGCATGAAACACAGTGCTCGTGCCCATCATCCGGGGACAGGAAACCACCGCATCCAGAAACGCACGGTCGGCGCGACATCTTGAAAAAGACGCGCTGCACAACCGTGTTGCTCTTTCAGGGAAAACTGCAACAATACAAACCGCTCTGGAGGACCGGACCAAAGAACGCCAGGCAAGGGAGAAACCCAGCTCGACCGCCTGCCGCCGTTGAACACACTCTGGACCGGGAGATCGCTCTCGTTCGTCACTCGCTCGAGGAACCCTCATTCACTCTCACAGAAGGTCTCTGAAGCAAAAAGGATGCCCAGCTTTGCTATCGCTGTGCTTTTATAGCCAAATTGATTGCAACAAGCATCAGCTGCGCAAGCTGAAGCTGCCAACTCATTGGCATTTCATTGGCCCGTTTACATACTCTTTCAGATGATTGGCTTTCTGAACGAAATCCCCCATAGTGGAATTTTTCCACATAGCATTGAAGTTCCCCCTCCCGAAGGGGAACTGGTGACTCCATAGTATAGAACGAACAAATAGAGACACAAGCCACCATAGACAAATGTCTGCTGGGAGCCAGAACGCCTGACATCATCTCAAATTTAAAAAGTACTGGCTAAATCTAAACATACAGTGCATCCAGAAAGTATTCAAAGCACTTCATTGTGAAAAAAAAAATTCTTTTTTGAAATTGTTGCAAATTTATTAAAAATAAAAACAACCTGAAAAATCACGTACATAAATATTCACAGCCTTTGCTCAATTCTTTGCTGATGCAGTCTTTTTTTAATTTGATGCCACAAGCTTGACACACCTGTCTTTGGGAATTTTTGCCCATTACATTTTGCTGTACCTCTCAAGCTCAATCAGGTTGGAAGGGAAGCGATGGGTTGTCAATTTCAGATCTCTCCAGAGATGTTCAATACGATTTAGGTCTGGGCTCTGGCTGGGCCACTCAAGAACATTCACAGAGTTGTCGTCAAGCCACTCCATTAATATTTTGTCGGTGTGCTTTGTGTCATTGTCCTGCTGGAACATGAATCGTTGCCCCAGTCAGAGGTCAAGAGCACTCTGAAGCAGGTTTTCATTCAGGATGTCTCTGTACATTGCTACATTCATCTTTTCCTTTATCCTGACTAGTCTTCAAGTTCCAGCAACTGAAAAACATCCCTACAGCATGATGCTGCCAGCCCCATGATTCACTGTAGGGATGTTATTATCCTGGTGATGAGCGGTGCCTGGTTTTCTCCAAACCTAACGCCTGGCATTCACTCCAAAGAGTTAAATTTTAGTTTCATCAGACCAGAGAATTTAGTTTCTTATGGTCTGAGAGTCTTTTAGATGCCTTTTGGCAAATTCCAGGCTAAGGAGTGACTTTCATCTGGCCACTCTACCATACAGGCCTGATCAGTGGATTGCTGCACATAAGGTTGTTCTTCTGTAAGGTTCTTCTCTCTCCACAGAAGAACGCTGGAGCTCAGAGAGAGTGACCGCCAGGTTCCAAACATCTTCTGGATCATCTGGAACTTTCAGAGCAGCAAAATTTTTTTTCTGTAACCTTCCTCTGCCTTAAGACAATCCTGTCTTGGAGGTCTACAGACAATTCTTTTTTTTTTTTCCTCATGCTTGTTGTTTCAGCCATATCCCAGACAGCACACATACATTGGGCCGACGTTGTGCCGATTTTCAAAATTCCATGGGAGCGATGTCGCTCAGGGAGTGTTTGCTAATTGGCAATATGTCGCCGCGACATCGGCACATGATCGGAAATGCTGTCCGGCCGACGTTGGGACGACGCGACCTGAAATACCGGGGGCGCGGTTCACCGGCCCTTTGCTCATACTTATGGACCACCAGCTGCAGCTGCTGCTGGTTTATAATGAAAATCACACACCACTCTCAATAACATTTGAAGATTTATTAATGTTTACACAAACATACAAACAGATTAACATACTTTTATCACACATAACCATGCTTTACCACGTTTAAAACAAAAGCAACCAGTTTTACTATATCCATAGCCGAACTACTGTTGTAATAAAGATTTGAAATACAAAAATCCATTACAGCATTTACATTAAAACCATAGTAATATTTACAAATACTTCTAAACATGTACACTCAGGGTGGCTACAGTTTTACTATAGTAAAACACAATTAACTTGTGTAAGCATATTTCACAATGCTTATAATTTCTTAAATGGTGTTAAAGGAAATGCATATTTTGCAAGATATTATATTATACTTTTAAAATATAAGATAATACCAGTCATGTGTTCAGTATCTAACTGAACAGTTATGTCAGAATCTAAGACTTTCTTCAGGGCAAAAGAGTTACAATAATAAAAAAAAAAGTAAAAATAAATACCAGGCAAATAATATTTACAGGAGTAAACAAAATATTTTTATATAAAATTTCTGGTGAAATCTCATTAAAGTCTTTAGTAATGTTATGTTAAAAACACGTTTCATAAGTGGCATTCAAAAATTTGCAATCTCCTCTGAACTAATAACACGTTATTAATATAAAACAACAATACTTTCTCAGAGATACCCAGTTCATTTTTCAAGAAACCTCAGTTGAAGTCAAAATTATTAGCCCTGTTTATTTTGTTCTCCAATTTCTGTTTAGATTTTTTCAAACATAATAGTTTTAATAACTCATCTCTAATAACTGATTTATTTTATCTTTGCCATGATGACAGTAAATAATATTTTGCTAGATATTTTTCAAGACACTTTTATTGTCACGTCCCCTGCTCATCACTCACCCGCTGATCACTCACACTCACTCAGACCGTCTTCCAGCTGTGTTTTCTACGCTTGACTCCCTCTCCTTCCTCTGATCGTGACGGGATACTCGACCGAAAAAACTGATCTGAACAGATTGCCGATCCACTCGGAAGTAAACAACACCTCAGCGCAACAATCCTCCGGCTCGACCTGGAAAGAATAAATTTCTCTGCTCGACTGGGAGAAAACAAATCACCCGGCTCGACTGGAAGAAAATCAGCCACTCAGCTCAACCAGAAGAATTTCCACGTACCCACTTTATGGAGACTGTCGTTGGATCCCCTGATCCATTCGCTGACCTGGTAAACATGACTTCATCCAGTCTGCCCACTGCACCATCCAATGCAGCGCCTGGCTTCCCCTCCATTGTCAACTCGCCGCTAGCACATCCGCTATGCTACAGCGGCGAACCCAGCACATGCAGTGGCTTCGTTCTTCAGTGCTCTCTGTTCATCGAAGCAAACGCCACACGGTTCCCGAACGAAGCCTCCAAAATATCCTATATCATCTCGCTGCTGACCGGCAAGGCATTGCAATGGGCAGACTCGCGCCCAATGCCAGCTCTGCTTATACTGCGGAGAAGCCTCTCATCAGATCACTACCTGTCCAGTTCGCCCCCCTCGTCCAATGGTGAGTGCATTCTCCGTGACTCCTGCTGTTTCACCTATGCCTCATCTCTCTGCCAAACTAATCATTGGCTCCCGTATTCTCCCCGTACATGTGTTGGTGGACTCAGGAGCTTCCGGGAACTTCATTTCATCTACCTTCCTATCCAAACACCGCCTTCCCTCCGTCTACAGTGTAACCACCTTTGAAATAACAAACATCCAGGACTCACCATTGGGCGATGGGAGGATTACACGGCGGACCCAAGAAGTGACATTACTCACTCCTCCTCACCACCAGGAGAAGCTGGTCCTGTTCGTCCTACCCCGAGCCAATGTTGACATAGTGCTGGGTCGTCCGTGGCTCATCCAGCATCAGCCGGTCATAGACTGGAGGACAGGAGAGGTTCAGTCCTGGGGTCCGGACTGCAACGACCACCATAGCTCTCCAGCAGCACCGACCCCTAAACCAAAGCACCATACCCTACCTGTACACACCACCACCGTCCAGCCACCGCAAACCGGTTCCAGGCCAGCTCACCCTACAGCAACCCGATCGGCAACTAGGAGACGCAAAAGAAGGGCTGCTTCGCCAGTGTCGGCTCCAGCCCCAGTGAGTCCGCCAGTGTCGGCTCCAGCCACAGTGCGCCCGCCAGTGTCGGCTCCAGCCACAGTGCGCCCGCCAGTGTTGGCTCCAGCCCCAGTGCGCCCGCCAGTGATGGCTCCAGCCCCAGTGCGCCCGCCAGTGTCGGCTCCAGCCCCAGTGCGCCCGCCAGTGTCGGCTCCAGCCCCTGTGCGCCCACTAGTGTCGGCTCCAGCCGCAGTGCTCCTAGCCCTGCTGGTCCCAGGCCAGCTCTTAACCCTGCCGGTTCCCCACAGCCCTCCAGCCCACAATAACTTTATACTGTCTCCCTCCTCAAACCTCTCACTGACCCTGTTCCTTCTACTTCCACAGACCTCCGGACGCCTCCCCCTCCAGAGCCACCTGACATCCTTGGCTCTTGGCGGCGGAACGGCCAGTAGAATAGGAAGGATTCGGTCCTAAGGAGAGTCGTAGCCGTCCTCGCCGTCGTCCTAGGGTGCCAGGAGTCACCCGTGGAGAGGGGGGTACTGTCACGTCCCCAACTCATCACTCACCCTCTGATCACTCACACTCACCTAGACCGTCTTCCAGCCATGCACAATCACCAGCCTATTAGCTCTCCACCTGATTCCACTCCGGACTCCCTTCATAAGCTCCCTTCATTCACACACTCACGGTCGAGTAAGACATATGGACACGATCCACCCAGCCTGCTCTGTACCTCATCTTGAATACCCTCCTGTGCTCCGTATCAGCAACCTTCATCCTGTGCTCCACTCAGGGAAGTGACTTTGTACTTACTCTCCAATCTTTGGATTCCTAACACTATGCCTTCCTCTAACCTGAGCCTTCATCTTGTGTCAACAGTACCTCAGTAAATAAATGTACTGTTTTCTACGCTTGACTCCCTCTCCTTCCTCTGATTGTGACATCTATACAGCTTAAAGTGACATTTAAACACTTAACTAGGTTAATTGGGTTAACTAGGCAGGTAAGGGTATTTAGGCAAGTTATTGTATAATGATGGTTTGTTCTGTAGACTATTGGAAAAAAGGCGCTAATAATTTTGACCTTAAAATGGTTCTTAAAAAATTAAAAAACTGCTTTTATTCTAGCCGAAATAAAACAAATAAGCCTTTCTCTAGATGAAAAAAAGGTCACGCTTTATTTTGATGGTACATTTGTTGAATTTAAGTTACATTGCAACTAATTCTCATTAGATTATAAGTAGACTGTTAGGGTTGGGGTTAGGGGTAGGGTTGGTGCACTTGCAAAGTTTCTTATAGTCAGATAAATGTCTGGTGAATGTCAGTATCAACAGATATTAAGTAGACAGTCTACTAATACTCAAATGGACCATCAAAAAAAAGCGTTACCGAAAAAATATTATCAGGCATACTGTGAAAATTGTGAAAAACCTGTCATTCAATTTTGTTTTATCTTGTGGAATGTTGCTTACACATAAAAGGGGATATATAGGTGGAATTAAAAGTGTGTCGGCTTCAGAATGGGCTAACAAAGGACAGATTTTCCAAAAATGTATAGCCTATATATAGTACATGTAACAAATAAAAAATATACTCTTAATAATGCTTTAAGGGTTTCATGATATTTAACGTATCTGGATATCCATTTATCAGAGATGCATTATAGATTCAACTCTCTAATTAAATGCACCTGATCAAGCTAATCAAGTCTTTAAATGACGTGTTGGACCATGGTTGGACAACGCTCAGTGAGAATACTTTAAACAAACTATTGTGCTAAAAAAACATGTCTGATTGTTATCAATCATCAAAGAGCAAACATTTTTATTTTAAATAAATACTATGCTTTTAAAAATAAACTTTTCATACATCAAGAATCCTGAAAAATATTAAGTTTAATTTAAATGTTTTATATTTAAAATAACAAGCTTGAGCAGAGAATCAAAACATTGGAACATTTTTTCTGAAGGATCACGTGACACTATTAATTAAATACATTATATTAATTTCACAGTATTATTGTTTGAATGTATTAATTAAATAAACAAAGGTGACGCTGTCAGATAAGACTATACCATACCAACCTAAAACCTATAAAACAGTAGTGTGTTTGAGATTTTACTTACTAGTCCTATTGTACTTTGGAGAGGTTGTCTGACAGGACCATCCCTTCAACTCAGCAGAATGTTCAGCAGACCATCAGCGTAGACCAATCTAGGGATAAAATAAGCAATTTGTCACAAAGCCAAAAAAGAAAAAAAAAAAAAAATTATATTATTTAATTTATATATATAAAATTTTCAGGTTTATAAAAATGAATAAAGCTAAAGCAGATTTAAAATGCAGGAAAAAAAGAAAATAAAATCATTGTACTACTGCTGAGATAACAGGATAGAAATGTACAATTTAATGACACAACACACCCCAAACTAAGCATGCTCAAATGGTTAATTTACCCAAAAGACAACTGATGCTCGTTATATGAATATTAACTGTTCAAGGAATCAGATTAATATAAAATCCTCATTTAGTAAAAAAAAAAAAGAAAAAGAATTGACGTATTATTTGTGTCTGACACATTAAATATTGCATTTTTAAATATTGATTCCTTTTTAGATGTGCAAACAACAGCAAACAGAATAAACAACAGAACCTGGATATAGTGCATCCAGAAAGTATTCATAGCGCTTCTCTTTTTCCACAGTTTTTATGTTACAGCCTTATTCCAAAATAGATTAAGTTCATTAATTTTATCAACATTCTAAGCCCACAATACCCCATATTGACAATGTGGAAAAAAAGAGTTTTTGAAAATGGTAGCAAATTTATTTATTTATTAGTTTGGAAGCACCAGGACTCTTCCTAGAGCTGGCCGGCCATCTAAGCTGAGTCATTGGGAGAGAAGGGCTTTAGTCAGGGAGGTGATCAATAAAGGATGGTTACTCAGTTTGAGCTCCAGTGTTCTTCTGTGGAAAGAGGAGAAACTTACAGAAGAACAACCATCTGTGCAGCAATCCACCAATCAGCCACCAGTGTTGGGAGTAACGAGTTATAAAAGTAATGTATTACAGTAATGTATTACATTTTCCTGTAACGCAGTAGTGTAAGGCATTACTAATGAATTTTCAGTAATATTTTACTCGGTACATGTTCAGTAACGCGTGCGTTACAACAAACTTTTCGACCGCAAGACATTAACAAATAAAAATAGCGCAGTTCTATTTCCTGTTCGTGGTCAGTGAATATACGCGCGGCGTGTGTTGTCATTCATCTCCCTCTGGCTTTTGGAACTGTTTACTTTGAACGCGGAGTGATTTCAGCCTGTGAGCTCGAGGTCCGAGGCTATTGACTCAGCCCGGTGCGCAGTAATGTTAAGCCCTAACACACAGCGGAAAAGCGGCAAATTGATGAAAATGGCAGAAGACAGTACATTCGCGAGATGGACGTAAGTGCATATGGTGTTTTTTTTTTTTACTGACAAACGTACCCATGTAATACGAGCGAGCGAACGCGCCGGTTTCGTTTCCTCTGTTCGTGGACAAAACTCCTCACGTGCCCTCAAAACACTGGCTGCTCCGTCAGATGATGCAGACTCACAATTTGTGCCTTGTGTTTCCTCCTCTTTTTGCTCTCTTGCTTTTGCTCTCCAGAGATTATATTATCCTATACTATATATCCAGAGATATTTCTACACTATTTACCTACATATATCCAGAGATATTTCCACACTATTTACCTACAGGTTAAGGTAAATTCTAAAATAATTAGTGTTTTTGAGTGTTAGGTATACTGCCTGTTTTAGGCTGGTATAATTTTCAACTTGTTAATAAATGCTTCAGCCATCTGTAGTATTAGGAATAGTGAACTGATAAAATGAAATACAAAGTGTAGTCTTACTACAGTAAAGCGTGGTGAATTGTAGTATAATATACCCTATATCGTAAAAAAAATACAGCACAGTAATTTGTTTATATTCACTTGTTGTGTTGCCATAGCAACTATAGTATTACCACAACATATTCATTGAAGTACTTTATTAGTAACATTTCTGCTTGCGTTAGTTAAATTTTTGTTTAAATGTTTTTTATTTGATTAGTTTGGTGCACCTTTTGGCTGTTTAATAAATGTTTTTTACAATAAAATGTATTCTTTACACTCAACGTCTATTCTCTGTGTCTTAAGTGCTGGAAATATCTCATCATATAACACACAGCCAAAAATGTTTTGGTTTATTAGATAAAACATTTATATGTAAGTCTATTTTCAGAATCAGAATCAGTTTTATTGCCGAGTGTGCTTCACGCACAAGGAATTGCTTTGGCTACAGAAGCTTCCAGTGTACATAAAGTGACAAGTGACAACACAGAATAAATATTAAAAAAAAGACGATAGACATTAAACAGAGATGCAGTCAGACCTACAAGATCTGGATGTTGAAATGTATGTACAGATTTGTTATAAATATACAGGTCATAAGGTGTTGTGTACAAATGCGTAAGAAGTATTGCAATGTATATTGTTATAAGGTGCTGTGTACAAATGCATAAGGAGAAGTATTGCCTTGTATATTGTTATAAGGTGCTGTGTACAAGTGCGTAAGGAGAAAGTATTGCACGTTTATTGCACAATAGGAGTATTTTAGTATTTTGGTTATTGTTAATGAATAGTGGACCAATATAAATCATATCAAAAAAGCACGAAAGCAAGAAGGAACACAAGACACATTGTGAGTCTGCATATAATCTCACTGAGTGAGCAGTGTACTGAGAGCACGCAAGACAATGTGTGCGTGAGCAGTGCATATTTGAGAGAGCGTGAGGAAATTTGCGCACAAGCAGTGTATATTTGAGAGCTCACAAGCAGTTTTGTCCACAAACAGAGGAAATCGGTGCACAGGCATTATATTGAGAAAGCTACTGTATGTTCATCATGCTCACTTTGCGCATGCCAGTTTTGTGTTGTGAGCCACTTAAATTTAAAGTGAATAAAATAATGGCAACAATAAGAAATAAAACCTGCATCTTGTCATGGCATTGGAGTTTATACATATAGGCCTGTAGTGTCTAATATGAATATAGTCAAGCTATTCAGAGATATTGCCAGATAATCACTTTACCTCTACCATACTTTTAACATACTTAGATCATTTGTGATTCTGGCTGTCATCCTTTCTTGCATTGTCTTGAGCCTTTACATTCAACTATAACTATATTGTTAGTAGCCTGGATACGTCACAGTCATTCTGCTACATCATATCGCTTTGTACTGGATGTAAAATGCTCTGCAGTACATTTGGTCATTTTACAATGTTAAGTTCTAATTCTGTAGCTATTTTGGTGAAAGTAACTAAAAAAGTAATATGTAGTCATGTAACATATTACAATTTTGAGATAGTAATATTGTAAGGTAAGGGATTACATTTAAATAACAGTAACAAGTAATCTGTAATGTATTACAGCTTTGAGGTAACTTGCACAACACTGTCAGCCACTGACTAGTAAAGGGCACATAGCAGCTCGCCTGGAATCTGCCAAAAGGCATCTGAAGGACTCTCAGACCATAAGAAACTAAATTCTCTGGTCTAATGAGACTAAAATTGAACTCTTTGGAGTGAATGCCGGGCGTTACATTTGGAGAAAACCAGTCACCGCTCATCACCAGGCTAATACCATCCCTACAGTGAAGCATGGTGGTGGCAGAATCATGCTGTTAGGATGTTTTTCAGCAGCAGGAACTGAAAGACTAGTCAGGATAGAGGGAAAGATGAACGCAGCAATGTACAGAGACATCCTGAATGAAAACCCGCTTCAGATTGCTCTTGAACTTGGACTGGGGTGACGGTTTATCTTCCAGCAGGACAATGACCCAAAGCACAAAGCCAAAATATCAATGGAGTAGCTTAACAACTCGGTGAATGTCCTTCAGTGGCCCAGCCAGAGCCCAGACCTAAATCCTATTGAACATCTCTGGAGAGATCTGAAAAAGGCTGAACACAGTCGCTTCCCATCCAACCTGATAGAGCTTGAGAGGTACTGCAAAGAAGAAGAGGAATGGACAAAAATTCCCAAAGACAGGTGTCCCAAGCTTGTGGCATCATATTCAAAAAGACCTGAGGCTGTAATTGCTGCCAAAGGTGCATCAACAAAGTATTGAGCAAAGGCTGTGAATACTGGTGTACATGTGATTCTTCAGGTTTTCTATTTTTAATACATTTGCAACAATTTCAAAAACTCTTTTTTTTTCACACTGTCATTATGGGGGATTGTATGTAGAATGTTGAGGAAATACATTAATCAATTTTGAAATAAGGCTGCAACAAAAAATGTGGAAAAAGTGAAGCGCTATGAATACATTCCAGATGCACTGTATAACGTTAAATTTTCATGCACAGCAGTTCTAGAACATACAAAGACTGAATATAGGCCAACTAAAAAAAAGAATAAAATAATAAAGACTGCAGTAAATATTTTCACTTAAATTTAGATTAGGCTACAAAACGAAAACTCTGACTGAACCCCTTTTAATAGCTGGCTAGACACGGGCAGGTATAAGATTCTGATGGTATGATAACCTTGGATAAAAATACCAGTTTCACGAAATTGTGATTACTGCTCTAAAATATGTTCTTTTAAGTCTCTAGGTAAAAAAAAACAGCAATTTATTTTCCCATTGAACACAATACGTTTTATTTAAAAAAACATTTAAACTATTTTTGAACAGTAAACATGCCAGGCTAAATAATAATTTAATTAAATAGTACTATCTTCATTAGTTTTAAAAACACTGATTTCTTGTAGAGACATAAGTATAAGCTATTTGCCTTTCAGATGTTTGCTGAATCGTGAGCTGACCATTAGCTTTTGATGTGGAGGGTAATTTGCTGCTGTAGATAATTGTCACATCCCCAGCTCGTTCCTGCTGCTCCAATCACCATTCTCCCTCACCATCTCGTTCCCTCAGCTCCAATCATCAATCTCCTTCACCAGCCACCTCATCACACACGAGCACTCTCACCTGAATTCTGATTACACTCACCTGCAGCAGCAATCACCACGCCCTGTACAGACTCCCCGCTTGCAATCAGTCCTCTGATGGAATTGAAGTCAGATGGTTCACCCAACCTTCTCCCTTGCTCACCTTCTTCCGTAGATGTTTCCCTTCTCCTGTGGACATTTCTCCTGCTGTGATTAGGGGAAGTGACTTTATACTCTGATGGTTGCATGAAGATCCTTGTATACATTGTGAACAACACTCTAGTCTACTCTCCTTCCAAGAATATCACTTACCTGCTTGAACAATCCACTGTGTGTTTAAATAAATTGATGAAAAGAGATAACCATCCTAGTCTTCATTGCGTGACCGTGACAGGATTCCAGACCCAACAATAAACAAACGCAGCATAGGAATCACATCGCTAACCGAAAGCTCATCAGGCCCGTTCGCTGGAATGACGCATTCCATGCATCAAACGCTGCCTTCTGCTCCCATGACCGCTGCTACCACTTTAGGGGTTATAACCAGTACGCCTTTGGCTCGCCCCATGAGCTACTTAGGCGATCCAAACACCTGCAATGGCTTTCTGCTGCAATGTACACTCTACATAGAGGCTAATGCTAACCTATTTCCCAATTAGTTTTCCAAAGTTGCTTTCATGATCTCCTTTCTCACAGGACGAGCTCTACAGTGGGTGGATGTGCTCTAAAGTGCAAGCAGTCCCGTGATGGCTACCGACCAGTCTTTTCTGAGTGTCATTAAAGAGATGGGGCGCCACGGTGGTGTAGTGAGTAGCATGTTCGCCTCACAGCAAGAAGGTCACTGGTTCGAGCCCCGGCTGGGTCAGTTGGCATTTCTGTAAGGTGTTTGCATGTTCTCCCAGTGATTGCGTGAGTTTCCTCCGGGTGCTCTGGTTTCCCCCACAAGTCCAAAGACATGTGGTATAGGTGAATTGGGTAGGCTAAATTGTCCGTAGTGTATGAGTGGGAATGTGTGTGTATGGATGTTTCCCAGAGATGGGTTGCGGCTGGAAGGGCATCCACTGCGTAAAAATATGCTGGATAAGTTGCCGGTTCATTCCGCTTGGGCGACCCCGGATTAATAAAGGGACTAAGCCGTCAAGAAAATGAATGAATGAATTAAAGAGATGTTAGCTGATTTATTTAATCATCTCCTCCGCCCTCCAGACTCTGCCTCGACCCTCCGATCCATAGGCTCCACATTGGCTCTCTCCTCCGTGGACCATCAGCCCACCAGCTCCACCAGGCTCCCTCGTCCCCCCTTCTCCGCTTTGGTCAGTCGGCACCCTGCCTTCATCTCTAGACTCAGCTTCTCCGGCTGCGCCTGGTCCCTCCATCCTGCCAACTTCATTGAGCTCCCCCTTCCCTTCAGCTGCGCCTCAGTTCTCTGTCGCTCTGGCTCTGCCACGTGCTTCCGGACCAGTGTTGTCGCTTCAGTCGGGAGGAGCCGTCCGCCCCACCTCGGCCCTCGACGTAACCTTTTACCCTACGGCTCTCCGTCTCCTCCTTGGGCTCCATCTCCATCAGCATTGTCTCCCTCTGTCGGACCCCAGAAGTCGGTGGCCACTCCTGCACCATGGCTCTGCCCTCCTTCGACTCCAGCCTGGGCTGTCCTCTTGGCTGCGTCCTGGGTCATTCTGTTCCTGTGCCATCTCCCCGCCGACAGTCTTGGGTGCCAGGAGTCACCCGTGGAGGGGGGGTACTGTCACATTCACGCTCGTTCCTGCTGCTCCAATTACCATTCTCCCTCACCATCTCGTTCCCTCAGCTCCAATCATCGCTCTCCTTCAGCAGCCACCTCATCACACACGAGCACTCTCACCTGAATTCTGATTACACTCACCTGCAGCAGCAATCACCACGCCCTGTATAGACTCCCCGCTTTCAGTCAGTCCTCTGCTGGAATCGAAGTCAGAAGGTTCAAGTCACCTCCCTTGCCGGCCTTCTTCCGTGGATGTTTCCCTTCTCCTGTGGACGTTTCTCCTGCTGTGATTAGGGGAAGTGACTTTATACTCTGATGGTTGCATGAAGATCCTTGTCTACATTGTGAACAACACTCTAGTCTGCTCTCCATCCAAGAATATCACTTACCTGCTTTTTGTGTTAAACAATCCCCTGTGTGGTTGAATAAATTGATGAAAAGAGATAACCATCTTTAAAACGTTAAAAAAACAACAACAATAAAAATAAAAAAAAACATATGAACTACGGATGCTCATATTGACCATTAAACCGTTAGGTTGCATTTTTAATCAAGAGATAGTGAAGGGCGGTAGTAGGTTGTTTTTTTTTTTTGTTTTTTTGAGAATTATGCTTTAAATAAAGAACTTTATGTTCACCAGGTTTTTAGTTAATCATTTAAAGGTCAATATTGCCTATATGGATAGTAATTTTAAAAAGTGAACGTAAAATTACGGTGTTAAATGCAATACTGTAAAAATTTTTAGGTGCACCAGTGCAAAAAGTTAGTCTAGAGCACTGGGAATGCTGGTGTAGTTCTAGTTAAATTCAGTTCAGATAAAACTGCATATGCGGCCAATCTTAAGTATAGGATTTAGTAAATAACTAATCTGTCAGTGTTCTACAACTTAACATTTACTAGTCCGTATGTAACACACAATGTGTATTATCACCTTGATACTTAAGCTTTCTTTAAAAATATTTTGTTCAACCAACTAATTAATTCTTTCATTTAATTTTTTTATATATTTTTTATATTTTTGTATAGCTTACACTAGTGTATTTGTGTGGATCCCCCAAAATAGCTGCAGCCACCCTCTGGCCACCCAAGTATAAAATTCTAGCCTAGCTACTGTGGACTACCTGTCTGTCCTGCTCCAGAGCCCTTTGTCTTCTGGGTCCAGGAACGCTGCTTGTATGTCTCACAACCAGGACAACAGAATCATCAGGATGACCTGAAAAATATCAGGTTGAAATCAGAAATCAGTTGAAATGTATTTTGTCTTCAATAAGTGATGCTGACATAAAAGGATTTATTTTTCACAAAGGATGTGTTGCTACCTATGAAACCTATGAATAATCTTTGGATCTTGGATCCTTGCTGCCATTGACTCAGAGGAATACAAGTTACAAAAACATTGATAGCAGGACCATTGATCTTGTAATTTATACAAATTGTTCAGTATTGAACAAGTCAGAAACCAAACTAGTCAAAGTTATTAATACTAATCTCTACTTAACTATGATTAGTTGTCTTGTTTCTGCTGCCCAGATGGTCTCTCCACCTGCTAATAAAAAAGGAAAAAGTATGGTACTTTTACATCATATAGTTCAGATGTTTGCAGTTTCATTGGTCATAAACAGTGAGCATCTTTTCTATTAAGCAACTCACTGAATAATTTGTCACTGGTAGTACCTAAAAAGCAAATGTTTCGAGTTTGCCTTATAACTGTCCACACTTCTGCCCGGTAGCTTGTGGTAATACTGAAGACATTGATCAACTGGTCCAACTGAGATTGGAGTTAAACAGCAATCTGGCATCCAATACTGCAAAGAAAGAGAAACCCACTTTGGGTTAACAATTAACACAATATTTAAGACAGAAATGTATTTGCTAATATTTTTCAACAACTAAAGGCCTGTTCACACCGAGCATGATAAAAATAAAAATGTGAATGTGTGCAGATTGTATAATACCCCATCCTCAAATTTCAAGTAATTGTGCAGTTAATTCTCATATTGTATTTTCTGGGAGTGAAGCTTAAAAATATTTTTTCTCTCCCCAAAATAGTTTCTACCGAAACACAACAATATATAATATAATTTAATAACAGTAAAATGATCTATTAACATGTCTGTCAGGAGCTGATCTACCTCATAATTTATTTATTTTTAACAGGTAAATCAATACTAATTGAATATAACATACAAACATATATATACACATATATATATATATACACTAATACAGTGGCCGAGAGTGCAAATGTGCAAGTTATAAAACATAGGCAAAGCAGATAGCTTTGTCACTTTTTCTGTTGTGGTCTGTGCTTTTTGTGAGATTGTGTGTGTTGTCAAACTGATGAAGATTTTTTTCTCAATTTACTTTGCTTTTTGTTTGCACACTTTTTATAATAGTAAACAGTTGTAAAATTTAGAAGTATTTTTAACATGGATGGACATTTAAATGCATATCTCAAAATGTTATGAAATATTTCCAGATAAATCAACTATGAATTGAAATGCATATTTGCATATTAATCTCCAGACTTACAGCTCACTGATATTTTCATTAAAGAACAGCCCCTCTTTTGCTCATCACTGTCTGACAAGTGTCTGGCAATCAGTCAAAAATATACTTATATATAAAGATGTTCATCAGCTGAACGGCACTTAGATTAGCCTTTGATCTCCTTTTTAGTTAATGTTGAAAACAAAAGCAAAAGAGAGAAAAGACAAAACATGACTGAATACGAGTTGCATATCATGCCTGTACAAATCAATATGTATTCATTTAGGGCTTACATGGACTAGTTTAAGGATGAGTTAAGGTGTAAGGGATGGGTCAACAGTGTAAATATACATGTAATTTATAGCTTTGATGTAAAGCTGAATTTTCAGCATCATTGCTTAAATCTTCAGTGTCACTTGATCTTTTAGAAATCTTTCTAAGATGTTGATTTAGTGCTTAAGGTTGAACTAATATAATGGTAATTCTCAATGCTGATTTGCTGCTCAAGAAACATTTGTTATTGTTATCAATGCTAAAACAGATGTGATGTCAAATAATTTTGTGTAAACTTTATTTTTTTCAAGATTTATTGTTAAAAAGACTATAAAGCTTAAACAGGTCAAGTACACTACAGTCAGTGAGATATTTTAAGAAATGTATATTTATATTCAGCAAGAATGCAATAAACTAATCAGACATAAGTGTAGATTTCTGTTTCATATAACGTCACCGTTCAATTTAAACTTTCAATTCATCAATGAATCATGAAAAAAATTAAAACAAATTGAAAATCCCAAATATTACTTGATCGGCAGCAAATCTGCATATTAAATAAGTTCTGAAGAATCATGTGACATGATTTAATACCACTAACTTGTTTCGATGTCAAAACTTTCCCAAATGAACTGCAACAAAGACAAGTAAAAGATGCATAATGATATAGACATGTAACACGCATAATGATATTGTAACATCCCCAGCTCGTCACTCCTCATCCACAGCTCGTCACTCCTCATCATCCAGATCACATCCCAGCCGTGAGCAATCCCCCGCCTATAAATCACACACCTGCAAGCACTCCCGGTTCACTATATAGTCTCCCTGCATTCACTTCCTCACTGTCGAGTATCATCAATGGACACGATCTCCCTAGCCTGCTCCTCTCCCAGTCTCGGACGCTCTCCTGTGCTCCCAACGACTTACCAAAGCCTTCATCAACTCCACAAAGGGAAGTGACTCTCATATACTCTCACAGTCTATGTTCTCGTCTCACTCTCCTGCCTGGATCCCCAGCCCTTCTTCCTCATCCCCTCAATGCCCTCATTATCTACTGTCTGCTCATAAGTTTGTAAATAAAAGACTTACTTTTGTACGCTTGACTCTACCTCCTTCTTCACACCGTGACAGGATACTCGACCGGAAGAAAACAGACTTCCAGGCTTGACCGGAAGTAAACAACCGCTCGGCTCGACATAAGGATAATGACCACTCAACTGCTATATGGAAACTTCTGTTGGATCCCCCGATCCATTCGCCGAGCTGGTAAGCATGACTTCGTCAAACTTGCCTCCCGCATCATCGAACGCAGCGCCTGGATTCCCCTCCATTACCAACACGCCTCTTTCTCATCCTCTCTGCTATAACGGCGAACCCAGCAACTGCAGTGGCTTCATCATTCAATGCTCTCTCTTCATTGAAGCAAACTCTCCACGTTTCCCGAACGAAGCCTCCAAGATTTCATACATCATCTCTCTGCTGACAGGAAAGGCGCTGCAATGGGCGGATTCACTCTGATCATCTAAGAGCCCGGCACTCTCTTCATTCTCGGCATTCACCACTCACTTCCGGGAAGTGTTCGGTGCAACACTTACTCCACTGTCTATCCACGATGAAATTATTAATCTCCGTCAAGGAAACACCTCCATTCACGAATACACTCAAGCTCCGCACTCTTGCGGCCTGCAGTGGCTGGAACCAGGTGGCGCTCCTCGCCGCCTATCGAAGGGGACTACACCCCGACATCCGGAAACAAATGGTGATATATGACGACAGTGCCCAAATTGAGACCTTCATTAAAAAGGCCATCTCCGTCTCTCAACACCTCTCTGCCTGTGTACTCTCTCCTCCTGATATCTGGAACCCTTCTGTCCAGCCACCGTCACCACCACCGATGAGCCACGACGAACCCATGCTTACCGACACACGTCACCTGACGGTTTCAGAACGTCAGCGCCGCATTCAACGCCGGCTCTGCTTGTAATGCAGTGAAGCTTCCCTCCAGATCGCCGCCTGTCCAGTTCGTCCCCCTTGTCCAATGGTGAGTGCATTCTCCTTGACTCCTGCTGTTTCACATATGCCTCATATCTCTGCCAGACTAATCATACACTCCCGTATTCTCCCTGTACATGTCTTGGTGGATTCGTGAGCTGCCGGAAATTTCATCTCCTCCAACTTCCTAGCCAAGCATCGATTACCCTCTGTCTACAGCGATACCACCTTCGAGATCACTAATATCCAAGACTCACCATTGGGCGATGGGAGGATCACGCAAGAGACTAAAGAGGTGACGCTGTTAACTCCACCTCACCACCAGGAGAAGTTGGTCCTTCTCGTCCTCCCGCGGGCCAATGTAGATATCGTGCTGGGTCGTTCGTTGCTCATCCAGCATCAACCTGCAATAGACTGGAGCACAGGAGAGATTCTGTCCTGGGGTCCTGACTGCCACGACCATCACAGCCCTCCAGCAGCACAGACCCATAAGCCCATTCGCAAGTCCCTTCCTGTACACTCCACCACCGTCCAGCCACCTCCTGAGACCTCCTCCTTATCTTCCATCCCGGAGCCCTACCACGCCTATCACGAAGTATTCAGTAAAGCACGAGCCACTCAGCTACCCCCTTATCGGTTCCATGATTGTAGCATCGTAGCATCGTTCTGCTGCCCGACGCCAAACTGCCCCATGGACGGATATACCCCTTATCACGTCCTGAGTACGAGGCGATGCAAGATTACATCAGAGAGGCACTCCATCAGGGTTTCATCAAACCTTCCACTTCTCCCGTTGCATCAAGCTTCTTCTTTGTCTCCAAGAAGGACGGCGGGTTAAGGCCCTGTATAGATTATAGAGTCCTGAACGAAGCTACGATGAAGTTCGCATATCCCTTGCCCCTTGTGCCCGCGGCCTTGGAAGAGCTCAGGGAAGCCCGGATCTTCATGAAGCTGGACCTCCGCAGCGCCTATAACATGATCTGTATCCGAGCAGGGGACGAGTGGAAAACCGGCTTCATAACACCCACCGGCCACTATGAGTATCAGGTGATGCCCTATGGCCTAGCTAACAGTCCATCCATCTTCCAGAGCTTAATGAATGAAATTTTCCGTGACCTCCTTCATAAATTTGTAATTGTCTATATCGACGATATACTCGTCTATTCCCGTAATCTGGCAGACCACCAACGTCATGTTATTCAAGTGCTCCAGCGGCTCCGTAGGCATCACCTGTACCTCAAAGCCGAGAAGTGCGAGTTCCATCAGTCCACCGTCTTCTTCCTCGGATACGTGATCTCCGCTGAGGGGGTCCGTATGGAGACCAGGAAAGTCGAGGCCGTGGCCAAGTGGCCGGAACCTCGGACCATGAGGGAGCTTCAGAGGTTTCTGGGATTTGCGAACTTCTACCATAGATTCATCAGGAACTACAGCCTTCTTTCAGCCTCGTTAACATCATTACTTAAAGGAGGTGCCAAACACCTGTCTTGGGATCCCAGTGCCC
The DNA here is from genome assembly GCA_903798035.1 of Danio albolineatus. NCBI lineage: Eukaryota > Metazoa > Chordata > Actinopteri > Cypriniformes > Danionidae > Danio > Danio albolineatus. The sequence continues at coordinate 463,794 of CAIGQQ010005973.1, read as the reverse complement.
GTCAGGCCTTTGCCCTTCTTAAACAAAAATTCACCTCAGCTCCAATCCTACGCCACCCTGATTCTGCCCGGTCCTTCTTGGTAGAAGTAGATGCAGCAGATGTAGGAGTTGGAGCCATTCTATCGCAGTGGTCTGGTGAGCCCCCAGCTCTCCACCCGTGTGCGTATTTCTCCAGAAAGTTGAGCCCTGCCGAACAAAACTATGGTATCGGAGACCGTGAACTACTAGCCATTAAGCTCGCCTTCGAGGAGTGGCGGCACAGGCTCGAGGGAGCCAAGTCACCCGTCGCAGTCCTCACTGACCATAAGAACCTCCAGTACCTCCGTAATGCACACCGCCTCAACGCCCGTCAAGCCCGCTGGTCCCTCTTCTTCAATCGCTTCAACTTTCATATCACCTACCAGCCCAGCCACAAAAACATCAAAGCAGACACACTCTCTCATATTTACTCACCTGACCCTGCCTCGACACTCCAGAACCCATCCATCCACCGTGTTCTTGGCTCCCATCCTTTGGAAATTGGAAGAAGAAATCCGTACCGCCACCCTCGAAGAGCCTGCACCACCTGAGCTTCCTCCAAACCTCATCTACGTGCCAGCCGGTCTCCATACCCGCCTCCTGGAGGATGCGCACACGTCCCTCGGCTCAGGACACCCGGGCAGCAGGCGAATCCTCTCGCTCCTTCGAGCCAGGTATTGGTGGCCTAATATGGCCGCCGAAGTCTCCCAGTATGTCCGGGGATGCTCGGTCTGTGCCGTTACCACCACTCCTCGCCGTCTACCCGAAGGAAAACTCTTGCCTCTGCCCATTCCCCGCCGGCCCTGGACACACCTCGGAGTTGACTTTGCCACAGACTTTCGGAACTTTGGGATCCCCGAAGACATCGTATCTGACCGGGGACCCCAATTCATCTCCAGGGTCTGGCGGGCCTTCTTCCGTCTCATGGGGACCACCATTAGCCTCTCTTTTGGATATCATCCCCAGACTAACAGCCAGACCGAGCGAAAGATCCAAGAAACCGCTCGTTATCTCCGGACATACTGTGCCCGTCATCAAAACACCTGGAGCCAGTATCTGCCGTGGGCTGAATACGCACAAAATTCTCTCCGCCAAGCCGCCTCTGGCCTCACTCCCTTCCAATGCTTTCTGGGCTACCAACCTTCTCTGTTCCCCTGGACCGGGGAGGCCTCTGAAGTGCCTGCGGTAGACCACTGGTTCCAGGAGAGCGAGAGAGTGTGGGACTTAGCCCATATCCATCTCCAACGGGCAGTTCGGAGGCACACGGAGAACGCTAATCGCCATCGCCTTCCTAATCCGATCTACCACCCAGGAGACAAAGTCTGGCTTTCCACCCGAAATATCCGCCTCCGACTGCCCTGTAAGAAGTCCCTGCTACATAGGGCCGTTCACCATCCACTCCCAAGTTAACCCAGTCACCTACCGCCTCAACCTACCTCCTCACTATCGTCTATCCTCATCATTTCATGTCTCCCTCCTCAAACCTCACACTGACCCTGTTCCTTCTCCTTCCACAGACCTCCAGACGCCTCCCCCTCCAGAGCCACCTGAAATCCTCAGAGACAACATCTACCAGGTCCAGGAAATCCTTGGCTCCCGGCGGCGGAACGACCAACTCCAATATCTAGTTGACTGGGAAGGATTTGGTCCTGAGGAGAGGTCGTGGATTCCCCGCAACGACATCTTAGACCCTACTCTCCTTGATGACTTTCATCTCTGTCAACCCAACCAACCTGCTCCTCGGAGTCGTGGCCATCCCCGCCATCGCTCTAGGGTGCCAGGAGTCACCCGTGGAGGGGGGGGGTACTGTAACATCCCCAGCTCGTCACTCCTCATCACCAGCTCGTCACTCCTCATCCAGATCACATCCCAGCCGTGAGCAATCCCCCGCCTATTAATCACACACCTGCAAGCACTCCCAGTTCACTATATAGTCTCCCTGCATTCACTCCCTCACTGTCGAGTATCATTAATGGACACAATCTCCCTAGCCTGCTCCTCTCCCAGTCTCGGACGCTCTCCTGTGCTCCCAACGACTTACCAAAGCCTTCATCAACTCCACAAAGGGAAGTGACTCTCATATACTCTCACAGTCTATGTTCTCGTCTCACTCTCCAGCCTGGATCCCCAGCCCTTCTTCCTCATCCCCTCAATGCCTTCATCATCTACTGTCTGCTCATAAGTTTGTAAATAAAAGACTTACTTTTGTACGCTTGACTCTACCTCCTTCTTCAGACCGTGACAGATATGCAATGAAACTTCATAGTAATTAATCCTCTGATTAAAGTTACCTTGTTTCCTGCATCTCTGTAAGCTCCCTTCCAAAATTTAGAGCTCTTGTATTTTATTTTCTGTAGCATGGGGTTCTTCTGTCAGTCCTGAAACCACAGAACACTTTTTTTAAAAATAGACATTTATTTAAGATACCACGAAATATCAAAACATGTTTGAACTTTTCATTCACGCTCCTTGACAGTACAATGCCTATTTTAGACTAAATAAATTAGAGTACTTTCAATAAAACATTGACAAAACATCTCATATACACATAAAGAAGAAATAAAAGGCTTAACTTTAATAAACATGTTTAACAAGAGCTAAGGAAGTTAACGTAGTTACCCCAACACTAACGTTACCACTGCTAAGATGCTAACAGACTTTTACGAAGACTCACCATTTGTATAACATAAATATTCAACAGATTATACATCAATTACCAATAATAAAAGTACAAGGAACAGTTTTACGTAGTGTTTTCTTTGTTTTAGGGACTAAACTTACCTGAACACAGTGAAAACAGCAGAGAAGTTTGTTGACTCTTGCAGGCGAACTGTCGTTACCTCGTTTCCCATAGCAACTCCCTCTCCGCTCCAGTGGTTAAACAAGACGCGCACGCGCACATAAAAGTCATGCAGTATTTACATAAATAATAATAATATAAATAAATGTATTTATAAATTAAAGATGTGCCTCTGTAAAAAACAAGGTGTTTATTTTAATTAAACAGCCTAAATGCAGAACAGATTTTGATTTTAACTTACACTGGAAAAAATGTTTTAGAAAAAGCCATAATAAAACCGGACCTACCAACGCAACAGACATTATGTGGTTGCGAAAACTTACTTGTAAACCAACATATGTTGCCGGATTTCTTTCATGGGCACGAGAGATAAATAGCTTGAAGCGCTCCGCTGGCCTCTCGTCGTGAGCCGACGCAGAGCCGACGTTTGATGAGCTGGGACAATAGAAGACATTATCATGCCTATGTTTGGCTGACCATTTTTAGATGTTAGAGTTAAAGGGGCCGACGTTTCGCTCTTCGGCCGACGTCGGCCCATTGTATGTGTGCTATCTGGGATGTATATGCCTGTATGTTTTGCTTGTGTGTGTGTGTATGTGCACGCTCTCGCTCTCTTTTTCACTCTGTCAATTTTTAGGATCGCCCACTCCAGTATTCCATTTGTCTGTGAAGACGTCAATCTCCATTACTCCCTGTGACACAATCACCTTCGCTGCCAATCAGAAAGGGAGCTCAAAGTTTAGTGGGGAAGCTCGTTCTCTCTTGCTTGCTTTCTCCTACCTGCCTTTTTGTATGCGTTTTAACTTGCGTTGGACACCCCTGGTATAGATGATATTCTTGGCAATGATCTGGCAGGAGGAAAGGTAATTTCGGCGTTAGAAGTAACAAAAACCAGATTTGAGTGCTCAATAGGTTTTTACTAACGCTTACCCCCAATGTTTTCCCCATGTGCGTAGTTACGCGCTTGCAGTCATGCAAGTTGGGTAATGTAATTGAGTTGGCTTATTCATTTTTCTCTCCTCTTCTAGCTGATGAGACAATTCCTGATTCTGAGACATCCACAGGAAAATTAAAAACAGAGAATGTTGATGTAAGTGTGATTGATACTGAAATGTTAACGTTACCTGTCACAAGAGAAAATAAATGTTGCCCAAAAAGAGCATAAATCACTTGCTCCTGTTTTCAATTCTGCTGTCACATCTGATGTGATAAAAGAAATGAAGAGTGGATTTTTCATTGACAGTGAGTTACTGATGAGGAAATGGTGATCAAATGAGGATAGGGATTTTGACTGGGATGCTATGTATGAAATTGTTGTTCCATCTCCTTATCGTCAACAAGTTTTATATCTTGTGCATGATCATCAGCTTGCTGGTCATCTGGGAATTACAAAGCTGTACAATCGAATTTTGAAGCATTTCTTTTGGCTAGGTTTAAAAAAAAGTTGTGGTTAAATACTGTCGTGCTTGCCATACATGTCAGATTGTAGGAAAGCTGAATCAAGTGATTCTGCCTGTGCCCTTGACTCCCATACCAGTGATTGGCGATCCTTTCGAACACATAATTGTGTATTGTGTGGGACCATTCCCCAAAACAAAATCTGGTAATCAGTTTACTATTTATAATGTGTGCCGCGACTAGATTTCCAGAAGCCTGCCCCCTCGAGAAAAATCACTTGTGATTGTTAAGGCACTGATAAAAATCTTCTCGGCATTTGGCTTGCCCAAAATTATTCAAAGCGACCAAGTAACACATTTTCTATCAATGTTTTTTAAACAAGTCTTACAATCACTCAACATCACCCATCGTGTTTTAGGGTGCACTTGAACTCTTTCATTAAACACTCAAGTCCATGCTCTGTAAATACTGCCTGAGTACAGCTAAGAATTGGGATGAGGCAGTCCCCTTGGTTTTATTTGCTGCCAGAGAAACAGTTCAAGAATCACTTAGATTTAGTCCAACCAACCTCGTATTCGAGATCCATTAATTTTTTTTAAAAGAACGCATGTTGTCTGTTGAGACCAGTAAGTAAACTAACATATTAGATTATGTTAGTCAATTTCGTGATCAGTTACACTCAGTATGTAAACTGGCTAAAGAATCTTTGGCCAGTGCGCAGAAAGGTATGAAACACAAGTACGATGAAAAGGCTGTTGAAGTTGAAGATGAAGTTCTTTTACTTTTACCGGTACCTGGTTCTTCACCTTCTGCTCGTTTCACCAGTCCCTACGTAATAAAAAAGAAAATGAGTGAAACAGATTATATGATTCATACACCCGATAGAAAATGATAGAAAAGTCGGCACCAGGAGTGTAGTGGTTAGTGCATCGACACATGCACTCCGATGCTCACGGTGACCCGAGTTCAATTCTGCCTCGCTATGCCGATCCTTCCCCTTTCTCTGCTCCCCATGCTTTCCTGTCAATTCTCTCTACTGTCCTATCTAATAATGGTGAAAACCCTGGAAAAATTATTAATATGCTTAAAGAGCACCATTTCAAAGGGACAGGTAAAGACGTGCTGTGTTCAAATAACGTTTCCACTGTTGAACAGACTTATGCTGTGATGTCAGATGCTGACGATGGTGTAATCCTTCGTAACCTTCCTCAAACATTCGTGAGGTTAGCCAATTCAGAAATTTTGAATGATCTAAATTCATATCTCAAACATTTGCCTGCTAACCAGAAAACGAATATCATTAAGTTAATATCTAATTTTAACTGTAGTTTAGTGATGACAAATGTGTTAAAACACGATATTAACGTGGATGGCGCGTGTCCAATAAAGCAGCAAGCATACTGTTTGAATATGGCTAAATGTTCAATTGTGTGACAAGAAGTGAATTACTTGCTTGAAAATAAATTGGCAAAACCTAGCAGTAGCCCTTGGAGTTCACCGTGCTTATTGGTGCCAAAGCTAGATGGAATGTACAGATTTTGTCCTGACTACCAAAAGGTTAACGCAGTCACTGTTCCAGACAGGTCTCTGTTACAACGCAAGGAGGACTGCATGGACAACGTCGGTTCTAATCATTTTGTCTGTAAATTAGACATGCTGAAAAGTTATTGGCAGGTCACACTGACTAATAAAGCTTCAGACATCTCAGTGTTTGTCACTCCAGATTCATTTACGCAATACACTTTAATGGCTTTCGGCAGGGACGTGCAGAGACCTTTCAGCATGGGCTCAAATGGAAAAAGGGCACTTTTTATTAAATAATAATAATAATAATAATAATAATTGTACTTTATTAAATAAAATATATTAAAGGATATTTCACCCTAAATTCACCATATACTCACCCTTAAAAGGACAGTTCATTCAAAACTAAACATTCATCATTTACTCATCTTGTACTTGTTTCAAACCTGTTTGACTTTTTTCTTCTGTTGAACAAATAATATTTTGAAGAAAGCAGGAAACCTGTTGTCACGATCACAACAAGGAGAGAGAGTCAGGAATACAAAAGTGGTCGTTTATTAGGGTGCTTTCACACTTGGTTCAATTGCCTGGACCGTACCCTAGTTCGATTGTCCCCCCTTGCCACCTTCTTGGTTGGTTTGTGTTCACACTGTCTTTTTTCCTTCTGAACCCCGGTACGCTTGCGTCATCAAGCCGATGTTTTGTGTACGTCTGTTGCCAGGCGACGGACACGAAAGCAAAGCTCAAAAATAGAAAGACGTCCGCACATCGCGGTCGTTTCGCTTTTACTGAACCCTTTTGGTTTAGAACATACAGAAAACGGCTCGCGTCTATCTGCCGCAAACATATTATACACGTTCAGAACATCACGTGATGTCCCAGCTGTTTTTGGAGGAGACAAGCATTATCACTGTGTTTGCTCTGTCTCAGTCGCGCCTGTCAGCGCGTGATACTCAGACACACACACACACACACACACACGAATGAACGTTATAAAAACTATAGTTTGCTGTACTGTTGACGGTTCACTTCCGGCTTTTGGTACGATTGCATTCATACTACAAGTGAACCGTACCAGAGTTCACATGAACCGTACCCCAGACCACCTCTTTCAGGCGGACTCGGGTACGGTTCACGGGTGCGCACCCGAGTTCAGAAGACGTGTTCACACTAGCTAAACGTACCGTACTATGACGTCAAACGAACCCGGGTGCGGACCAAAAGTGCTAGTGTGAAAGCACCCTTAAACTGACTTCAATCGGAACACTTGTAAGATTAATGCAAAGAGGATTAGTCGTTGAGGAGCTGGAGATCCAGGCAGGTGAGTAAAGAGTGCACAAAGTCTTAGTGTGTATTCAAAGTCACTTACCTTAAAGGATCCGCAGAAGGCTAGGTCAGAGTCGTTGGGAGCACAGGAGAGCATCCAATGACGGCAAGGAGAGAAGGCGAGGAAGATCGTGTCAATGTGATACCCGACGGTGAGTATTTATGAGTGCACAGGGAAGTGTTCGCAGGTGTGGGGACTTAGTAATCTGGGGATTGCTCACGGCTGTGGAATGTGATGGCTGATGATTGGGAGTGACTCCTGGAACGAGCAGGGGATGTGACACCTGTAACCACTGATTTTCAAGGTATTTGTTTTTCCTACTCTGGAAATCAATGATATCAGGTTTACAGCTTTCTTTAAAATATCTGCTTTAATCTTTAATTCTTTAGTGTTCAACAAAATAAAGAAACAAAGATGTGGAACCACTTGAGGGGGAGTACATGTTTATGTTTGGGTGAACAATTATTTTTGTTTGTGTTTTTTTCTGTTGAACAAAATAATAAAATATTTTGAATAATGTAGGACACACTGATAGCCCGACTTCCACAGCTAGCCTATATGTACATGTTTTATAGCTTCAATTAGCATGATATATTCTGAATAAATGACTGCAAAAACGAGAGGGGAATATTTCCACTATCCAGCTGTCATTTCTCCATTACATTAGCCTCAGCTAATAGCCTGTATACCTGTGATATTGCCCGGGCTAAACTTTAACTTTAGCTAATTTATTACATTGAGGATGTTAGCAAGACAAAAATAGCCTATTTGCTTTTGAACTTTTGGATAAATAGCTGACGTTAAAGCTGAGCCTCAGGTAGTCTTTTGTTAACCGTTACACACCTCCATAAAAATATAGAAGAATGACGGATGAATTTACACAGTCATAGGCAGTTCTGTTGATCATAGCGCGCTGCCGTTACGGAGATCAGCTAGTAACACCTGTTTTACGCACACTCCGTCTGCAGTGTGTGTATGGGCCAGACTGTAAGCTACAGGTATGGCTCAGATGCAGTCCGTGCGTAGTGCGGATGCAGGCATTGAGAAACGTTACTACACTGACCCCCTACTTTTGAGAACAGAGCGACAATGTAAATAGCGCCCTCATTAGGGTGTTCGCATCACATGTGGTTTCACTTTCCAAATCGTCGGTTCGAGGCTCGCTTGGAGCAGGTAAACTAAAACCAAGATACACTTTATAATTTCGTTTTTTTATTGTTTGAAAGGGAAAGTTGTCCTAAAATAGAACATGAATTAATTTATACACATATATTACATTATTATTAGTATTCAAAAAATAATTATTATCCCCAGAAAAAAGGGCACTTTCTCTCCAGGAGAAAAAAGGGCAGGGGCTCAAGCACCCAAAGCCCCCCTCTCTGCACGTGCCTGCTTATTTATGCAGGGAATCCTTGCTCTTCTTTTGAAGTCGATCCCAAGGCGTGAACCTTCTCTGCATAGATCCTGTATTTCAAGAAAAAGCAAACACATGGCATTTGTAATTTGATCAAAGGATTGATGTGGTCAGTGTGAGTTAATCTCAAGCAAAATGTTCTTAAATAAAATATGGTCAAGATGAAGGCAAAATAAGATGAAACAAGCTCTTTACACAATATCTGGAAACATCAAAATTAATCGCTTAACAACAAATCAACAATAGCTGGTTGAGTGTATCAGCAAAATATTCAGTGTAACCAAATACAGTGAAATAAATGAATCAATGTTCAAAGACAATCAAACTTGCATTCAAATGGATTAAATACAAAGTGGACACAAATAACACTTGTTGTAGAGAAATCAATAATGTTACAAAAGCAACAATATTTCAGCATTTTGATATAACAAGTTGAAACAATAAGTAATTGGTAAATGATCAAATGAAACCAAAATAACAAAACAAGATGAAAAATACATAGTTTTGATAAAGTCTGATTGAAAAGACCTTAGCAACATGTATAATCTATATGAAGCAGTGTCAGACACATGTGAATTTGACTATGTGTGTGAAGATTTGAAAAGTTGTTCTCTGTGTAACAGTGTTGCAGCTGAGGCTATGTGTCTGAGTAAACATGCTTCTAACAATGGGTGGAAGTTTTACAACAGTGTTGTAAAATTTAGTCCTGTTGTAACAGGGAGCCAGAATGGAGTATGATATGTGAATGTAATCAGGCTCAAAATACTTCCAAATCAATGTTTTTTTTAAGGAGCCTGATAAAGTGCAAAGTTCAAGGCTGAATCCTGTAAGAAAGCATTTTCAGTTACTGTAATTATTACACTGTAGCCACAAGGCAGTTCTTTACTCCTGTTTGTAGTTTAAACCGGAGCTATATTGAGGATAACCCAGTTTTCTACATTTAGGAGATGAGACTCATACAACATAGGAACTCAAGTACCTTAGAATTAATTAATTTTAGCATACAGTTAATTCCATCTTTTACATGATATCAGGCCTAGAATGCATAAAGCAACAACAGCCACAAACCTAAGTGATTTATACACGTACAGTAAGAAAATCATGTTTATGGAATTACTTACTCTATGTGTATGTGTAAAATCACAAACAACTATTGTGTCTATGGCAATGAAAATGTGTATAACACAATAACAAATTTGGAAATGCAAACAAGATCAGCAAATATCAACTTTAATGCTTTTAGGCTGCTAGCCCGCCAGCAAAGGAAGTTAACAGTTGCAGGCCTTGTATTAACAATGCAGTCAGTTCACTAAGAGTGGTATTAACAGATGCGTTTTTATTACGTGAAGACCACTGATTTTTGCTCTTAAGTGATTTCTGTTTTCTCAGATAATATGGTGGAGGTCTTCACTCCCCCAATGCCCAGCATTTATCCTCTCTATGGCCTAATCTTACAGGTCATACAAAGCCTGTTTTGTTCGCCTGAGGGTTGATTGCTGTGATCATCTGAGGTTTGAGGATTTTTAAGACTCTAATGCTTCTACACCATGCGTCTTTGCTGCGCTATTTTGGTGCTGCATCACCTTAAGTACTGAAACAGGCAAACTTTTTTGAGCTGAACAAATCATTTCAGATCTATTACAACTTCATCTGAGAAGTGAACATGCTTTTCAGTCCCATTTTTGTTAAGCATTTTGGGAGACACAAACTTCTGTGCTTTCAACCTAGCTTTTAAATCTGCAGTAGTGTCTTTTTGACTTCAACATTCTTCAGCCAGGGCTAACTGTTCAGTTAGTAAATTATCAACCTGTAACTCGAGATCCAGTATTTTTGCCTCTGACTTTTCTGCCTCTGATTTGTGAACATCAAATTCTTCACGTTTAGCCTTTATAATTGAATATATTTCTGACGTCAAGTTACGCAGTCTCGAGTAACACATGTAATTTAGAGCTTCAATTATATCACCACGTTTTGATTTCTTTCCATTTTTACCAATTACATCCCATCATGCAAACAATGTAGACTCTGAGTCTGTTAACTCAAGTCCTTCTTTGCTAAGTTTACACAGTGTAGGTTCAACTTTTTTGGTCCATAAAGCAAACAATGCATCACTTTCTTTAGAAATTGACCCTTCCATCCTTGAGGAGGTAATCTGAAATTTACTCAATTTTAATTAATGAAACTAATTACAGTCTTGTAATTTCTGTTCCATGCACTTTAAGCAAATGGAAGAACAATAAAAGCAGACTTACCCACTCTTGTGGTTAGAAGGCCAGTTTTAATCCATTCACCAGGTCAGCTGTGAAAGATCCAGCTAAGACCGGCTAAAGTAAATTTCAGAAAACTCACTGCAAAGGATCCCGGGTTTCGGCACCATCTGTAAGGTTAGTCTTTTAACTACAGCGGTTCCGAACTATAGTTCTGCCGAATGACTAAAAAGTTATCAGTATGATGGTAAAAAACTGTACATTCTAGTCAAACCATCCTTCTGCAACCTTATACTAAAAACGGAAATAAAGACAGTATTAATAGCTTTAAATGTGGGAGAGCGTTGCTATTATGTGATTATATTGTATTGCAATATGGAGCCATTAAATGTTGATGTTAAATCAAAAGTAATTGACAAATACTTGAAAATGAGATGATTTAATGACAATAATTCTCTATGGTTACAATTGAATTAGTTACACATAACTGTATGAAACAATAAAACATGAAATGATATAAACATATGATAATAATTGCACCCAGCTTAAATGTAAATTAAAGTTACCTGAGAGAGAGAGAGGGATAGAGAGGGGGAGGGAGAGAGATAGAAAGAGAGTTGGGAGGCCAGAGCCGGAGAAGAAAGAGGGGCAGAGCTAAATTTACCACCTATTTTGTACCTTTCTTGACCATGTGACCAAGGCCTTAATACTGAGACATTCAAACTGACCAATCAACATGTGACTACATCATCAAACCCCCACAGTCCACAAAGCAGGCCCCGATCTTATCAGGAATTTGTATGAGCCTTCTTTGGTGAAAAAGACATGTTCTGCCATATAAACAAATGGATATAATAATTTTCATCCTTACAAGATAAATTCGATTAATTGATAAATTATTGTTAATTTTCCCACTGATGATCCAAAAGATTTCTTCAAATGCCACAGTGAATCCTGCTTAAAGCCATTGGTGCCCCGCCAAAAGAAAAAGTTATGTTGTTATATTGTGTATGTTCTGGCCAAAACTAACTAACTAACTCAGAATCTTATTATTAATAATCAATCTTTGTATATACTGTTCCATATAGTCTTTATTAATTTTAATCAATTTAAGATGTTTGACAATGTTAAGATAAATATGTTGCATTTTGGCATGCTTTTTGACTTATTTATATACTATTTATGGACATAAAACTCAATAAAAAATATCCTGGATTTGAAGAATATGTGTCCCTGGCCTTCACTGAGCTCAAGTAATAGTTTAACTTACAGAAATTGTGAATAAAGTTGACTGTGGATGTCTTCAATATTAATTTTAAAAACAAACAACATTTCTTAAAATGGATATTTCTCGTTTTGCAACGAAACTCTTCACTTATACTTAATGTTGCTCACCATAACTGGATAGTTCACTGTTATATTTCACTAGTTTAATTTACGTTTGATTGTTACAAAAAATTCAATACTGTTACATAGTGTTGTTATAATCTTTATTTAGTGAAAGAAAGTTTAAAGCTTTTCGACAGCTTTAATTAGGTTTTATTATTATTATTATTTTATTAAGCTCTTGGTTTGGTTGTGAAAATTATTATTATTTTATTACTATGAAAACTGATTGTGTTTTGACAACCTTGCAAAAACAGAAATAAATATTTTGAGTTATGTATGTTCATAAATACAGAGAAGCTGTTCTAAAATTGTTTGTCTCAATATGTCATTATTTGGAAAACTGCCAAACACCCCAAAAACAGGTATCGGTATCGGCAAGTACCTGGAAAAAAGTATCGGTACTTGTACTCGGTCTTTAATAAATGGTATCGGTGCAACTCTAATACGCGGGCTTTCTTCTAGTGGTACGCGGAAGAATCGCTGAATAATAAAAGAATAAAATGAACACACTTTTTTAACCCTTTGACGCGTTCGATAACACCGTGATCAGACAGCATTGGCTGTTCCCTGAAATGTACGAGTTATATGGAGTGATTAGAATGTTGACTTTAGTGCATCACGTCATCAGATGTTAATAAATTAATCTGCTTGGCGCAGAGGAAGAGAAAGAGGCGCGTGGTACTTGCGGAGAGTTTTGCGGAGCAGATACACACATGCTAAATAAGCCCTTCAGCAGACCAGTCCTGTTGTGTTGGGATTTCAGTTAGAGCAAACTCGGGAATACTACACGTACGAATTGGTCAAGCACTTTATATGTGTATGTAAGGGATAATCAATGGCTTGACGTGCATTAAAGGATTTTAATCCACAATGCGCAGGCAGACAGAGAGTGAGTGCTGTTTATACATGATAATATTATTATGCGATTTCATCAGTCCGATCAAAGGTGGACAAATAAGACATTCACAGTTATACCTGCAGTGTGTTTCCAGTCACATTCCCAGTCACACATGTTTCTTTTTTTCTACTTTCTACCACTTCTCTGATGAGGGAGGATCTGTATACCTTTCTCTTAACATTACTTTTAATACTGCTAAAGCTGGGCAACCTACTGTATAGCAGAATTTCCGCAATTTACAGTTCATAATAAACATACAAATCTTATAAAAAAAAGTACCATATCAATTAAATAAGCATTAGGAATATGTTACTTTATTCAATGGCTAATGAAGTTAAAGATAATTTATTTCTCATCAATCTTCACACTTTAGTTTTAACATGCTGTTTTTAAAAAAAAAAAAAACGTCTATACACATGAAGTACAACCTTAACAAAGCTGTAGGCTTATGAAACGCCAATTTAAGGGCACAAAAGATGCCTTTTAAAGAGAAAGCAGCCAAAGCCCAATTCAGAAATCTCTGCTGTTAAATATAGGTAAATTTTGCAAAAGAAAAAAAAACATATCGGAGCAGGTAGGAGAACATTCTGCTTTATTTATCTTCTTTAAATCAAAAGCAATTAGCCAAACACGCAGGATCAGTGTAATATTACATTATTTTGGGTCATAAATGTTACAAACCCCTTGATGTTGTCTAGGGGAAAGTGGGGTTTGACATTTGGATAATTAAAATGAATTTATATCAAACGTGAATGAAGTGCAAAAGACAACCAAAGTAATAACAAAAATTGTGATTTTATTTACAATACCCAAGTGAACAAAATAACGAATGAATCCAAAATATAGAAAAAGAAGATAAGGCAAAAATATACTATTTACAATATATACACAACACAAAAGACGGGAAAAACAAGAGAGCTGGCAGAAGGGACGTGGGCGGCGCTAAAGAAATGAAAAGAACAAAACCCAACAATATCTAACTTCCCAGAAGAATATAACTAACTAAATGTATGAAACAAAATAACAAAACGCGAAGAGTCTTCCGAGTCCTAACTAACTACTCTGTCTATCGAAAAAGTACAAGGGGTGGCGCTCGCCCCTAACCTAATGTACTATACAAGAGTAGACCTAAGTGTTGCAAAATGTATGTCACGTGACCTTCTTACCTGTCCGCTTCGTCCAAGCCTCGTAAACCGTGAATGAGAAATGGAATGTGAATGACGGACGGATAACGTGCACACAGAAACAGGCAACAACGAAACACAGTCAGACAGGGTTTTCTATTCAATAACGCAACGCAATACAAACACAAGAGAATAACAAGGAGACAAGAAGGGCTGGGCAGGGTCTGGCGCGCGCTTTTATATCTGGAGGTCTTTGCTTATTGGACGTGATGTCATAGTGACGTAACCGGGGATGAAATGATTGACGGATGAAATGACCAATAGCAGGAACCGGAGAATCTGAAAGCAGATACGGGAGAACAGAGCGAGAGAGAGAGAGAAAGAGAGAACACAAATAGAACACAAATAACACAAATACGTAACACTACCACCCATAAGAACAAATATATAATATTGTTTGTTAAAAAAAAAATTGTGAAATAAAAAAAAAAAAACTTGCAAAACAAACCATGTGATTTAATTACGATCAACTACACACACCTGGAAAGAGCATCGGCCACTATATTGTCGGTGCCTTTCTTGTGAGAGATTTCCAGGTTGTAATTCTGTACAATCAAAGCCCAGCGCATGAGACGCTGATTTTGATTGTACATACGGGAGAGGAAAACTAACGGATTGTGATCGGTGTAAACTATGATTGGAAGAGAACTGGAACCAAGGTAAACTTCAAAGTATTGTACTGCCAATAGTAATGCAAGTGCTTCTTTTTCGATGGTGGAGTAATTAATTTGGTGTTTGTTGAATTTTCTGGAAAAATAACAGACTGGGTGCTCAATGCCATCACGGTCCTCCTGGATGAGTACCACGCCAGCACCTAAAGCACTCGCGTCTACTTCCAGTTTGAAGGGAGTTGTGAAATCTGGGGCCGCGAGGACAGGAGCGCAGCAGAGCAAAGCTTTGATGCTCTCAAAAGCATGCTGACACTCAGCTGACCAAATAAACTGCTGCGAAGGACTAAGTAAATTCGTTAGAGGTGAGACCACACTGGAAAAGTTTCGGCAGAAACTACGATAGTACCCCGACATGCATAAAAATCGGCGCAAATCTCGCCTGGTTTTAGGTACGGGAAATTCGGCTATAGCGGAGACTTTCGCAGCTACTGGCCGAACTTGACCTTGACCCACTTCCTTACCAAGGTATGTGACTGTCACCCTAGCAAATTCACATTTTGCAAGATTTAATGTCAATGTAGCATTGGACAGTTTTTCAAAAACAGTGTGAAGCAAAGAAATGTGTTGTGACCAGTCAGATGAGTAAACCACTAAATCATCCAGATATGCATTGCAATTTGGAACGCCGAATAGCACAGTATTAACTAATCTTTGAAATGTGGCGGGAGCGTTTCGCAATCCGAAGGCCATCACGGAATATTGCATGAAGTGATCCGGTGTAACGAAGGCTGAAATAGAAGAAGCTTGCGGGGTTAAAGAAACTTGCCAAAATCCTTTTAATAAATCAAGTTTCGTGACAAAACGAGCTGAACCAAGGTTGTCAATACAATCTTCCATACGGGGTAGAGGGAAGCAATCTGGCACAGTGACAGCATTAACCTTACGGTAATCTGTGCAGAATCTGAATGTTCTGTCTGGTTTGGGTACCAGAATGCACGGTGAGCTCCATGGGCTGCAATTTGGAACTGCAAGATTATTTTCCATCAAATATTCAACTTCCTTCCTCATAATAGCACGCTTGTGTGAGTTCACACGGTAAGGATGTTGCTTTATTGGGGAAGAATCTTGAACATTGATGTCATGTTTAATTACTGATGTTTGCGTTGGGGTCTCACTAAAAAGATTGGGGAATTTCTGAATTAAATTAATGATGTCTTGCTTTTGTGAACCAGATAAATATGCAAGATGTGAATTCAGATTTTTCAGTATTTCTGAGTTAGATAAATGAGCACACTGCTGAGGAGCATTGCGTAACACCAGGCCATCATCGTCATCAGCTTCAGAATGCGTAACGTCGCTCACGATTTCAACAGCAGGAAGAACAGGGGTGGTGATCTGAGTTTTCTCTTTAACATGGTACGTTTTTAACATGTTAATGTGACATACACGCGACTTGCGTTTTCTATCAGGAGTATCAATTACCTAATCTGTCTCGCTTAACTTTTTCTGCACCACATAGGGTCCAGAAAAACGGGCAGAGAGAGCAGAACCAGGCATTGGCAACAGTACAAGCACCTGATCGCCGGGCTGAAAGTACCGCGCAACGGCTCGGGTGTCGTACTGGCGCTTCATGACGTTTTGCGCAGCTTTAAGTGATTTTTACACGCATCATGTAAACGTTCTCTGAAACGGCTGACATAATTAAGAACGTTCATTTTTGGACTTTCTTCAATTTCCAAAATGTTTTCTTTGAGAAGTTTAAGAGGAGTTCGCAAATTGTGGCCAAACACTAGCTGAGCGGGGCTAAAACCGAGAGATTCTTGGATAGTTTCTCTCACCGCAAATAATACCAACGGCACGCCCTCATCCCAGTCCCTACAGGTATCCGCACAGTATCTCTTTAACATAGACTTGAGCGTCTGGTGAAATCGCTCGAGAGCACCTTGACTTTGTGGGTGATAAGCACTTGAAAATCGGTGGGTGATGGACAATGATTTTAGAACTTGAGAAAAGATTTTAGACTTGAAATTTGATCCCTGGTCAGTTTGTATGATTTTTGGTAAGCCGAATGTGGAGAAAAATTTGATCAATGATTTGATTATAAGAGGAGTTGTAATTCTGCGGAGTGGTATTGCCTCAGGAAATCGAGTAGCTGTACACATTATTGTTAGTAGAAATTGATTACCTGTTTTGGTTTTAGGTAATGGACCCACGGAATCGATGATTACGTTTTCAAAGGGTTCACCTATGACTGGGATGGGAAAAAGAGGAGCAGGTGGAATTACTTGATTTGGCTTCCCCATGCATTGGCACGTATGGCAGGTGCGACAAAACTGTATGACGTCCTTCTTTAAACAAGGCCAAAAGAAATGTTTAAGTACCCGATTGTAAGTTTTCGTGATACCTAAATGACCTGACATCACATGATCGTGCGCTAAACATAATACGTGCTGGCGGTAAGCGGAGGGAACGACAATTTGATATACATTATTCCAATCATCATTGGTCTCCATATTAGAGCACCATTTGCGCATCAGCAAGTCATTTTCAATAAAAAACGCAGTTTTCTTTGTATTGAGCTGATCAGAGTCAACAACGTAGTCAAAGCGCTTCACCAAAGTATTATCATCTTTCTGCGCAGCAATAATTTGCAGACGAGATACGGGTAAACTCAGAGCATCACTATCAAAATTAAAATATTCTGATTTTTCCTGTTGTTTCTGTGTAGCTTTTTTGTCTGGATGTGAAACTACGTTATCAGAAAATACGGGCGCAATAAAGGAGTCTGATAAGTCAACGGAATCATCTTTCCGTGACATGGTGCGCGTCATAACGCATGCTGGAAACGCATCTGGGTAGTTTACAGACAATTCGTCTGGACAAGAGGTATGATTGGGGTGATCAGTAACTTCTAAAATAGGCATTACTTTACCACCAGCCAAATCATTACCTAGAATAAACGAAACGCCTTTAACGGGAAGAGAAGGACGAATGCCGACTGACACAAACCCAGTGAACAAATCGCACTGTAAATGAACGCGATGTAGTGGCACATTTACAAAACCCATCTCAATGCCTTGGACTAAAATATTAGATCCACAAAATGAGTGTTCAGGCAGGGATAATGCATTTTCTACCATGAACGAGTGAGAGGCACCTGTATCACGCAGCAGCACAATTTCGCATTGGTCTTCAGGGTTGCCAGATAATGAAATTAAGCTCTTGAGCAAGAATGGTTTGTAGCTCGGGTCAGCATCCTCATCATTACTGTTAGTTATAACAGAATGAGCAAATCCTACGCTTTTAGATGGCTGTTGCGGATTTTTGCGCTTTAGCGTGGCACAATCTGCAATTACATGGCCTTGTTTATGGCAGTAAAAACATTCCCTTGCCTCTTTAGGTCGGGAAGTAGCAGTCGGAATACGTGAAAAATTAGACTGGATCGGCTGAACAGTAGGATTTTTATCTGATCGGGCTGGATAAAACACATTTTTGTGCGTGAGCACAAATTCATCTGCCAACACAGCTGCTTGCGACAATGACATAACCTTCTGTTCGTTAAGGTATACCACCACACGTTCGGGCATTCTATCTTTAAATTCTTCAAGTAGAATTAATTCTCTTAACGAATTAAAGTCAGTTGCTTTACTTGCATTGCACCATTTATCAAAAAGAACGCCTTTTTCTCGCGCATACTCAAAGAATGTTTGACTGGAAAGCTTTTTGTGATTTCTAAATTTCTGTCTGTATGCCTCAGGTACGAGTTCATAAGCGCGGAGGATTGCTGATTTAGCAGTGTCATAATTAAGACTTTCCTCTAAGGACAGTGTAGCAAAAACCTCCTGTGCCTTTCCAACCAATTTGCACTGGAGAAGAAGGGACCATGAATCTTTTGGCCAACGAAAAGAAGCCGCGATACGCTCAAAAGCGCTAAAATATGTATCGACTTCGGATTCCCTAAATATTGGTACGAGAGAAACAAATTTGCTTACATCGAAAGTGGTTGAGGTTGAATCGCCCACCGGAGCAACAGAGGTCTCAGCAAGGGTGGACTGCGCAGCCGTTTAGGAGGGGTTTTTAAGGCCTCCAACTCAAGCTGACGCAGCTTCATCTCCTTTTCAGCCGCAACTTCAAGTCTGCGGATTTCTAGCCTTAGGTCCATCTCGGCCTGACGTGCTTGTGCCTTTCCCTGTGCCTCAAGCTGTAAACGGGCCAGGCGGACTTTTAAACGTCCGTCCTCTTTAGACCCAGAATAAACAGGGGAAAACGGATCAAAAGGCGACAGTACTGGCTTGCCTTCAGTGTCTGCAGCCGCAGCACCGCTCTCATTTCGCCCTTCATCCGGCTCAACTGCACTTGAGCTATGCACGCCAGCACCAAGAAACTCAGTTTCTTCCACTTCCACAACAGGCGTCACGAGAACCTTTAACTCAACCAACCTTTCGTATAAAGCACTCTTAATATTTTTCTTAAGAGCTTGTTTCACGACTGTAATTTTGAAATGGTCCGCTATTTTTAATAAATCATCCTTTCTACAACGATCGAATTGTTCTACGGTTGGATTATTAATAAACATCTGTAAATCAAACAATGCCATCCTGTTTATCACTTGTACCAGAAGCAATACAGAGAGAATGTGTATGTGTGTGTGCTAACCAGAGCAGCGCGTCCCGCGGACTGGGCCTACTATGGGCCTTTGTAAATTATCAGGCCGTTTTTGCACTCAAACAAATAGTCAATATTAATTATTTTAATTGTTTTTAAACGGGTTATATCCCGGACGAGCCCCCATAAATGTTACAGACCCCTTGATGTTGTCTAGGGGAAAGTGGGGTTTGACATTTGGATAATTAAAATGAATTTATATCAACCGTGAATGAAGTGCAAAAGACAACCAAAGTAATACCAAAAATTGTGATTTTATTTACAATACCCAAGTGAGCAAAATAACGAATGAATCCAAAATATAGAAAAAGAAGATAAGGCAAAAATATACTATTTACAATATATACGCAACACAAAAGACGGGAAAAACAAGAGAGCTGGCAGAAGGGACGTGGGCGGCGCTAAAGAAATGAAAAGAACAAAACCCAACAATATCTAACTTCCCAGAAGAATATAACTTACTAAATGTATGAAACAAAATAACAAAACGCGAAGAGTCTTCCGAGTCCTAACTAACTACTCTGTCTATCGAAAAAGTACAAGGGGTGGCGCTCGCCCCTAACCTAATGTACTATACAAGAGTAGACCTAAGTGTTGCAAAATGTATGTCACGTGACCTTCTTACCTGTCCGCTTCGTCCAAGCCTCGTAAACCGTGAATGAGAAATGGAATGTGAATGACGGACGGATAACGTGCACACAGAAACAGGCAACAACGAAACACACAGTCAGACAGGGTTTTCTATTCAATAACGCAACGCAATACAAACACAAGAGAATAACAAGGAGACAAGAAGGGCTGGGCAGGGACTGGCGCGCGCTTTTATATCTGGAGGTCTTTGCTTATTGGACGTGATGTCATAGTGACATAACCGGGGATGAAATGATTGACGGATGAAATGACCAATAGCAGGAACCGGAGAATCTGAAAGCAGATACGGGAGAACAGAGCGAGAGAGAAAGAGAGAACACAAATAACACAAATACGTAACATAAATTTATTATGAAACTTATCTCTGCAATCAGCCAAAAAAATGCACCTGAGAACAAATAATAGATTAAAAAGTCCAAAGACTGACCGTTAGATACACCAAAGATTAATTATATATCACGTTTTAACAACAGAAATGCAAGAGATTAGATCCAGCGTCAAGTCCCGAGATGGCCGATATAAAGCTTCGCTCGAGGGGAAAGCCGTTCGCGGAGCTGCCGCTAACCGCCTGGAGCTTCCATAATTTTTAAACACACAATGTCCTTACACTTAAACTGCCGATTTGTCTTTAAAATAACTATATTTTCGCTTGAAAACTCTTAAAAATTGATTTTGTGGCATGAGTTGATGAATATTTTTCTAATTTTGTGGATTTCCCGTCTGCCATTAACAGTCCTCATCAGTTTCCTGTGCAGCAGCACCACATGCGAGTTGCTATGGTAACTGTAAACGTTTGGGAGAAGTGCATTTATTTCGAACTGTGATCAAAACTGACTGGAACTACCTGTGCGTTTCAATGAAAATAATGCACACCCTCCAGCCAATCAGAATCAAGAACATCAACAGACTATGGAATTTATGCATTAATCACTCGCTTTTCTAAAACACACAGGCCTACTGTAAATGACGAGCAGTAAGCAGATCTAATTTCTAATTTAAATATGTAATTCCGAATCACATCAAAATACAAGTTGTACAAGTTACAAATATGTCATATGTGCATGCAATATATATCTCAAAATGTATATATAAAAAAAGTGTATATATACGTATATGACATATAGCCTATATTCATCAGGTCCAAGCAACATTTCCAGGTTTTGATGAATAGGCTACTATACATTATTACTTTACTTTACTTTTTAAGATCAGTGCCATTTTTAAATCACTTTTAAAAGCAAATTTAAATTTACTTTTTTTTTGTCTGCAAGCACAGTTAATGTTCAAACTATTTATAATGTTTAAAGTAGCTGACAATAATACATATTCTTAATAATAGGAATTAATTTGTCTCGTTTTTGAACTGTGCAGTGCTGTAGCTGCTTAATTAGGCCTACTACGCCACTGTATTTCAATACTGGTCATTGTGGTGGTACTTGGAGAGACAATTTTTTTCTGAGGTGGTACTTGGTGAAAAAAGTTTGAGAACCACTGTTCTAGACAGAAATACGAGAGGACTGTGATCCGTATATACAATCACAGGTAAAGTGCAGGAAACAACAAAAACCTCAAAGTGCTGCAAAGCAAACAACGAAGCAAGGGTTTCCTTTTCAGGCGCAGAATAATTGAGCTGATGTTTATTAAACTTACAATAAAAAAAAAAACCTACAGAATGGTTAATACCAGTTTCATCCTCCTGGAGCAGTATGGCACTAGAAACTTAACATTTAAGTTTACTCGCTTCATTCGCGCGTACAAATCTGCTTCATTCATTGACTTGAGAAAAGACACTGATTCGCGTGATGGGCAGGGCTTCTGTCTATGGTTTGGTGACTGTAACTTTATTGCTAAATGGCTAACAGGGGTTTTATAGAGAGAATAACTGTGTTTATGTGCTTTATGAACACTGAAAAACAGCATCGATTCATTTGGAGCTGTATCTAGTGTAAGTCCACTAGATTATTTCAGAGGTGCACGGAGCTCTGTGAGCTCATAAACTCCTCCAGAAACTGAACCTGGATGATGGAAGCTTTCAGCAGTGCTTCTGACTGAGCCGAGCCCAGTATGATGAACTGTTGTCAGTGTCGGCAGGAGAATTTTCCCCCGAGACAGCAACAACAAGCGATACGTCATAATCACACCCCCACAAGAGCAAGATCCTGATTGGTTAACGCGGTGCGAAAGTCCACTGAAGTTCAGATTTTCAAACTGGAGCGATTCGCACGAATTGCGCGTTAAGCGCGTCAAACGCGCAAAACGCTCAATTTGCGCGACGCCATACACGCAAAACGCGTGTATCGCGCCACAGGATGCCTATTCGCACCTTTGCATTGACTTAACATGTAAATCACTCGCGCTTGATGAATGCACTCACTGAATGCACCATTAAATACAGTGCTCCTCAAATTCCATCATAACATTTTCTGTCACACAAGGAGAAACAAACTTTGGACCAGGTGTACACAAACATGGCTGACACCTATGCAGCGACCCCCCTCCCCTACTTGGGTCAATCAGATCACATTTCTTTGTTCCTCAACCCCAAATACTCACCCCTCATCAAACGTGTGAAGCCATCAGTGAGGACCATCAAAGTGTGGCCAGCGGGGGTAGACTCAACACTCCAGGACAGGTTTCAACACAGACTGGAGTATGTTTGCATCCCAGGCCACCTGCGCCTCTCACACAGACATAGACAGCTACACTTCCTCTGTTCTGAAACACATCATCACCACCATAGACAGTGTTACTACCCAGAAACAGATCACCACATACCCAAATCAAAAGCCATGGATGAACAAGATGGTGCGCCTCCTGCTGAAGGCACGCAACACTGCCTTCAGATCAGGTGATGCACAGGCCTACAGCACTTCCAGGGCTAATCTGAAGAGAGGCATCAAAAAGGCCAAGCACTGCTACAAGCTAAAGCTAGAGGAGCACTTTTCCAACTCTGATCCTCGGCGCATGTGGCAGGGCATCCAGGCCATCAGCAACTACAAACCCAGCCATTCCACAGCCACAGATGTCTCCTTCCTGAATGAGCTAAATGACTTTTATGCCCGCTTTGAAAGAGACAATAAAGAACCCAACACCAGGATCAATGTGCGTAAGGCTGCTGGACCAGACGGTCTTCCTGGGCGCGTCCTCAAAGCATGTGCAGAACAGCCCGCTGGGGTATTCACAGACATTTTCAACCTGTCCCTTAACCTAGCAGCTGTACCAACATGCTTTAAAACCACCTCCGTCGTGCCAGTGCCGAAACACTCTAGCCCAACATGCCTGAATGACTACCGCCCTGTTGCACTCACACCCATCATCATAAAGTGCTTTGAGCGGTTGATCCTGGCGCATCTGAAAGACTCTCTCCCATCCACACTGGACCAACATCAGTTTGCCTACCGTGGCAACAGGAGCACAGAAGATACAGTCTCCATAGCACTGCACTCTGTACTCACACACCTGGACAATAAAAACACTCATGCACGAATGCTGTTTGTTGACTTCAGCTCAGCATTCAACACTGTCATACCCTCTAAGTTGCTGATCAAACTTAGAGAGCTGGATATCGGCACGTCTCTCTGCAACTAGGTTATGGACTTTCTGACTAACAGACTGAATGTTAGAGGAGGCGACACTACCCTGGACCTCGCTGTATCCTGAGCAGCTGCTTGGCGGAGTAGCAAGCAAGAGACGGATTCCTGTGACCCTCCAAGGACAGACGAGCCTCGAGTTCTCCAGCGTCCAGCGACTAGACTGCAGCTAGAGCTGCGCACCGATGGATTACTCTTCAGTGTTTGAACTCTAAGTAGTGAATATTAAACAGCACTGAACTGAACTAATAATATACTAGCTAATAACTAAACTGACATTTTCAATTTACTATAACCTTCTATGTGAAGCTGCTTTGACACAATCTACATTGTAAAAGCGCTATACAAATAAAGGTGAATTGAATTGAATTGAATCTGCTCCAGCACCGTCACACTCAACACTGGTGTACTTCAGGGCTGTGTGCAGACGGAGTGTGTGTAAAACAGGTTACTAGCTGATCTCCGTAACGGCAGCGCGCTATGATCAACAGAACTGCCTATGTAAATTCATCCGTCATTCTTTTATATTGTATGGAGGTGAGTAACGGTTAACAAAAGACTACCTGAGGCTCAGCTTTAACGTCAGCTATTTATCCAAAATGTAATAAATTAGCTAAAGTTTAGCCCGGGCAATATCACAGGTATACAGGCTATTAGCTGAGGCTAATGTAATGGAGAAATGACAGCTGGATAGTGGAAATATTCCCCTCTCATTTTTGCAGTCATTTATTCAGAATATATCATGCTAATTGAAGCTATAAAACATGTACATATAGGCTATCTGTGGAAGTCAGGGGCTATCAGTGTGTCCTACATTATTCAAAATATTTTATTATTTTGTTCAACAGAAAAAAACTCAAACAAAAATAATTGTTCACCCAAACATAAACATTTACTCCCCCTCAAGTGGTTCCACATCTTTGTTTCTTTATTTTGTTGAACACTAAAGAATTAAAGATTAAAGCAGATATTTTAAAGAAAGCTGTAAACCTGAAATCATTGATTTCCAGAGCAGGAAAAACAAATACCTTGAAAATCAATGTTTACAGGTTTCCTGCTTTCTTCAAAATATTATTTGTTCAACAGAAGAAAAAAGTCAAACAGGTTTGGAACAAGTACAAGATGAGTAAATGATGACAGAATGTTTAGTTTTGAATGAACTGTCCTTTTAAGGGTGAGTATATGGTGAATTTAGGGTGAAATATCCTTTAATATATTTTATTTAATAAAGTATAATTATTATTATTATTTAATAAAAAAGTGCCCTTTTTCCATTTGAGCCCCTGCCCCTTAAAAGGTCTCTGCACGTCCCTGTTCATAAGCACCTATCTTGTGGGGGTATGGAGGACCATTTGCATATGAACACTGACAATACCATTTGACTAAGACCTCTCACAGAGGGCTGAAGGACAACAAAGATTGACCAACATTATGTCTGCAAAAAGCCAGGACAGGAAGTCGGAAGATGACAACAGCACACAACAGAAAGCATATTTTCATCATTAATGTCACCTTTTGCCTCTTTATGTGTCACAACGGTGCCAGGGGATTTGTTTATATGGCAGAACATGTCTTTTTCACCAAAGAAGGCTCACACAAATTCCTGATAAGATCAGGGCCTGCTTTGTGGACTGTGGGGGTTTGATGATGTAGTCACATGTTGATTGGTCAGTTTGAATGTCTCAGTATTTAGGCTTTGGTCACATGGTCAAGAAAGGTACAAAATTGGTGGTAAACTTAGCTCTGCCCCCCTTTCTTCTCCGGCTCTGGCCTTCTTTCTTCTCCTGCTCTGGCTCTCTCAACTCTCTTTCTATCTCTCTCCCTCCCCCTCTCTCTCCATCTCTCTCAGGTAACTTTAATTTACATTTAAGCTGGGTACAATTATTATCATATGTTTATATCATTTCATGTTTTATTGTTTCATACAGTTATTTCTAACTAATTCAGTTGTAATTATTGTCATTAAATAATCTCATTTTCAAGTATTTGTCAATTACTTTTATTTAACATCAACATTTAATGGCTCCATATTGCAATACAATATAATCACATAATAGCAACGCTCCCCCAAATTTAAAGCTATTAATACTGCCCTTATTTCCGTTTTTGGTATAAGGTTGCAGAAGGATGGTTTGACTAGAATGTACAGTTTTTTACCATCATACTGATAACTTTTTAGTCATTCGGCAGAACTACAGTTCGGAACCGCTGTAGTTAAAAGGCCAACCTTACAATCATAATTTTCAAAAACATAATGCCACAATAGATATAATGTGACTATGGCGTGTGCCAGTAATCCAAAGCAGTCCCTAAATGAAAAGGTCGGATTAGAACATACCGGCTGAGCTGTCAGAGCAAACTAACTGCAGGATGTTTATCGTTTCAACCATCCTTAAACAGCTTCGGACTAATTGTGATTAGTTATAATATAGATAAGTAAGATTAAGTTAGTTAAATAAACGACTTGTAGCTTGTCAGAGAAAGAGTGGAGGCTCCTTCACACCGCTGCTGAAAACCAAACCTGTATAATCAGAGCGGGCGGAGCCGCGATGGCGCAGTTTCTGTTTCACCGAGTCCGCGGACACAAGCTCACCTCGTCCCGTCATATTTAATGACTTATTTCACTGTAACAATAATAATGTTAATGTTATTGTTATTATTATTATTATTGTTATTATTATTATGCAGCTGGAATGACCGGTTCCAATCCATCATCAAAATCCATGAGGTAAGCTCGACTCTGAAGCTTTAATGCTCTGGCTGACAGACGGACGTAGCCTGTGACTGACAGCTCACCTACAGTATAAACAATTAAATGGCAAACGTTTTTAGATAGCCTAGTGAATCCCCTTTTCAAAAACATATCAGACGGCACCGAGAATGGCTGCCTCGGTACAGAGCTCCTCAGCTGTTGCAATGTTTGTTTGTTTGTTGTTTGTTTTTCCTGTTTTGTGTTCATCCAACGTGATCAGTTATACCAGGGATGAGCTGCTGAACATTCTGCAGTGCACAGCAATTGATCACCAGCCGGTTTTTGATTTCTTTGGCGTTTTGCAGAGCCTTGTCCTCGGCAGCGCAGCAGCTCTATGGAAACGCTACAAAACGCGCAGGCGTGGGAAGCAATCTCCGCTCTCTTCCTAACAAAATGGAGGAATTACTTCTGCTCACACGCACAAATAAGGACTTTAACAACTCTGCTGCGCTGTGTTTCACGGAAACCTGGCTAAACGAAGCGACACGGAGGCAACGGGGAAAACGTGCGGTGGTGGGACATGCTTTCACATCAACAGAAGGTGGTGTACGGATGTAACTGTGTTAAAGAAGATGTGCCGTCCTGAAGTGCTTTTCATTAACTGTAAGCCGTTCTACTCACCACGGGAGTTTTCCTCGTTTATTCTGATCAATGTTTACATCCCACCGCACACGCACGTGAGTACTTCTCTTATGCTACTGGCTGATCTAATCACAGAGACAGAACAAAAACACCCAGACTCTGTTTTTATCATTCGTGGGGACTTTAACCAAGCAAAACTCACACATGAGCTGCCTAAATTCAGACAGCACATTACATGCCCTACCAGAGACAATAACATTCTGGACCATTGCTACACAACAATAAAAGATGCATATCGCTCCGTGACCAGAGCAGCTCTAGGACTCTCCGATCACTACCTGGTTCATCTTATACCAACTTACAGGCAAAAACTTAAAACTACAAAGCCAGTATTAAGACTGTTAAGAGATGGACTAATGACACAGAGCAGGTCTTACAAGCCTGTTTTGAATGCACTGACTGGGGTGTTTTTGAAGCTGCAGCCACCGACCTGGACGAGCTCACAGAGACTGTAACATCATACATCAGTTTCTGTGAGGAGTTATGCATCCCTACCAGGACCTACTTATCATTTAACAATGATAAACCATGGTTCACACCAAAACTTAGACAGCTTCGTCAGGTCAAAGAGGATGCCTACATAAGTGGGGATAGGATTCTCTACAATAAAACCATGAACACATTGACAAGGGAGATAGGTGTGGCTAAAAAGAACTATGCCAAAGAGCTGGATAACTAGTTTTCTGCTAACGACCCTGCATCAGTGTGGACTGGTCTGAGAAACATTACCAATTAAAAAACACCTTCCCCCAGTATCGATGGCAGTAAACTTCTCGCAAACGACCTGAACATGTTCTACTGCAGATTTGACACCTTCAAACAGACACCCTCTACACAGCCATCAACACCTCTACCCACCTCCAGCCTCACCCGCCCTGACCATCTTCTACACAGCCATCAACACCTACAGACATATCCCTCTCCCCCCTGATCTTCAGATCAGTGAGGATAATGTGCGTCAGGTCTTCAGTAAACAGAAGAGAAGGAAAGCGCCAGGCCCAGACAGTGTCTCACCAGCCTGTCTGAGAATCTGCGCTGACCAGCTGGCTCCCATTTTCTCGCAGATCTTCAACAGATCATTGGAACAGCACATAGTTCCATCCTGCTTTAAACGCTCCACTATCATCCCAATCCAGAAGAAGCAAAAGATCACCGGACTTAACGACTACAGACCTGTTGCCTTAACATCTGTGGTCATGAAGTCATTTGAAAGACTGGTTCTAGCATATCTGAAAGACATCACCGGACCTTTGCTGGACCCCCTGCAGTTTGCCTATAGAGCAAACCGGTCTGTGGATGATGCATGGGACTGCATTATACCCTACAACATGTGGACAAACCAGGGAACTACGCAAGGATTCTGTTTGTGGACTTTAGTTCTGCCTTCAACACCATCGTCCCATCACTGCTCAAGCACAAACTGACCCAGCTCTCTGTTCCTAGCTCTGTCTGTCAGTAGATCAACAGCTTTCTGACAGATAGACAACAGTGAGTCAGAATGGGCAAAATCACGTCTGACAGCCGAACCATCAGTACGGGTGCCCCCCAAGGATGTGTTCTCTCCCCACTGCTCTTCTCCCTGTAAACCAACGACTGCACTGCAAAAGATCCCTCCGTCAAGCTCCTGAAGTTTGCGGACGACACTACTGTTATCGGCCTCATCCGGAACAGTGACGAGTCTGCATACAGACAGGAGGTGGAGCGGCTGGCTATATGGTGCAGATACAACAACCTGGAGCTGAACACGCTCAAAACAGTGGAGATGATAGTGGACTTTAGGAGAAACCCTCCTGCACTCCCCCCACTCACCATCATGAACAGCACTGTGGCTGCAGTGGAGTCATTCAGGTTCCTGGGCACCACCATCTCTTAAGATCTGAAGTGGGACACTCACATAGACTCTATTGTGAAGAAAGCCCAGCAGAGACTGTACTTCCTTCGTCAGCTGAGGAAGTTCAACCTGCCACAGGAGCTGCTCGTGCAGTTCTACTCAGCTGTCATCCAGTCCATCCTCTGCACTTCAATCACCGTCTGGTTCAGCTCAGCAACCAAATCTGACCTCCGTAGACTACAGCGAATAGTCCGGACTGCTGAACGAATCACTGGCACTACCCTTCAAGAACTGTACTCTTCCACAGTGAGTAAAAGGGCTCGCAAAATCACCCTGGACGCCTCGCACCCAGCAAACTTCCTGTTCAAACTGCTACCGTCTGGCCGGCGCTACAGAGCACCGAGCACGAAAACAGCCAGACACAGGAAAAGTTTCTTTCCTCAGGCCATCTACCTCATGAACAGTTAATATTTTTCCTATTGTGCAATAAACGTGCAATACCTTCTCATACTCACTTGTACACAGCATCTTATAACAATATGCAATGCAATACTTACGCATCTGGACAGAGCACCTTATAACAATATACAATGCAATACTACTTACGCATCTGTACACAGCACCTTATAACAATATACAATGCAATACTTCTCATACGCACTTGTACACAGCACCTTATAACCTGTATATTTATAACAAATCTATACATACATTTCAACATCCAGATCGTTGGACTGACTGCATCTCTGTTTAATGTCTATCGTCTTCTTTTTTATATTTATTCTGTTTTGTCACTTTATGTACACTGGAAGCTTCTGTAGCCAAAGCAAATTCCTTGTGTGTGTGAAGCACACTTGGCAATAAAACTAATTCTGATATGTTTTTTTGTTTTGATATTATCAATAAATCAATGAGCAAACTCGGAGCACTTCGCCGGCGGTGACTCTCCTCCCAGGGCATGCTGAGCTCGCGCATATAACTGTTCTATATATAACAGTTCTATAACTGTTATATCGCATTTTGCAAAGAAACCGGACTGGCGGATATCACGTTTTGTGAAAAAATACATTTTGTAGTAGGCCTAAAATGTTCATTCTTAAATTGTGTTAATGGCAGCAATTCACACATAGATAAGGGTACATCTGAACAGTGATTTACAATCATAAAATGCAAATGTCAAAAAATGGCGTTTATCGCGTTTTGCAATCAAACTCTTCAAGTGTTTAGAACAGGGGTGTCCAAAGTTTTTGGGCCGAGGGCCAGATGCAAAAAACAAAATGTTGTCCTGGGCCAAATTTTACAATTTCACAGACACGCATATATATATATATATACAGTATGTCACAAAAGTGAGTACACCCCTCACATTTCTGCAAATATTTATTTATATCTTTTCATAGGACAACACTGCAGAAGTGACTCTTTGACACAATGAAAATGAGTCAGTGTAAAGTTTGTTTAGCAGTGTAAATTTAGTGTCCCTTCAAAAAAACTAAAAATACGTCCAATAATACCTGAACCCCTGGCAACAAAAGTGAGTATACCCCTTAGAAAAAAATTGAAAAGTTAATATTTTGTGTGGCCACCATCATTTTCCAGCACGGCTTTAATTCTGTTGGACATGGAGTTGACCAGAGCTTCACAGGTTGCCACTGGAATCCTCTTCCACTCCTCCATCACAACATCACCAAGGTGGTGGACATTTGACACCTTGTGCTCCTCCACCTTCCTTTTCAGGATGCCCCAGAGGTGTTTTAAGGGGTTTAGGTCTGGAGACATGGTTGGCCAGTCACCTTCACCTTTACCCTGAGTCCCTTTAGCAAGCCAGTGAGGTGTATTTGGGGTCATTATCATCCTGAAACACTGCTTTATGGCCCAGTTTTCGGAAGAAAGGGATCATGCTCTGCTTTAGTATGTCACAGTACTTGTCAGAATTCATGCCAGCAGCACTCATGCAATCCCACATGATGACACTCCCACCACCATGTTTAATGATAGACAAGACACACTTGTGTTTGTACTCCTCACCTGGTTGCCACCACACACGCTTGACACTATCTGAACCAAATAGGTTTATCTTGGTCTCATCCGACCACAGGACATGGTACCAGTAATCCTGGTCCTTAGTTTGAATGTCTGCGGCAAATTGTTTGCGAGCTTTCTTGTGCATCTTTAGAAGAGGCTTCCTTTGAGGACAACCATGCAGACCAATTTGGTGCAGTGTGCGGCGTACGGTCTGAGCACTGACAGGCTGACCCCCCCATCCCTTCAATACCTGAAGCAATGCTGGAAGCACTTATCCGTCTTTTCTCAAAGACAATCTTTGGATGTGACGCTCAGAACGTGCACTCAGCTTCCTTGGCTGACCATGGTGAGGCGTGTTCTGAGAAGAACCTGCCCTCTTAAAGCATTGAATGGCCTTGGCTGCAGCACAGTTTCAGAGTGTTGGCTATCTTCTTATAGCCTAGGCTTTATGCAAAGTAACAATTTGTTTTTTCAGGTCTTCTGAGAGTTGTTTGTCATGAGATGCCATGTTGAACTTTCAGTGGCCAGGTTGAGAGAGTGGAAGAGCTTTTATACCAAATTTAACTCGCCTGCTATCTGGAAACACCTGAGACAGTGTAAAACTAATGAGTCACATGCCACAGGGGAAGGAAAATATCTAATTGTGCTCAATTTGTACATTTTCACTTAGGGGTGTACTCACTTTTGTTGCCAGGGGTTCAGCTATTATTGGCTGTATTTTTAGTTATTTTGAGGGGACACTAAATTTACACTGCTAAACTAACTTTACACTGACTCCTTTTCATTGTGTCAAAGAGTCATTTCTGCAGTGTTGTCCTATGAAAAGATATAAATAAATATTTGCAGAAATGTGAAGGGTGTACTCACTTTTGTGACATACTGTATACACACACACATGTATTTATGTGTTTGTATTATTATGCACATTATTTACATTTTAAAATCATATATTTTACTCACCATAAACTCTGTTAATGTGAACAGTGATGTTGTGCTTTCAATTTCAGAATTGATGCCAAGTCAGGAGTGAGTCATGTAGTAGATATACGTAGCAAATCACAGAGGTGGCTGTCAGTTAGATTGGTTTTCAATGAACTTTTGTTTAGATTCATCAGTGAAAAAGTTTGCTCACATATATATGTGGAGCCAAACAGACTCATCATCCTTTTTGAATGGCGTTTCATCAAGGGAAATTTGGATGAATCCAAACTCTTGTAAAACTCGGACATTTCCCGCACTCACTGTTGATTTTCCTTCTTCTTGGTTGCGCCATGGCTTGCCAAAATGTGGTTATCAATTATGTTTACTTGAGTGTGGTCTAATTGAAGGTGCGTGATAGCGACACCCGGTGGTTATTTATTGAATTAGTTTGGACACCCCTGGTTTAGAACCTGTTAGTAAATGATGAACTCAGAGCTTTTGTACGATATGTTTTTGCTTTTGCAATACCTTTGCAAGATGAAAAGTCAGTCAATTAGTTCTGATTGTTTTTCACACGTAAGTGGTAGGTTTTTTTAAGAAACAGAAGCATCTCTGCATTTTCAGCTGCAAGCCTGTTTCTGTTGTCAGTCAGAATGTGTGACACTGAGCTGAACTGTCTTTCACTTTCCACACTGCTGCATAGCGCTGAAAGATATTTTTGTGCCATTTGAGCCAGAGCAGGAAATCTCAGATTATTAACTGCCCAGTACACGAAGGGTTTCTCTGAATGATGCATGGTGGTCTCTCCAAAGTATGCTTCCAGTTAAATGGTAGTGGATGCTGGAGCTCTGCTCTCAGATGTAGATGCACATCCATCTGCGATTTCTTTAAAAAACACTGTCCAGACTGCCACCTGGCTTGTTGCTGTGAGACCTTTTGTCAGGAGTGTCAGGTGTGCACAAAGACAGTTTTTTCCAACTCCACTATCAACATTTCGTTTGCCTGCCTGCTGGTGGCTGTGTTGGAGAATAATCTGTCTTTATACAAAAAAAGGGTAACATTAGCAATTGTTCTGTGCAGGTAAAAAAATAAGCTTTTAAAAGATTTTTAAAAATAAATTATATATAACCCCAACATTTAATATTTATTTATTTTTATTTAGTGTATCATTATAATTTGAGCAAAAAACTCAATAAATAACAATACTTAAAATAATTAAGTAAAACTGATCACAAAAATAATAATAATTACCTTGGATCAAGTAAGCTTGCAATGCTGTAAAGTGGGTTTTGCTCTATGTTGGAAAAGCGCCTCTACAAAGCATCAAGCAATGTGCTCTTCATTGTTTTGATTCCCTGGTCCTCATCCAAGTGTTTCAACAACAGTTGTTGTAGCACAGTGACAGCAGGAATTACATCTGAGGCTAAAGCATCTGAAGAACTCACTTGATGGGTTATTTCCTTAAAGGGAGCCAATACATTTACCAACTTCTCCATGAGATTTACACTGGTTTGCAGTTAGAATAGATGGAAGCTCGTTTTCAGACACATATACTCCAATCGCCCATTTTTGCTCAATAAGAGACTGCACCATGTAGAACGTGCTATTCCAACGAGTCTGCACAACTTGTTGAAGTCTTTTTATTGGTTGACCGAGCTGTGTCTGAATATCCTGTAAACGAGAGTATGCTAGGTTGGAGTGCTTAAAGTGTCCGACTATTTTGCGTCCGACTCCCACAGCCTCTGTAATGCTGCGCAGTGACAGCAGACCCTCTGTGACAGCCAGCTGCAGCGTATGTGCCACACACGAAAGACTAGAAATCCTGGCTTCCTCCATGCCCTTTACCATGTTTTTGTCATGGACCACAACAGGAACACAACTTTTAGGTATTGCCCAAGTTGCAAGCATTTCCTCAAAGATGCTCGCTACCGCTTGACCTGTGTGTGAGCCCCAAAACTGCTTTGCGTGAAGCATGATTTGCTGTAGATTGAAATTTTCATCTATCCAATACGCCGTTAAGCTGATAAGAGATACTGGATTTACACTACAGCTCCAAATGTCAGTGGTAAGCTAATCGCTTTTATGTCGTGCAACATGCTCACAACGTGCTTTTTCACCGCGCCATGTATTTGGGGCAACAAAACATCTGTGACATGACAGCGACTGTGAATCTCGTACTTCGGCTCCAAAACATTCAGAAGGCGGCGAAATCCCGCTTTATCAACAACTGAAAGCGGTTGATTGTCAAGAACAATGAATTGGGTTAGCTCGTGGGTTATCTCTTGTCATCTTCTCATGTCTTGAAAGGGTTTGCTGCAGGGTTGGTTGCAAAGTGCTAACTGTACTAGCTGCAAATTCTCCGTGCTCCCTTGTGTGTTTAACTTTCAGATGTTTTATCAGATTATTGGTATTGTAAGCACTGCTTTTTACCCCTCCTCTTGATATTTCTGCGGAGCAAAGTTTGCAGTTTGCCATACGTAGTTTGTCATCATTAATTGTGAAATATTTCCACACCGCTGACATTCTGTTGCTGCTGCCAGAGTCTCTGCACTAAAAGGTTTCTCGATGGCGTCACGAGGTATCGGTCTTTGGATCGGTCAAATACGAGTACGAGTACATGAGCTTGGTATCGGGCCTGATGCCGATACCAGTATCGGTATCGGTGCATCCCTACCGCATACCAGTTTGAGAACCACTGATCTAGAATGTACAATCATAACCAATGACTGATGAGATGGTCTCTGCTAGTCCAGAATTATAATTGGGATTTTCAACATAAAAAAAGGTGTTGGCAACGTTATGGCGGATGCCCTGTCTAGAGTGTAATTTTTTTTCTATCTGTTTTTTTTTCTTTTTTTCTTGAGGGTCAGGGTGTAACAGCCATATGTATTTGCGGATATGTTTTGCTTGTGTGTGTGTGTGTGTGTGTGTGTGTGCCCACTCGCTCTCACTCTCTCTCCTTCGCTCTTGCTTGCTCACACTCTCTCTGTCTATTCTTAGGATCGCCCACTCCATTATTCCATTCCTGCTGAAACAGTTCTACACCTCCATCATTAAATCAGTCATCTGCACATTAATAACTGTCTGGTTTAGCTCAGCTACCAAATCTGATCTGTCGAATTGTTCGGACTGCTGAGCGAATCATTAGTACAAACCTCCCTACTCTCCAAGAACTGTACTTATCCAGAGCGAGCAGAAGAGCTGCCAAAATTGCTCTGGACCCCTCACACCCAGCACACTGCCTCTTTGCACTTTTACCTTCTGGTCGACGCTACAGAGCACTGCGCATCAGAACAGCCTGACACAGAAACAGTTTCTTCCCTCAGGCAATCCATCTCATGAACACTTGATGATAATAATTGTGGAACCAACATCACTACTTGCTATACACTTTTTATACACACATACACTAATAGTTATATTTATTTTATAACAGCTGCACATATAACGTTGTATATAGTAATATACATGTACATACACTTGTCAATTTGTATATTTGCATTTAACACCTTCTTCTATAAATATTTAGTTTAGTTTTTTGTCCTGTCTCTGTGATTCTGTTGCACTGTAGAAGCTCTCTCACAAAAACAAATTCCTCATATGTGTGAACATACCTGGCAATAAAGCTCTTTCTGATTCTTCTGATTTTTTTAACCCCTAGAACTAAACTTAAAAGTCGTGACACTTGGTTTCTGATTTGACATGCACTGTCAAATCTGGGACCTTATATAGACAGGTTTATGCCTTGTCAATTCATGTTCAATCAACTGAATTTACCACAGGTGAACTCCAATTAAGCTGCTGAAACATCTCAAGAATGATCAGTGAAAACTGATTGTACCTGAACTCAATTTAGAGCTTCACAGGCAAAGGCTGTGAATACTTATATTCATGTAATTTTTCAGGGTATTTATTTTTAATAAATTTGCAACAATTTAAAAAAATATTTTTTCACATTGTCATTATGGGGTATTGTGTGTAGAATTTAGAGTAAATAAATGAATTAATCCATCTTGGAATAAGGCTGTAACGTAAAAAAAAAAAAGTGGGAAAGTGAAGCACTATGAATACTTACCGGATGCACACACCCTGAGCAAAGCATTATCAAACATGAGTGAAAAACAACCCCCAAAACAAGCTAAACATCAAAGCAAAGTTAAGGAGATAAAGTGGGAGAGAGGCACATTAACACTCCTTAGGCCATGACTCAACAATAGTAAACAGATTGTAAACTGAAATACATCAATGTCTCTGTTGATTTCACCACTATAACGCTTAAGTCATAAACTGTCAAATGACACCAAACATGACAAAGTTATATGAAGGAAGATCACGAGCAGATGAATTGTGAATGGTGAAAAGCACATGGTTACTGTAAGCAACGGGCAGAGATATGTATTGGACCTGTGATGAACTCTGCCACACCAGGAGGACCCATCCCGGAATGTCTCTTTAGTCCTTCATTAGCACAGAAGGAATAGTTCATAATATTTTCTTAGCACTGTGAAAGTGAAGGTTCTCCATTGATCTATGAGGGTTGGAATGCTGGTGATCGTGACTCTCATTAATATATAATGAACATAGCAATTTCATTAAATCAACAATCCATAAGCATTGGCATATATTATCTTCAGATGAATATTTAAATAATAAATTTCAACATCATCCATTGTTAACTTTTAAAAGATCCCAAAATGTATAAGACATGACGATTAATTCAGATTTAGTAAGAAATAAGAAATCTATTATAGTCTGTGGACTATATGTTTAAATGTCCTTACCAAAAGATATATACATATATGTATAGGGAAGTCATCGAAGTTGAAGTTGCGAATTAGTGAACATCTAGCATACAATGACAAAATATAACTTCAGCAGTAGCAAGACACTTTATTGAATTTGGACATGACTAAACAATTATAATAAACAGTAATGGAGGAAGTATATGTGTCATGTAGAGGAGGTAATCTGAATTTTAAAAATGATTACAAAGAGAAGTGTTCTTGATTCATAAAATAAAAATCACTTACACCAAGAGAAATAAGTGAGGAATTGGATCTTTCTGTGTTTCTTTAATGTTTTATTGTTTGAAAATGTATGAAATGTATCTTTAATGTTTTTGACTGTTGGAATTTCATTGTATGTTGACGAAGACATGAATGAGTGAATGGTGATAATTTAAATATTATTTTTCTGTACAATGTAGTTCATGCTTTTACAGGTGGACGAAAAATTCACTGTGGTGTTAGCTATATTGAAACAAAAATTAGATTGTTTTTAACTGAGTATTTGTCTAATTATGGACATAAGATTGACTGTGGAATAAGAGGATGGAGCGAGAACATTGTGTCACGCACTGAGTAAGGCATTGTGCCGAAACGTCTGTGTTTTAAATCTCCTGAGAATGTAAAATAAACATACAAAGTAATTATTTAACAAGTGTGATTTTAC
Organism: Danio albolineatus; assembly: GCA_903798035.1. Lineage (NCBI taxonomy): Eukaryota > Metazoa > Chordata > Actinopteri > Cypriniformes > Danionidae > Danio > Danio albolineatus. The sequence goes on along the minus strand of CAIGQQ010005973.1, from coordinate 426,496 downwards.
ATGATAAATTGTAAACTGACAAAAAAATGTATTGCTTAACACAAGAACTATCAAAGAATTTTTATTTCAACGGTAAATAATAAGTTGGTACACTATTTATAACTTCTGGCAGCTACCAGGCATTAAAATCCAACAGCTTAGTTATATAGACTGCATGCTGTACAATAAAATCATAAAAGGCCCCCAATGTTCATTACAAGGTTAAATTCCATTTATTGGTGCAACATATCTGTCAGTACACTCTAGGTTATTTGTCACTTCTAAGAGCATTGATTTGGGTTGGGGATTCCTGTTGCCTTTTGTCATACCTCTGGACTTATATAAATCTATATTTAACAAGGAACACAGCAAGACAAGTAGTCTATATTTCTTGGAATGTGCACTATGGACAGCAGAACATAGACTAATCTTCAGCCACCTTGCAAATACATTGGAAAACAGAGGATCAAAAAATGAAAGATATTTTGCAAATATTTGCACTTTTCTTGGGTTTTTTGGGTTGTGGGTCTGCTGTATTATCATTATATAATCACTATTGGAAAGTGTCTACAGATGATGATAGTGTCATCATCACCTCCAACATCTTTGAGAACCTCTGGATGTCCTGTGCAGATGACTCTACTGGTACATTCAATTGTCGGGATTTTCAGTCCTTGCTTGCTTTACCAGGTAAAACAGCATCCTTTACATTGGAAGTTACAATATATAAATGGAAAAGGATCACACTTTAAAATAAAGCTCCATTATTTAATGTTAGTTTATGTATTTGCTACCATGAACTAAGAATGACAAATATTTACAGAATTTTAATGGTAACATTAATTTCAGCATTTACATGCTTAAAATCCAAAGTAGTGCTTGTTAAAATTAGTTCATGTACTTTGATTCAGTAAACTGTAATTGCATTGCATTGTACATTGTAACTAATGTGAACAAAGATTAATAGATACTGTATTAAATGTATCTGTAATTGTTTATTTTAGTAAACACCTAACTGAATTACTGGAGACTTATTGTTAAGTGTTACCTAAAAAAAGTATTAAAAACAATGTAATTTTGATAAGGTATTATGTTTGGTACAGCACTGAGTAATATTGCTTTTGTACAGTTCTGGAAACATAACATAAACATTTAAGCAGAGTGATACAGTAATAAAACAAAGAGAACCATTAATTCTAAAGTGTAAATATAATCAATAACAAATATAATAAAAATAATTATTATTTTTTTTTTTTACATAGATTATAAATGAGCTTTAACCACATACATATTTTATGGCTAATGAAAATAATTGTCCAGTGATCACCTAAATCAGCTACAACCACCAGATAGAAACATAAATTAAAACACTCTTTATTAGCACAGCAACAGGTAAGTTTAAAACATTAACTTGCAAGTATAAAACACAAGCTCTTTGCCTACAATAAAGACATCAAGACTTAAACAGGTTTCATAAAAATAAGAAATGAGGAAAGACATACCTCAAGACAATCAGGAACTTGCAATATATGCAAAATTTTATTCTGCATCTGAAATCACATACTATATAATACCATACTATAGAGTATGCTAAAAACAGTATGCGAGCCAAGAAGTATGTCTAAATTCATAGAATTTGAAAAACATTAACAACAACACATTCATTAGTACATAAACAACGGGAGAAGGGGGCGAGAGGATTAGGAAGAGGTAGAAACTGTGTCTAATACCAATCCTAATTAAATGTCCTAAGAGTTGAGGAACAGGGGAGAAAAATATATATTTATTAGTTGTTCTTATTTCTAGTTTCTCATACTTTTTTTTATTTCTCCCCTTGTTCTATTTGATGCCTTTTTCTGTTTAAATTTTTTTTTTTTTTTGTCCCTCTTCACCCCCAGTTGCCTTTGACTCAGTTCTTGAAATGTACAAGCTTGTATTAGAGAGTAAGATACATGTGAAGCAGGCCTGGTTTCCCCCGGCCGGTCCAACAGCATATTAAATGATAACAATTATTTGATTTAAAAAATAAAGGAGGCACACAAAGGATAATACATATTTATATATACATATTTATATACATACATAAATACATTTAATGGATTCCTAAACTTTTAATGCATTACATAGCAACTAACATATACGGTATACTTCAAGGCTGATCTTTCAACCTCCACCTCGTCCAAATTATTATTACTATGGCTGATTTTATTTTTTATTTTTTGTTACTATCAATATTCACATTATCACATATCATGTATTTGTCCAGCTCTTGAATGTATATATTTTTTTGTTTTATTATTTATGCATTTTGACTTTTCCACTTAGTACGTTTACATACATACATACACACACACACACACACCTGACTTTTCCCCCCATCTCTGTTCTGTTTTTCTCACTCTATTTGTATGTTTCAATGCAATTTGTGAACATCTTTGCATAATATCAATTAAAAAAAATAAAAAATTCCTGGAAGATCTACTACTTCCAATTAATTCTGAAGTGTGCATCTAATGGGCAGTACATTATCCCATATGCTTCATGGGAGAATTCATGAATAGGAGTGAAGCAACACAACTGATGCGGGTAGGTCATGTGATAATGACAAAATGGTGGATGTAGTATGTCCCATTCATTCTTCTCACATTCATACAATATAGAATGTTGTTATCTAACGGTCATGTGACATCTGAGGTTGTAGGCTAAATGTTAATTACTCCCTTGGAATGATTTCTGCGTTCCCTCTCATGACTGTTATTATTCCCGATACCAAAGTGTCTAAACCTTTACATTCTTTGCCTGATGTCTCAGGAAATAATAGGACCATCTGCTTCACCTCATCTACCCTCAGTGGTAGGAACCCCCCTTGTTCTTTGCTAACATACACAAACTATATAGATATTGAAATGGACTTTTAGAAACTCAAAATTCACTCCAAATTGCATGTAATGTGTTTGTAATCGATGTATTCTCCCCCTTAAACCTTATATTTAATTAAATCAAGCCATTAGATAAAATAAGAATGCTTGAATCATGTTTCATGTACTTTTAAACTTATCTTGATTAATATCATTGTGTATTGTTGCATTGTGGTAATTTCTATAGCTCATGATCTAGTACAAATGATGATAACTTGTATGGTTTGAATTTTTTTTCATACCATGAGTTTAAAAGTTTATCAGCTTATCCTGGGGACAAAAACTTTCCCCTCAAGCCATTGGTCAGTCAGAAGAGAATGGGTGTGACTTTACCAATAGCTTAAATGCATATTACATGCAGTGTTGCTGGATTGGGCAGATTTTAATTTGATGGTGAGGGTAAAAATATGGCTAGGGTGGGTTGACAAAATTTTTGTGGTTTTAAAACGTAGATTTTGTATCCAATTTCTTAACAAAACTTAACTGTGTGCTTCCACTTCATTCAGTTATTAGTGACCAGTGCATACAGCAAACTGTCTTAGCCCACACACAAGGATGCAAAGGAAATTTGTATCAAAATCTTACTCCCTGACAAATCTGTGTGCACGTGCATCACGTTATTTAAACTCACAGCGGTTTATCATAAAACTTTTATTGATATTTTTTCCGTAATTGACAGCAAGAATAAATATAGAAGTGTTGTCTGATTGACACACAGCATGTGTTTAAAAGAATGTAAATTTTTGTATTTGCAAAGAATATATAAACTATTTAAATATCATCTTTTCGCAAATAAATCAATAATATCTAGGCTAATAGGTAATGTAATCTACACAACAATACGTGCAGTGCTATGATGTGATCCGGTTATTTTATCGTTTTAATATTGTGGTTCTGTGACTGTTGGTGTTGGCAATGTGTATAGTTAAAACCAAAAAAATAAAAATAAATAAATAAATAAAAATAAATAAATTTAAAAAATCACAAATTTCTGATTTAAATCAATTAAAATTAAATAAAATATTAATTTAATATTTTGGGCGTTTCATGTACCTTTGGGGTTTTGGACAGCCTTTGGTCTGGGAAAAAAAATCAGCTATATTTGGCAACACTTGAAAATCCTTGCTGAACGTTTTCTTCAGAAGACCGTTTCTGTACTCATGACTTCTCTGAGACTCTAAACTTAGTTTAAACTTAGTTTTGCTGGATCATCCAACTTGGACCGCGAACTCTATGAGCGTGAAACAAGGACTACCTGAGAATATCAGTTTTTTCATATGCATACCAGGACCCTTGCAGAGCAGAGAGAGACCAAAACTGCAATTATTAGTATGTGTTTCTAAGCTGTGCCCCTTTTTATCAAAAAGTCGTCTTATTGATACTTGGTGGTTCTTATTAGTTGAGAACATTGCCATTCAGTGAATATTGCCATTCTTTACCTAAATTCTACATTTTCGCACTTTTCTGTGTTTTATGTATTATACATTTTGCTGGTTATGTGTTTAAAGTCATACAATCATATCTATCACCCACATGGATTGTCTTTGTTTACCTCAAAGAAATAGTCACTTTAATGGTAAAAGATCTTAAAAAACGATAGAGGAAAGGCAAACTTCTAGTGACAACTTTAAAGGATGATCCAACTGGTTATGCACAATGCACAACTTGTCCAGTGCACCACCCCACCCTATCATTCCTTATACTTATTTCAATCTCAAGAAACACTCATGCTTGCTGTCAAAGACTACATTCATTATAGCATAATTTGTGTGTGTGTGTATATATATATATATATATATATATATATATATATTGTGACGAGCATCCCAAACTACTATCAGCGTCATCCTGGAGAGGAAC